>CM076570.1:1406110433-1406576105 GCA_034641835.2 Pinus albicaulis
TTTGTATTATGCAAGCACCGACTTGGACTTCCCAGGCTCCAACCTTGTCGGTTGAGGCACCCACCTCTAGGAGCCAGCCTATCTACAGTACGGCGAGCTCCAACTTTGGTTTATTGAGGACTCCTATCCTATAGGATCCAGCAATCTATATTCCAAAGGCACTAACCTTGTCTCTCGAGCCAACCTCTTGGAATTAAAACCTCGGCTTCTTCGTCAAGATGTGCTTGGTTATATGTGGCTCCCAATGTCTTCTTCAACAAGTCTTGTCAATCTTCAGTTATGCCTTCACTTTGTCTCCATGTCACATCGTCGATGACAACCTTGTTATTTTAGAAGGTGTTACCACTGTTCTTCATGGTACCCAACCAAATATCTCAAAATCACCTCATGATGATATCATGGTATTTAATGATCTTGAAAAATTTTCAATGTGTCTTCAATGAGAAACCCTAGTTCAACATCTACTCTAAGCCTCTTCAAGGGCCTTTTCAAGATCTTCTCACAAGGGCCCAACAAGGTATTTCTCCACAATCTTCAAGATGTCTTCAAGGTACTCCAATATGTCTTCAATATTATTCACTATGTTGCACCAGGTCTGCTCTAGAACCTAATCTTCACGATCTCCAAGGAACGTCTTTGAACCCAAAGCACTGTTAAACTTCATCTTATGTTCTACTATTTCCAAAATAGTGCTTGACTGTCTAGCATTGGTCTCCATCTCTGTTACACAGCTCCAACACTTCAACAATAGTCAAAGAAGAATCATACTCTGAGGTATGTATTCATCATATTTTGAAGGTAGAAGGTCCTCCATAATCTGAGCTAAGAATTCCACCAACAATCCGAGAAATTCTAAGCACAAACTGTAAGCACTGTAGTACTGTTCAAGAAGTCTGACCCACTTCAAAAGGAACCAAATCCAGCCTCTGTTGAATAATGATAATACAAAGTCATTGTAAAAAGGTTTATGAGCCAATACACAATCCAATTTTGCTGTGAATATCACCAAGAAATCACTGTAATCACAGTCCGAGCTAGGGAGGTCACAACACTATACTAGATCCACTTTGATTTTAGATCTGAAGTGTGCCGAGACAATAATATGAACCTATAGATGAGATCTAGCCTCTGCAATTTCAGAACTGAAGTGTGCCCAGGAAAAAAATCCAAATTTCAGTACATAATGCAGGTCTGAGCTTCAACAAATAATGCAGGTCCGAGCTGCAGTAGGTCTGAAATAATATAGAGGGTCCTCATAAAATTATAGTGCGGTTTGATGAGGTTTTAAAGCCCAAACAGAACTTCAAAATAGCTCCCTCTTCTTCAATGTCCTCCTTACTGTCTACCACTGAATTATACATGTCAGATCCGAACTATACAAAATGAAGGTATCAAAGGAAGAAGGGATAACCTCATATCTTATGAGGGTATCATAAATAAGAGACCAACTACAAGAGTTAGGGGAAATAATGTCTGATAAAGAAATGACCACCGTTGTGCTCAATGGACTACTTGATGAATGAGGAACTTTGTATCAAGTATCTATGGAAAGAAGAAAGCTACTCCATTCAGTGAAATTTGGTCATTATGTAAGATTGAAGAATCTAAGTTGAAGGCAAAAAGCGATGTTGGATCAAATGAACAAGTTCAAGGATATGCTGCTATGGCTAAAAGAAAAAGAAAGTTTGGTCCTTGGAAAAAGAAGCAGATTGATATGTTAAAAATACAATGCTATGAGTGTATTGAATATGGTAAATTTAAAAGGAATTATCCTAAACTGAAAAAGGACAAAAGAAAAGAAAGGAAATAAATGAAGGCCATGTTACCAAAGAAATAGAAAAATAAAAGAAAAAAAAATCAAAGGAGGAAGTGAAAGATCTCTACTATGACTAAGATAATCTCCTTCATTTAATTCTTTTTAGTTACAGAAGATGATAAGAAGCATCAATATGCATTAGAGTTGAAATAGAGATGACATTATCATAGAAGCTTGGAAGGATAGTTGAATTAGAAGTCTACATGATTGTAGCAATCATCATGATAGAAAAGAAGTTGCTCATGGTGTCTTCATTGAAATCATGAAAAGACAACTGAAATAGTTGTTGGAAATACTAAGAGTGGGAGGGGGAGGGGTGAATCAATATTTATTTTCAATTGTTATTTTTACCAGTTATATCACCTATATTTAGAATAAAAAATGAACAATAAGAATAAATGATTTTATTAATTTATTATTTACAATAAATCAAGTACAATATATGTAGGGTCCCAACCGTAAATGAAGACATCGATCTTCAATCTCCCAGGCTCTAACCTATATTTTCCAAGAACTGACTTGAACTTCCAAGGCTACAACCTTGTCAATTTTGAGGCACCAAGATCAACGACTCCAACCTCAAGGGCTCCAACCCTGTATTTGATTCAGGGTCCGACTTGGTTTCTTGAGGACTTCGATCCTCTAGGGCTCCAACCCTATTCTCCAAGGCACCAACCTTGTTTTTTCGAGGCTCCAACCTCTTGGGCTCCAAACCTTGTTTTAATTCATCAAGATATATTTGGTTATACTTCACGGCTCCTAATGTCTTCTTCAACGAGCCTTGTCAATATTTACTTAGTATTCATTATAGTCTCCACCTTACGTCATCAATGACAACCATGATCTTTTCACATGAAAGTGTGTCTGTTTTCATTCATGATAACCAATCAAAATATCTAAAGTCACCTCATGATGGCTTCAATAGGTTTGCAATATGCTCTCCAAAAATACCTCAAGGTGTTTGGTGGAGTATGCTTCTCAACAGAAGTGTATAGCCCAAATTTTCCTCAATGTGATTTGGAAATAATATCAGTCTTCAATAGGCTGTAAGATCTACTTTGGAAAACACTTCACAAAACTGATCTATGCTCCACAGGTCAAGGTTGCAACAAGCTCAAGGGTGAAAAAGGCTCAAATTAAACTGTTGATATCATAGGTCCAAATCAAATGATTCGAGATGACTGTCTTAGGTAAGTGATACAGTGAATTGTCATTCAATAAGTGATATTGTGATTGATCTTGTTTGCAATTTCAAGGTGACACTGTAGATCCGAGGTTCTGTCTATATATCCGAGCCACAGGAAATGATCTATCAAGGCAAGTCTGAGATTCCAACTACAAGTCTGGTCCGAACCTACCAACAAGTCTGAGCTTCTGTAATGTTACTTGTTTGAGAGATATATAAAAATATTCTTAAGTTTTTATTCCTGATCCTTAGGCAGACTATTACAGGTGACTGTCTTAACTTTTATGCCATCACAGGTTCGAGGAACTGCAAATCTCCACAAGACTGTCCATACACCGAGTTTGATTGATGGCAAGTTTTATTACTGATATAACAACTAGCAGTACGAGATTTTATGCCACCACAAGGTACATGTCCATACACACAGATCCGTCCTCTAGTTTACAACTATGAATCTCCAAAACTCAGGTTCGAGCTAAGGTTCCTGTAGCTTTGTCCACATATAACTATCCACGAGTCTTTCAAATGTAACTATCTACTAACCAGAGTCTTCCACAAAATATTTATCGTTGGTCTAAGGTAGTGAGCCTCCAAGCTTCTTCAACGTATTGCTTTAGACGATCCCTTTTATATTTCCTTTTCTTAGCTTCTTTTATTTGCGGCTATCTCGGTTGATTTCACCGATTCAGATGACCTAGAATGGGAGAATTCGAGCCAAATTTATAGTGATTTTATGGTTATGAATAGTAACGACTTTTGTGGAGATACGACTTGTATGAGGGTGGCTAGGAAGTGTATATATTTTTATGTGGCCCTGAGTAATACGTCTAGGGTGAAAGCTAAGTCATGTGTCTAGCATGGAGTGTGTAATACATCTAACATTCATATAACGTTCCTTTATTTTAAATATGTTATTTTAGGAAAAATATGTGCCATGGTGATATCTTTTATAAAGGTTTTATTTTTTTCAATTAATACATTTTTTATGGTAGGACGTTATGTGATGTAATTCAATTTTATACACATACATGGTTATAAGGTGGACTTCATTAAAGGTTTTATTAATGGAATTTTTGATAATTTATTTAATAGAGTTAAGGAATGGTGAATTAAGGAAAGAGAAGGTAATAATTTTTTATGGTTTTTAGGACTTAGAACAAGAATGTATATTTTTCAAATAGTTAGGGTTTCATTATATGGAAATAGGGTATAGGGATACATCATAAACAATTAGGGTTTTTGGTAGAGAAGAGGGTTAGGGTTACTTAATAAGGATAGAACTAGGGCAGGGGTTAGGGTTTCTTTGGAAAGGGGTTATGGTTTGCAAAACTTAGGTTTTCCAAGCTTGTTACAAGATAGGGAATACACATCATCTTCATGCTTAGGGGATTTGCCTAGGGTTTGTTAGGGAAACATCATGTATCGCAAGAATATTTTCCATCTCCAACTACGCCATATTGACATCAATGCCAACCTTGATTAAAAATATCCCCCTTTTTCATTGATGACAATATTCTTGCCCTTCCAACATTTTCTCCCCCTTTTACATCAATGGAAAACGGGGTACCCAAGAACTCCCCTTATCATCCTGCTTCATGCTGCCCCCCCTGTCATGGTGCTCTTCCTGGAAATGTGGTTCATGCTATATATGTTTACATTTCTTCATGTGATGAACCATCTCTCCCTATTTTCACAAATTCCTTTAGCTCATGAAGGATTTCTCACCTTGTGTGATCAAGTAGAAGGCATCATCATAAAAACATGTTTTTATTCAATGGAGTTACTTCCAAGAGATGATTTATAAATATTGTCCATGTGTAACTCATCAAGGATTTCATAGGGTCCATGCACAAATCACTTTTTGCAAGAATACTCAAGAAACACAAAGCTCCCCATAACTGTATGCATGATCTCCTTTCAGGCAGACTCTCGTCATCAAATACCTGGAATATCAAGGATGACTTTATCAAGTCAACAACATGTGTTGTTGGCTGGAGTGTTCAAGAGACTTTCGGATTCAACTTGCTTCCTTCTCCATACTTGTGTAACATTTTTATTTGGCATGGTTCTAGCTTCTGTAGAAGCCCAAGTGAAGTTACAATCACGTGCCATATGTCCAATGTTATAGAAATTGAAGCACTCTATCTTGTTCATGAATAAGAAATCATGACTTGTTGCAAAATTGTTTCTAGGAGATTGAGGGGGACCATTATAATTGTTTGATATGCCCTACAATCTTTTTCCATGTGCCCAAAGTTTGTACAAAAATAACAATAACCAAAAAATACACTTTGGTACCTGGAGGATGGAGATTTCTTTGATGTACTTCCAAAATCATTCTGTCTTAGGATCCTTTGATAAAATTTATTGCCTCTTGCATTCTTGACACCATCTGCATATCTTCTTGGAGTAGGGTTTTTTCTAATGTCATCATGAATCTTGCCTTTGTTGGAACTGGGATCATCAACATATATTTCTGGCTTCCTCACATCCTTGCTATTTGAAGAATTATCATTATTTATTAAGGGTTCACCTATATAGCCAAGACCTGATTTATCAAAGGGAGACCTTTGATAACTTAGGATATCACCTAGGGTTTGAGAGATTTTCAAGTTCTTATTCAGTGAGACAACTTCCTTTTTAAGAGTGATAATTTCTCCTTTCAATTTTTCACAATCTTCATCTTTCATGACTAGTTTCTTCTTCATTTCTTCCATAATCCTTGTTGGTTCACATGTTTCGGCCTTGAGAAGATTGATGTCTAATTTTAGTTTGAATATTTCTTCATCCTTTTCTTCTTGTTGATATATCATTGTGTTTCTCTCCTTTTCTGCTTCATCAATTTGTCCTTCTATGAATGCCAAAGTTTCCATCACCTTCTCAGCTCCTTGTGCTTGTTTCCTTGCTTCTTCTAGTTGAGATCTAAGAGAGGAGACCTCTTCCTTGTATTGACCAAATTCTGCTTCAAGATTTTTCAAGCTCTTAAGTCTTTGTTCAAGGTGGATTGAAAAGTTTATTCCTTTTTCTTTGTCTTATCCAATTGATCTGTGATAGATATGACTTCTTCATGATGGTTTCTTTTGTTTTGATGAAATTCCTCCTTAAGTTTGGCGAGCTCCTCATTTCTTTCTTTTACTTGAAGCTTGAAAAATTCAACTTCCTTCCTTGTCTTGTCTTGGTCACCATCTTTCCCTTTCTTCTTAAGTTCCTCATTTTCCTTTTTCAAACTGTTAATCTCTTCCATGGCATTTATAATCTTGGTCAGGAGATATTCTTCAAATTCTTCTTTGTTCTCTTCATTTTCTAGGTCTTCTTTAGCCTTGATGTCATCATGATTCTTATCCTTAGCTTCATTGATGAGCTTTGTATTTAATTCTTGTTTTCCATCATCTTCTTGACTAGAGATCATAGTCAATGCTCCTTTTGAGTGAAGCTCATGAAGTTTATCCCATATTCCTTTTGCTAACGAAATTTTTTCAAAATTGGCCTTCATGGAATCAGGTAGCTCATTCAAGATTGCTTTAATAGATCTTGTATTACGCTCCTTGGATTCTCCTTCAATCATGCTATCAATGATCACTGATTTCTAGACTTCAACACCTTGAGTCTTTAAGAAATTCCTCATTCTTTCCTCCCATATATCAAAGTTTCCACTAAATAATGGATCCTTCAAAAATTGATTGACTTGAATGTCAATGGTTGAGGAAGACACATATTTAGGAAGATTGAAGGCTTTCTTTCTTGTCTTTTCCATTTGTGTTCTAATGATCAACCTTCAAGCTGTTAGGCTTTGAGTGAAGGTACTGGCTCTAATTCCAATTGTTGGAAACACTGAGAGGGGGGGTGAATCAATATTTATTTTCAATTGTTATTTTTACCAGTTAGATCACTTATATTTAGAACAAAAAATCAACAATAAGAATAAATTATTTTATTAATTTATTCTTTACAATAAATCAAGTACAATATATGTAGGGCTCCAACCCTAGATGAAGACACTGATCTTCAATCTCCCAGGCTCTAACCTGTATTTTCCAAGCACCGAATTGAACTTCCAAGGCTCCAACGTTGTCAATTTTGAGGCACCAACCTCAAGGGCTCCAACCCTTTATTTGGTTCAAGCTCCCACCTGGTTTCTTGAGGAATTTGATCCTCTAGGGCTCCAACCCTATTCTCCAAGGCACCAACCTTGTTTTTTCAAGTCTCCAACCACTTGGGCTCCAACCCTTTCTCTACTTCATCAAGATATATTTGGTTATAATTCACGACTACCAATGTCTTGTTCAACAAGCCCTGTCAATATTTACTTAGTATTCACTATAGTCTCCACCTTACATCATCAATGAAAACCTTGATCTTTTCACATGAAAGTGTCTCCATTGTCCTTCATGATACTTAATCAAAATCTCCAAAGTCACCTCATGATGGCTTCAATAGGTCTACAATATGCTCTCCAAAAAACCCTCAAGATGTTTGGTGGAGTATGCTTTTTAACATAAGTGTATAGCCCAAATTGTACTCAATGTTATTTGCCAATAATATAAGTCTTCACTAGGCTCTGAGATCTGCTTTGTAAAATACTTCACAAAACTAAGCTATACTCCATAGGTCAAGGCTGAAACAAGCTCAAGGGTGAACAACCCTCAAATTAAACTGTTGATATCACAGGTCTAAATCAAATGATCCGAGTTGAATGTCTTAGGTAAGTGATACAATGAATTTTCCTTCAATAAGTGATACTGTGATTGATCATGTTTTCAATTTCAAGGTGACACTGTATATCCAAGATTCTGTCTATATATCTGAGCCACAAGAAATGATTTATCAAGCCAAGTCTGAGCTTCGAACTGCAAGTTTGGTCCGACCTTCCTGACAAGTCCAAGCTTATGTAATGTTACATGTCTGAGATATAGATAGAAATGTTCTTAAGTTTTTATTCTTGATCCATAAGCATACTATCACAGGTGACTGTCTTAACTTTTATGCCATCACAGGTTCGAGGCACAAAAAATCTCCACAAGACTATCCATACATCGAGTTTTATTGGTGACAAGTTTTATTACTGAAATAACAGCTAGCAGTACGAGATTTTATGCCACCACAAGGTACCTTTCCACACACATAGATCCGTCCTCCACTTTACAACTCTGAATCTCCAAAACTCAGGTTCGAGCTAAGGTTGCTATAGCTTTGTCCATAGATAATTGTCCACAATTCTTTCAAATGTAACTATCTACTAACTCGAGCCTTCCACAAAATATTTATCGTTGGTTCGAGGTAGTGAGGCTCTGAACTTCTTCAACGTCTTTCTTTAGATTATCCCTTTTATATTTACTTTTCTTGGATTCTTTTATCTGTGGCTATCTCAGTTGATTTCACTGATTCATATGACCTGGAATGGGAGAATTTGAACCAAATGTATAGTGATTTTATGGTTATGAATAGTAATGACTTTTATGGAGATACACCTTGTATGAGGTTGGCCGACTTGAGTCGGCTTATAGAAAGTGTATATATTTTTATGTGGCCCTAAGTAATATGTCTAGGGTGAAATCCAAGTCATGCATCTAGCGTGGAGTGTGTAATATGTCTAGTATTCATATAGCGTTCCTTTTTTTTAAATATGTTATTTTAGGAAAAATACGTGCCATGGATATATCTTTTATAAAAGTTTTATTTTTTTCAATTAATACATTTGTTATGGTAGGAAGTTATGTGATGTAATTCAATTTTATAGACATACATGGTTATAAGGTAGACTTCATTAAAGTTTTTATTAATGCACTTTTTGATAATTTATTAGTTTATTTAATAGAGTTAAGGAATGGTGAATTAAGGAAAGAGTGAAGGTAACAATTTTTATGGTTTTTAGGACTTAGAACAAGGATGTATATTTTTCAAATAGTTAGGGTTTCATCATATGGAAATAGGGTATAGGGATACATCATAAACAATTAGGGTTTTTGGTATAGAAGGGGGTTAGGGTTACTTAATAAGGATAAAAATAGGGTAGGGGTTATTGTTTCAATGCTATCAATTCTAGAATAATTGGGTACCAAAGGATATCAATGCTACTGAAAAGGAGCTCGGTGGTATCTCAGAGAACAATGAATATGGCTCGGTGGTGTATCTTCAAGGCTCAGTGTTGCAGAGGTTCGACATCCTTGTATGATGTAGTGACAATAATTCGGTGTCATCACTTATGAAGCAGAAGGAACCCAAAGGGAGCAATCAAAATGATGGAAGATGAATGGTGTCTTGGCCTTGGAGTGGCTAAATAGGTCAAGGGTCACGCTCTTGGTATTTTTCAATTGGAGTCTCTATAAGAAAAAATTGTGGGGGTTTTCCTCTCAAAGGGTGAGAGGTTTTTTTCCTTGGATCATCGCCTACATACTGTGTCTCTTTTCTACTTATGTTTATGCATTGGTTATTGTTTGATGATGAAGAACACTAATAATCTAACAAGAAGAAGATCCTAATCTAAAGAAGTTAAAAATATTTCACAAAAAGTAACTAATAAAGAGAAATATCCTAATGCAAACACCCTAGATTTCTCAACATGGTATCAGAGTTAAGGGCATCTAAGAGACAACTCAAGGATCAGATTTCATGAGAAACATCTAAGCAAGTCAAAGACAAATTCTCTGAAATTTCGAGAGATCATAGTGCTACCTCGGGTTCGGTATTATCTACAAAAAAATGCTACAATCACACATATATTATTCAATGCTGCTTCAGTAAAGATGATCCTTATGCAAACATTGTAATCCCAATGAACTTAGTTTTGGTGTTATCTTAAATAATTTCAGTGCCATAAAAAGGCCTCTACAAAAGTAAGAAAATAATCTCGATACTTTCACATATAAGGTCTCGACAATATAACAGTAAGGAGGTCTAACCACAAAGAAAATATCGTTATGGTGTCATCAACAAAGAAGGCTAGAAGGCTAAAAAGGTATTGCCATCAAAATATTCAAGGCAAGTTACTTATCATTGTAGCAAGATTTGATCCTTATCCTTGAAGAGGATCATCTGAGGATACATCAATACATATTCTTCAAACACCATGAAAGTGATCAAGTTGAAGATTCCATCTTCACTTGTCAATTAAGTATCTTTCATTCTTTAATCAATTTTGTAAAATGACTTTGTGTTTGCAAGGAGTTCTATAAGCTGGTTTGGTCATCGAGACTTCTTGCATGGAAAATGAGGATAGACATAATCCTCGAAGAAAGTAAAGTCATTGAACATATCAATGGAAGGGTATCAAAGGACTCAAAGGATTCTTATCAAATCAGTCAAAGGTCCTCTCATCCCTATATAGCAGGAGTGGAGATATTAAAGAGATATGTGATGAAGAAAAATGATCTTAAGATGCACTCATTGTTCTAACTGATGAGAAAGTTAACAAATGTCCACAAGGACAAGAAATTTACCTCATTCAACAACTTGTGGTTTTGATGCTAGATAGAAGAAGACAAGTTAAGGGAAAAAATGTTGAAGGTTAAAGGAATCAAACATTTGTAGAAAGGAAAGGGAAGTTTAGAAAATATGGTCCTCAGAAAAGACAGAAGAGCAGGCTAGCTAAGATTTAATGCTACAAAAAAGTTATGGACATTACAAAAGGGAAGGTCGTATCACCAGAAAGATGGAGGAAGATGAAAAAGACCAAGGAAAGAGAGAGTAAGAGATATCTACTATGATTGAGATAATATCCCTCACAAAAGGTCTTTTCATAGCTCCTAAGTATTTTTTTATAATGTATGACTATGATAAATAATAAGATGCGTTGTGGCATCATGGAAGCATTATAAACAAAAGATCGTAAATCATAAAGGACAAAAGGAAAAAAAAATATGACAGTCAAATATAAAGGATATAGCTCTTGGGAACCTCATTGGATACTTAAGTAAAGGAATTCATCTAGGACAAGGCTCATTATACATCATAAGGAAACATCTGTCGGACAAGGATATGCAAGATCCCTCAAGATTCTCTGACGGAATCCTCATCGAAGGGTTCATTGATCTAGAAAGGAAGCAAGTGTTTCATCAAGAACTCCAACTCGTGGAATTCATGGGATGCTGGTATGATGACATAAGAGATGAAGCATATCAAGGGGTTGAATATATTTCAATCAAGGAAGCTACTGAAAGAAGCCTAGATGACCTGAAGGTAAATGAGGTATGTATTAGCCTCCACAATGTCCCAAGGCTGAAAGGAAATTGACGGAGGTAACCTCAAACCAAGCTTTTAGTTTGGCAACTAGCCCTACCAAATCATAGAGGGCTCTTTATATGAAAATCATAGCCAAGGGTTTGACTGGATCAAGAGTGGATTTTAGGCTAGATAGCTCAGCTCTAGGGTTTTGAAATATTTAGGGTTTTTCTGCTGGATCACGGGTCAAAATCAGGGAACTAGGTCAAAGTATCATAGGTTACAACTGCAAGAGATATAGAGGAGAAAAATAACTATGCTTTGGTGATGGCATAGGAGTTTTTCGATGTAGTGTAGGGTTTGAAAGAGCAAGAGATCATAATGAGCATGTGCACCATGAATTCATTAATCAAGAAGGAAAATTACACAAAATAACATTCATAAAAAAATAGAGCTTTCATGAAAAGAATTCTGCTTATAAAATATTAGGAAAATCACTGAATAAGGAAGATATGGTAAGGATACAGGTATATCATTCATATAAAACTATAACAGAGAAAAAACAATATCAGAAACTCACAACACGAGAATTCCTGAATAATAGCTGCAACTAGTCCTTTGATTTCCTGTATAAAATGATGAAGTACAAGCTACAAGAGTTTCACCCTCTATTGTCCAACCATCAAAATGACTGAAAAATCCATACATATAGAATCAAAAACAACTTCCCCTCTCTCAGTGGTCAAATCCCTCAGTGTAGTAACAACTCACAAATATCTCTCAACAAAACCCTAATGTCTAGGGAGGTTTGAACAAACCCTCCAAATAGAGTTGACTAAGATGTTCCTCATAAATGAGGTCAAAAATTACATAAAAGAGACCATAACAAGCCCATTTACCCTTAATTACATCACATCAACATGAAATTGGAGTAATTACATCATTGAGCCAAGTTTTACTGAGAAAAACCTCGAAAAAATGCACTACAGGGAAAAGTACAACGCCTGATTGATAAAGTGCAACACACTTCTGATAAAGCACAACGCCTGGATTGTGAGAGGCTTTTGGAGGCCTTCCCATGCTCCAAATACACTTATGAAAAATTTAATGGAAACATGAGGATGTCGAGTTTTCATTAGACACTTTAGGCAATAAAAATGGGCACTCCATAAGGGAGAAAAATGGATTTTCCCACAGCTACTCCCAAAAGCGCAGTCTTTGTTCCAAAACAGTGGCAGAAAGTGTATTTTTGACCCCTTTTTTGACATTTTCTCTTTGCCAGATTGCTGACAAGGCACCCCAGGTGGATGGCTGAGATGTATGGGTAAATATATATCCAGAAATATCAATTTGTTTGCATTTGGTGGCTGAGGAAAAAGCGCAACACCAAGGCGATGCACTTTTGGCTGTTCTGCAATTTCCAAATTAGCCAGAAGTCAAAAAAAAAATTCCAAAATTTCTTAGAAATTTCACCAAAATTGTTCCATGAAGGCTTGTGATGATGTGTTATGCTATGAGGGAGGTTTCAACAAGAAAATCCAACTTATCCTTTTCTTTTTTCCTGATTAGGGTTTCCTTAAGCTTTTTCTTCAATTACTTTATTCTTACCCGGGAGACTTGATTTCTTGTGTAGTAATGCATGGCCATGTGTCTTTGCAAGATGTTGTTTCTATTTTCCTTCTTTAGAAGCATTTCCATGTGGAAATTCACTCTATCAAGGCATCCTACCTTGTCTTTTTCGATTTCTACCAAGATGAGCTCATCAACTGTCATTTGAATTCTTGGTGGAGATGCTTATTTATGCTTTTCAAGTGCCCTCTTGAGGCCTCTTGTCCTTGGTCTCTTTATTCTAACCCGTTCTTCCTAATCATATTAATTATCAATCTCAACCACTGCCTTACCTTTTACATCATCTTTGCTGATTTCAACCTTGGGCTTCTTTAAGAGTAGTTGATTTACCTTTAATTGCATATCTCTTGCTACAAGAATGAAACCAAGGAGTTGGCCTTTGAAAAAATTCCCTTAAGTTCTCTGATCTCAACATCCTTTTCCATGATGATGTGCTTTGGTGTCTTTTTATCTTCATTCACCTCCAATTTTTCCATGTCAGTGTCAAGATGGAATGTCTCCTCATCTTGCAATGGTTCCACATGATGTGATGATGATCCATGTTCAGTTGATGTATGCTTGGCCCTTTCAACAATCTTTGGAGAAAACACAAGCCTCTTACCTTTGACAAAAGTTTTTGTCACATCTTCCATAGGAGCTCTTTTGGTAGGTTTGCTTGAGGAAGCAACCTATTGATATGATGGTGAAGCCAAGGGTGTAGAGTGACTGCTAGATTGAGTTGGAGAAGACAAAAGAGAATTTGAATATACACAACCTTCCCATGAAAAATTGATTTGTGATAACTGATGGGAAACCAAGACCTTCAGTAAGCCATGGTGAAAAAAACTAGCATGATGATTGTCTCCCATTCTCCTTACCTTCTCTGCCATCTTTACCATGCTCTTATAGAGGTAATGGGGTAATTTTATGGTATTTACACCGGTGAAATGCATCAAGAGTCTCATATGATACTGATATAACCTTGAATATCTGCCCTCACATGTGAAGTACCTCATGATCAATTTCATGAGAGGGGCATATTTTTCCAACAAGTGTCTAAATGGAAAGATGTGTGTAGGAGTTTCTTTGTATGCTAGCTTCAAGTACATTTTTTTGATTTTTGGTAGCATCGGATGTGCTCTGGCCTTGTAACTTTGTATATAGGATAGGACACATGTATTCCATAAAACCTAGAAATGGTTTTGGAAAATTCCACTTAGAAATGGTTTAATTAAATTAATTAATCATTTTTTAATGTTTTCCTAAGTCTAAACTTAGGGAAACTGATTAATTAAAGGGTATTAATTAAACTAAGTGTGAATCTTATAGATAAAGTCATGGATCACCTCCAAGTTAATCTTAGCCCTTGATTATGTTTTAATCTTGGTCGTTTAAGGTTCAACAGAAGAATATAAAGAGGGTGAGGGGCCTATGGAAAATAGATTGAGACACTTGAGCCATTGAGCATTTTCAAATTTGTGTGAGGGGACACAACTTTTGATCAAGGATCAAATCACTAGGGCAGGGTTTGCTAAGTGATTGTGATTCAGTGATCAGATCTAGAGAGGGGTAGAAGCAGAGACTGGTCAGGAGGACCAGGAGTGCATTTCAGAGAGAGGCAACATTTACACAGAAGAGAGACAACACAATTTTCTGAAGGGGTGACAAAGTCCCTGTAGGATATCACGTAGAAGCATCATAGTGTCTCTTGGATTAAGTCCAGAGATAGCTAGAGGATAGGGTTTCTGAGCCAAGAGGGCCAAAATATAGTCTCAAATCAACCAGATCAGTTGCAGAAAGGGGTTACACAGTTCCTCAAGCTTTCCCACGCAGGCTTACACAGTTCCAGTGTAGGTAATCATACAGAGGTAGAGAAGGGCTTCACCAGCGATGTTTAGATCAGCTGGAGACTTGCAGAGTGAGGTATATCTCACAATTATATTTGCTGTCTAGATTTCTCTGAAGGGTTTGCCTGATGTTGGCACCCTAGTTGTACTCAAGATTCTACTGCGTAATAATAAAAAACCTCAGATCTACTGCACCGGTTTTCCCAAGTTGGGTTTTTCCGGGGACTTGGTAAAAAAAAAAACTGTGTCAAATGTGGATGTTTTTCATTGTATTTTGTTTAGATTGTTCAGCGCTTATATTTATTACGCAACATTATTTGTGTAAACTTCTTCAGAAATTACCTTGATATTTCACTGTAATGAAATAATTATGAAACATAATAGAAGAAGTAATTCATAATTGTTGCAGTAGGAACCCGGATCTAGGATTTTTCGCAATTTTGTAGTTGTCAAGGTCAAGATCTCTGCTCTTGAACTAGTTTTATCCATTGTTTGGAATCCCTGTGGCTGAGACAATGATATTTGTTGAAAGAGTGAACACCACCCCTGAAATATTCACCTTATCTCTCCTTGATCTAGTGGCAAAATTATTGGTAAGTTTTTCATGAAAACCAAATTCCTCAACCTTTTGGCAAAAGACAAGGAAACCAACATCCTGAAATGATTTTTTGAGGAAGGGTGAAGACATGACCTAATTTTCTAAAGTGGGCTCATACCTACTGATTTGACCTCCCTTTTTCCTCTTCTTCTCAGTGGTTTTAGAATCCATTGCTAAACTTAGCTCAATGGGATAGGGAATTAGGATTTAGTGAAGGGAAAAGCATGGGATTTGGGTAATTTGTAGGAATGAAGGGAGATGAAGGGGTTTAGGGATTTCATAAATTCTTGAGAAAATTTAAGGAGGTATGGAGAGATGTTAGGAAGTAGGGGAAAGTGAAATTTGAGGGAGTGGGTAAGAGGAAAGGGTCCAAAAAGGGAAAAAATTATCCTAACCTAGAAATGTCTAGTCAAGGCTAGGGTTTGTAGGAAAATAGGGAAAATGAGGAGTAGGGGGTGGGGAAAGTGATTAGGTAGGTGTATAACTGGTAGGGGAAGGTGAATGAGCTCCATTATGAGGGTTTCTTTTGACAATTTATCAATGTCAACATGAAACCAAACAAATGCACTAGAAACCCTAGAAGAGGGAATTTCTCTTTCCAATCAAAAACTGAAGACACAAGAGATGATTTGGAGTGCCCACTTACCTATATCTGATACACTAGAAGCTTTTAGTTGATGAATAATCCACTTGGAGTGATGATTTGTGCCAAAATGGAGAAAGTGCAACACTTAGGTAAAAGCGCAGTAAAAGCACAACGCGTGCACAACGAATGCACAACAAAAGCGCAACGCTGAGGAGAAATGACACTCTTGAGCAAAGGAATTTCTTCTCTGAGGGTGAGAATGAGTTTTATTGCTGGAGAGAGGTTTCTTGAGGATGAAATGAACAAATGAGAAGCTCATTTGGTATTTTGTAGCTTTTGGAAATCAATTTTCACTTTTGGTGGTTGAGTGGCCCCACCAAGTCTTTTCACTTTTGAATTGAAACTTTGCAGCCTTAGAACCCTTGAGAAACATATTACACTCATGATTGATATGAAATTACACTTTAAAAAAACTTATTGAGCATTTTTCAATATTACTATTCCTTCAATGCTGAGTTCAATGGTTAAATGATGGATTTTTAATGATTTTGACCCTAAAACCTAATGGTGACACTACATGCAATGAGCTGAATGATGAATATGGTGATGGAGACATTTCAGTGGTGACTCATCAAAATGAACGATGGAAAAACCAAAACATGGACTAGAAGGAGTAGTAACACACCTAGACACACTAGCCAAGGACCAAATTTTTATTTGAAGAGCTACTAAAACCATAAAAATTTGACTTAAGACTCTAACCAAACCTTGTAAGAGCATATTTGATCACTGGTGACTGGCAGCACTGACAGACACTAACATTGGCTCCAACTAGGGATTGCAGCTCCTTGGAGGTGTCAATACATCGTAGACCAAGTAGCCTTATCCATTTGGCATGGTGTCAAACATAAAGAGACCAAACTCAATAATGAAAACTAACTGACAAACTGAACTAAATTTGACTGAAACAAAAACTTACTGTACTTACAAATCAACAATCAATCAAGGAAACCTTATGGCCTTCACCTCGGGCGTCAAGCTTCGATGATTAACTCCTCACACTTCTGTAGAAAAGTAAAATGATATGTACAATGATGCTGAAAAACTTCAGAAATTTGATCAAAATAGGTAGTGCTTGATAAGCCTACCATTGACTGGTCCTCCTCCATAGTCTTGTCCATCCATTTCCTCCAACAAATAGGCATGTTTCCCTCTTGAAGCTGAAATCTTGTACGGTCCCTTCCACGAGTTCTCAAACTTACCATGCTTTCCTTTATCTTCATTTCGAGCATCCAAATGGAGCACTACATCACCCATATTGAAGTCATTCGCCTTTGTTTTCATGTCATACACTTTATTAATTCTTTCTTGAAGCTTAGAAGTGTTTTGAAACACTTCCTCCTTGGTTTGTTGCAAATTAATCATTTGGTTTATCCGCCGTTGAACATCATTTGGTTCGTTGCCAAATTCCTGCAATATATTCATGATTGAAACATCAAGAGAAGTAGGAAAGATTGTATCAACTCCATACAATAACTCAAAATGCGACATGCCTATGGAATTATTATTACTTACTCTATCTTCCCACAAGGAATTGATGAGTTTCTTATGCCAATTTTTCTTATTTACCTCCAACATCTTCTTGATAATATTGACCAAAGACTTATTTGAAGACTCGGCCAGTCCATTGCCTTGCGGGTAGTATGCAGTTTAATGACCCAACTTGATATTGTACTTATCACAAAATTTCACCATATTTTTTGACTTATTTGCAGCTACATTATTCGTGATTATCTTCTGTGGACAACCAAATCTAGACAAGATGTTAGATTCCATAAATTGAATGATAACCAAATCAGTAGCTTTCCTAGTCGGGATTTCCGCAATCCACTTTGTAAAATAACCTGTAGCCATCAAAATCCACTTGTGCTGGGTAGATGATGAAGGATGGATCTCACCTATGAGATCGAGACCCCATTGCTGAAATGGTGCCTGGACTGATATGGGCCGCAAAGGCAGTAGGAACAACTTCTTGTTCCCTTGGAAAATTTGACATTTGTGACAGCTCATCACGGTCTTGTACACATTAGAAAAAAGAGTGGGCCAATTGAAACCAACCCTAAAAAATTTGTTTGTTGTGGTCTTCTAGAATAAATGACCGCCACAATCACCCTTTTGAAAGTCATTCATCACTTCCTTCGCTTCACTTTCAACAAGGCAATTTAGCAAGACACCTCCTGGGTCTTTCCAATACAAAACACTGTCTAAAATACAATATTTTGAAGCCTTTAATTTCAGTCATCTACCTTTTCTTTTATACACACCCGATGAAGGATTTAAGTGTTGTGGTACATAAAAAATATCAGCCCGATGAAGGATTTAAGTGTTGTAGTACATAAAAAATATCAGCATACCAAGGGGATGAAATGAAAATCTGAGATACCCGTGTCAACGAGTCATCAAGCTCCTCTTCAGAAAGTGCAAAAATCAGATTTATGTCCAACACTTGTAAATTAGATTCTTCCATCAACTTTTCCAAACCATGTCGCTTGATCAGCTTTTTCGACTTTATCTTCATATCATACTCAAGCATGGCTGCAATCCATTTCCCTCGCCTCCCTTCGGGACCAGTTTTCATCAACACATCTTTCAATGCTGCATTTGGAACATAAGATATGATGTGAGAGTGTAGAATTTATACTCGAAAGTCTTTCAATGCTTTCACCAAAGCCAAAGCTTGTTTTTCAATAATGTTGTATCTTAGCGATGCATCTCTTATGGTTCAGCTGAAAAAGGAAATTGGATGTTCCGTCTTTGAATCCTTTTTCTGCATTAGTAGGGTAGCCAAAGAGTGCTCAGAAGCGAATGAAATGATAATGAAGTCTATAGTATAATAAGGGATGATCAATGTGGGAGCACATGTTAAAGAAAATTTGACTGAATTGAATGATTTCTTTGAATCTTCTGACAATCTTACCTCACTGCCCTTTTTCAACATATCTGTCATATCTTTAAGGTGTTCAGCGAGATTGGGGATGAATCTCCTCAAAAAAATTATCTTACCGTTGAATGACTGGATCTCCTTTTTTTCTTTGGGAAGCCCAATTGATGAATTTCTTCGATCCTTGAGGGATCAATGCAGCATACTTTGAGATGATGTGCCGAAGTAGTTTTCCCTCCTCCATGGAAAATAGGATTTTCTTAAGATTCAGCGAGATGCTGAATTTTCTGCATTTTTGAAACACTATTCTCAAGTGGTGTAGGTGCTTATCATCTGACTATGAGAAGACAATAACATCATCAAGGTAAACCACAAGAAATACATCCTTCTCATTCGAGAAAGCAATATCCATAGCCCGCTGAAATGTAGCCCCTGCATTATTGAGCCCAAATGGAATTTTGGCGTACATGAAGGTACCCCATGGCATTGTAAATGATGTTTTATCTTGGTCATCTTCATGCACCAAAATCTAGTTGTATCCTAAATATCCATCGAGGAGTGACATCCTTGACACTCCAACAAGCCTCTGCAAGATGTGGTGCATCTTCGACAAAGGATAATTGTCCTTTAAGGACACCTTGTTCATATTTCTAAAATCTATGCAAAGACGAATCTCCCCTATCTTTTTCCTTACCGACATGAGGTTAGACATCCAATCTGAAAATCGAATAGGAACCATGATACCATATTTGTAAAGTCTATTTACCTCTTTTTCAATCGATGGTAGTAGTTTAGGATTGATTCTGCTCAGATTTTTGCGGAATGGATTTTGATCTGATTTGATTGGGATGGTGTGCTGGGTGATGTTTTTATTATACACTTTTAAATCTGAATACTCCCAAGCGAATACATCAGAAAACTCATTCAAGAGAGTTGTGTATTTATGTTGGAGCGAGGTCCCCTGGGGTGAATTTTGAGCAACTTTTTGCATGTATTTTTGGTTATGCGCACTGCGCGGAAATGTCAAGGGGGAGCGGGTCAAAGTACCTATTTTATGTAAATCAGTTGTTAAGGGAAAACTGTGGGCCTCAAACCATGGTTTGAGACCATAGTATCTGTGCGTTGAATTGAAATAAATATAGATAGATCGAGTCTAGTAAGATAGTCATGTTTTGATATAAGTAAGTGTCTTAGGCTTATGTGATACATTTTGTAAGGGTTTTCGTCTGGGTTGGGTAGAAAGGCTCCTGCTGGCTATGTGTGCGAAGACCTAGTCCTATCTATGTGCGGACTCCGCTGGCTGTTTGTGTGGAAGGGTAATTGTAAGGGAAAGTCTGATTGTAGTGAACTATTTGGATCTAATACAAACACTGTTTTGGTGAACCAAATGTGTTATGTGTATGATATCTAAGTTATTTGATTAATATTTATTGCGTTGAGATTAATTTACTTCTGTTACGATCAATTGTATCTATGCATGCATACCTGTTGTTGGTTAAGTATATGAATAAGAGCTACTTAATTTATTGTGCATTGTGACGATCTGATTATGTTATATATATATATATATATATATATATATCTCTGATGGAGTTGGTCTGTGATACTGTTATCTGTTATACGCATTATCTCTGTTTGCGACGGAGCTGATTTGATAAGTATATGCACGCATATGTTTACAATCTGCAAGAAGTTTTGTTATAAACCTGTTTAGGGCCACTACATCAATTTCTTCCTCAGGTTGCGGAAACCTGGACCCCACTTTACTACTTCGGGTGAGACTTTGATCTGCACGAGCATGTCATTGCCAAAAGAACTAGTAGTTGGAGGGTTTGTTGGTTGCACAATAAACTCTGAACCTGGGTCATGACCCCTCAAGCCAACAATTTACCTTTCAAATCAGGGGATAAAGACCCCGATAACTTAACCATCTTGGGGTTATCCGCTGTCCCAATGTTTACATCTTCAACACCTGCTTCTGTGGGGACCATTGTTGGCTTTTTGGCGACATCATCATGATCAAATAACTCCTCCAAAGGTACAAGACCTCCTGGAATGTTATTGTCCTTTAGTTGCATCACCTCAACTTCAGCAGCTTCAATTACATGATAATTTTCATTATACAACTCGTCAATATGGGAGTTAGCAAACTCCTCCTCAATCTATAGAAATTTATTTATTTGTTTATCATCCCAAAATACTTTCCAATATCTCAGATTTTCAAGGACAACCAGGTGTTGCTTCACATGAATTTCAAACTTTTTAGTAGCATGAATAGGAATCTTAGAAAAGCTGATCGTTGTGGCAAGTGAATTAGCCATAAAATTATGACTTATAGGAGTCATAGACAATGTATATTATGGAAAAGTTTTAAGAATATAAAGTAAAACATTATGATAAGCTCTCATTCTAGGATGTTTGGTCTGGTACTCCCATTTTACCTGTTTTATCACCAACTCGGAGTCACCATATACTGTAATTCGCTTTTCACGTAGCCTTTTCAAAATTCGGAGACTGCTGATCAAGGCCTCATATTCTGCCTCATTATTAGAAAAGTAAAAATATATCTTATAAGAACATAATCTTACATTCTATGGGACTTTAGATGACTGATGTATAGGGATACATATCCAAATTCCGATACCAGCTCCATATTTTCCCAAAGCATTATCAAAATCCATGGTCCAAAGACCCTCCTCATCATCAGGAAGCTGAAATTCAGTGGATTGTTCTATTTTTCCTTTTTGACCCGCTGTCTCAATCTGTTCTTTACCCTTCTCTAACTCAACTAGTCTTTGTTGTGATTCTACTGACTTTTTCTCAGAAGTGATTGGCTGCGAGCTTTCAAAATTTTAATTTCTGTTTTTTGCATTCAAGGCCGCTTGGACACTATTTGAAAATTCTGAAATTTCTTCACCTTCTACAATTTGAATATCTAAATCATTAATACTATGATCATTATACAATATGAAGGACTCTAAATCATTATGTACAGAGTGAATTGGGTGATTTTTGGGTTTATATTTGCTAGTGATCATGTATTTCATTTTCACTTCTTGGTATAACTTCCTAAGTTGGCCAAATACCAGAATTGTAGCATATGAAAAATCAAGTTGTAGAGTACCCCTTAATTTGGCTCCCCAAGACTGTGAAAGAAGCATGGCATACCTTGGAGGTATGTCAGCAACTACAACATCCATCAACACATTTTTGGCGAGAATATGATCCACCGAGACAACTAAGTCTTTGATAAGACCAAGGCATCAGAATCTACCAGAATCAAAAGAATAGAGGTCATGATAGGGTTGGGTTATGTCTAGCCCAAACTTATCCATGATGGCCTTCGAAATTAAATTGTGTGAGGCCCCGAAATCCATCATGACATTATGGAGAATATAATCGTTAATCCTTAAGCTGAGATAAAAGGGAGGGACTTCACTATCTTAAATATTTCCATCTACAACTGGGAAAAATAGAAGTTCGGGATGGTGATCACTGACGTTGACCATGTATGACATCCGATCTACTTTCAACATCTTCGCAACATGAAATTTGTATCTATCATTATTTACAAGCTCGGTGAGGGGAATCGAAACCTTTAACTTAGAACTTTCACTCTCTAAGCTAAACAAGTTAGATTGTTTCTCTACCTCTTTTACAATGGTATCCCACTTTTCAGGCTACTATTTTTCTGAAGATTCCTTTCTTTGTACTTCCTTATCATTCTTTGATGTACTTGTATATAGCTCACTGTTCTTGCTCTGATTTATGGTAGCAGGCTCCTTCTCCTTGTTTTGAATAGCTTGGGAATTTTGTTTGGGATGAGTATATTTTTGCTGAGTTGTCCTATTTTGAGTAGAAGTAATAGGAACATCTCGGTTTCTCAAACTGTACTATCTTTGCACTGAGCTGAGATCATTTAGGCATGCCTTTTATAGTCTTCAGATTGGACTGCCAGGCCATCATCATTTTTAAGTACATATTATTGGTCATATGGCACATATGTTTCCTCGGTATGCTCATCATCTTCTGTAAGGAAGATAGGTCCATGATCTTTTGCAAAACAATGGTTATCTTCAACAATTCCATCTTCATCTTCAGGTACTTGGGCATAGTTTTGCTGTAATGGAGTGCAGACTTGTTGTTGAGCTCACTGATCTGGAGCTCTCTGCTCTCTCTGCTTAATCTTGAACTGTGGTTGCTGTTGTTGTCCTCAGAATTTGGGATTCTAGATTTGATTGTCTGATTGTCTTTATAAAATGGACATTATATCTACCATATTTTCCACGGTTCTAATCAAAATATCCAACTTTGCTTCGGATGAGGATGATGGTTCTTCCTTGATTGTAACTCTCTTTTCAACTTTTTTTTGATTTCTTGATCAATAGATTGCCTTCAACGCTGACCAAATTTCTATTCATTTCCTCCAATGAGGTAGGATTTATTTCTCTAAGTTAATATGCCGTATTAGGTTCAAAAGCATTCGGGTAGTGCAACAAAGCCAAATCAAGTGGAGGTTTGATATTGGTAGGAATGGAATTGTACACCTTATTGAAATGAGTAGTATAGTCTTGGACTAATTCATTAGGTTGTCTTTTCAATGAGTTATACTCAGCCAATATCTGGAGAGGATTTTTCTTTTCCTCTCACTTAGCAAGGAAAATATTTGCTAACTACTATTAATTCTGCACTGAACCAACTCCCATAGCTTTGAACCACTTTTTCACTTCTCCTAAGAAAATCTAAGCAATAATTCTCATCTTCGCATCACCATTATCTACCTCTTCTAAATCTATGAAATCTGTGATTTTATCAATGTGTTTATTAGCTATAACTGAGTCGGTGGTTCCATAAAATAAAGGTGGCATTTGTCCATAGTTCTGAGGTAAATCAGTGAGTTTTCCCGGCTGAACTAATGGAGAAAATCTGGTCATAGTTTTTCTAGAAGGTAATCTTGTAGTGACAACATGAAGTGTTGGTATGAGAGGTGGTTGTGTAGGAGGAAGTGTGGATGATGAAGAAATAACAGTGTGAGTGCATGTAGCAATAGTGTGAACAGATGAAGATTAAAGAGGATCAATAGAAAAGAGCTCCTGCTGATATTGTATGAAAGCCTTCTGAGAGGTATATTGAAGATGGTTTGCTAGTTTTTGAAGTTTGTAAAATTGACTCCAAACCTTCCTATTAAAATCTGCTTCTGAATTGGATTCTATGGACGAGAAAATTGTTTCAAGCTTTAAAGGATCAAATACAATTTCAGACAAAGATGTTATTTCAGATAAACTTAAAGGATCGAATACAATTTCAAACATAGATGTTTCAGATTTGGATCTAAACAGTGATAACTCAAACTTCAGATCAAAAGGAATATCTTCAAGTCAAAGCAGTTATGAAAGTAGAGATGTAGACCTTACCAAAGTAGATGAACTTAACTAAAGCTCTGAATGCTGAGGTATTTTTTTTTCTTATGAGTCTTTACGGATCTTCAATGGGAGATGCTAGATGTGGATCTGGATTCGATCGTGTATTCCTTTTAGGAGCTAGTGTTGACTTTTTTTTTCACTTTGGATCTCTGCAACTTGAATCAGGCTTCTTGAAAACCAGGTTCTGTCACCCACATGCCTAGAATCCAAATGAAAATATAATATTACACCCACGAAAGATCTGTCACTTCGCTACACGAAAACGACGCCATGAATGTTAACCTCCACAATGTCCCAAGGCTGAAAGGAAATTGATGGAGGTAACCTCAAACCAATCTTTTAGTTTGGCAGCAGCCCTACCAAATGAGAGAGGGCTCTCTCTATGAAAATCACAGCCAAGGTTTTTATTGGATCAAGAGTGAATTTTAGGCTAGATAGCTCAACTCTAGGGTTTTGAAATATTTAGGGTTTTTCTGTTGGATCAGGGATAAAAATCAGGGAACTAGGTCAAAGTATCAAAGGTTACAACTACAAGAGATATAAAGGAGATAGATAGGTATGATTTTGTGATGGCTTAGGAGTTTTTCGGTGTAGTGTAGGGTTTGAAAGAGAAAGATACCATAATGAGAATGTGCACCATGAATTCATTAATCAAGAAGGAAAATTACAAAAAATGACATTCCTAACAAAACATTACTTTTATGAAAATTAATTTTCTTATAAAATATTAAGAAAATCACTGAATAAGGAATATATGGCAAGGAGACAAGTATATCATTCATATAAAACTATAATAGAGAAAAAAAAAATATCACAAACTCACAACACGAGAATTCCTGAATAATATCTACAACTGGTCCTTTGATTTCCTCTATAAAATGATGAAGTACAAGCTACAAGAGTTTCACTCTCTGATGTCCAACCATCAAAATGACTGAAAAATCCATACATATAGACTCAAAAACAAATTACCCTCTCTCAATGGTTAAATCCATCAATGTAGGAACAACTCACAAATATCTCTCAACAAAACCCTAATGTCTAGGGAGGTTTGAACAAACCCTCCAAATAGAGTTGATTAAGTTGTTCCTCACAAATGAGGTAAAAAATTACATCAAATAGACCATAAAAAGACCATTTACCCTTAATTACATCACATAAACATGAAACTGGAGTAATTACATCATCAAACCAGGTTTTATTGAGCAAAACCTTGAAAAAATTCACTACAGGGAAAAGTGCAGTGCCTGACTGATAAAGTGCAACATACTTCTGATAAAGCACATCACCTGGCTTGTGAGAGGCTTTGGGAGGCCTTCCCATGCTCCAAATCCACTTCTAAAAGACGTTCGAGAAATATGAGGATGTCTATTTTTCATTAGACACCTCAGGAAAGAAAAATAGACACTCAATTAGGGAGAAAAATGGATTTTCCCACAACTACTCCCAAAATTGCAGCACTTGTTCCAAAATTGTGGCAGAAAGTGTATTTTTGAGCCCTTTTTTGACATTTTATCTTAAATAGATTGATGAAAAGGCACCCCAGGTGGATAGCTGAGATGTATGGGTTAATATATACCCATGCATTTCAATTTTTTGGCATTTGGATGGCTGAGGAAAAATTTCAGCGCCAAGGCATTGCGCTTCTGGTTGTTCTGCAATTTCCAAATTAGCCAAAAGTCTCAAAAAACTAAAAATTTCCAAAATTTCTTCAAAATTTCACCAAAATTGTTCCATGAAGGCCTATGATGATGTGTTATGATATGAGGGAGGCTTTGGCAAGCAAATCCAACTTATCATTCTCTTTTTGCCTCATTAGGGTTTCTTTGAGCTTTTTCTTCAACAACTTGATTATTACTTGGGAGACCTAATTTCTTGTGTATTAATGAATGGCCATGTGTTCTTGTAGGTTTTTGTTCCTATTTTCCTTCTTCAGAAGCATTTCCATGTGGAAATTCACTCTATCAAGGCATCCTACCTTGTCTTTTTCAATTTCTACCAAGATGAGCTCATCAACTGTCATTTGAGTTCTTGGTGGAGATGCTTATTTTTGTTGTTCAAGTGCCCTCTTGAGGCCTCTTGTACTTGGTATATTTATTCTAACCTTCTCTTATTGATCATTTGAATCATCAATCTCAACCAATGGCTTACCTTTTACATCATATTTTCTCAAATCAACCTTGGGCTCGTTTAAGAGTAGTTGATTTACCTTTAATTGCATATTCTCTTGTTGCAAGAATGAAACCAAGAAGTTGGCATTTGAAAAAATATCCTTAAGTTCTCTGATATCAACATCCTTTTCCATGATGATCTACTTCGGTGTATTTTCACTTCATTCACCTCCAAGTATTCCATGTCAGTGTCAAGATGGAATGGCTCCTCATCTTACAATGGTGCCTCATGATGTGATGATGATCCATGTTCACCTGATGTAGGCTTAGCCCTTTCAACAATATTTGGAGAAGAAACAAGCTTCTTACCTCTGACATAAGTTTGTGTCACCTCTGCCCTAGGAAATCTTTTGTTAGTTTTTCTTGAGGAAGCAAGCTCTAGATGTGTTGGTGAAGCCAAGGGTGTAGAGTGATTGCTAGATTGAGTTGGAGAAGACAAAAGAGAATTTGAATATTCAAAACCTTCCCATGAAAAATTGATCTATAATAACTGATGGAAAACCAAGACATTCACCAAGCCATGGTGAAACAAACTAGCATGATGATTGTCTCCCATTCTTTTTACCTTCTCTGCCATCTTTACCATGCTCTTGTAGAGGTAATGGGGTAAGTTTAGGGTCTTTACACCAGTGAAATGCATCAAGTGTCTCATATGATATTGATATAACCTTGAATATCTGCCCTCACATGTGAAGTACCTCACGATCAATTTCATGAGAGGGGCATATTTGTCCAGCAAGTGTCTAAATGGAAAGATGTGTGTAGGAGTTGCTTTGTATGCTGGCTTCAAGTATCTTTTGTAGCTGTCTAGGTCAAGGTCTTTGCTTTTGAACCAGTTTTCTCCACTATTTAGAATCCATGTGGCTGAGGAAATGATCTCTGTTGAAAGATTGAACACCACCCCTGAAATATTCACCTTATGTCTCCTCAATCTAATGGCAAAAGTACTGGTAAGTTTGTCATGAAAACCAAATTCCTCGACCTTTTGGAACAAGGGAAGGCAACCAGCATCCTGAAATAATTTTTTGAGGAAGGGTGAAGACATGACCTCATTTGCTGAAGTGGGATCATACATGATGATCTAATTTCCATTATGTATCTTCTTCTCAATGGTTTCATAATCCATTTCTAACCCTAGTTCAATGGGATACGGAATTAGGGTTTAGTGAAGGGGAAAAACATGGGATTTGGGTAAATTTTAGGAATTTAGGGAGATGAAGGGGTTTAGGGCTTTCCTAAATTCTTGAGAAAATTTATGGAGGTAGGGAGAGATGTTAGGTTGTAGGGGAAAGTGAAATTTGAGGGAATGGGTAAGATGAAAGGGTCCAAAAAGGGAAAAAACAATCCAAACTTAGAAATGGCTAGTCTAGGCTAGGGTTTGTAGGAAAATAGGGAAAATGAGGATTAGGGGGTGGGGAAAGTGATTAGGTAGGTGTATAAATAGTAAGGGAAGATGAATGAACTCCAGTTTGAGGGTTTCTTTCAACAATTTATCAATGTCAACATGAAACCAAACAAATGCACTAGAAACCCTAGAAGAGGGAATTTCTCTTTCTAATCACAAAATGAAGAGAGAATAGATGATTTGGAGGGCCCAATTACCTATATCTGATACAATGGAAGTTGTTAGGTGATGAATAATCCACCTGGAGTGATGATTTGTTCCAAAATGGAGAAAGCATGATGCTAAGGTAAAAGCGCAACACATGTGCAACACCTGTACAATGAATGTGCAACAAAAGCGCAACATTGAGGAGAAATGGAACTCTTGAGAAAATGAATTTCTTCTTTGAGGGTGAGAGTGATTTTTCTTGCTGGAGAGAGGTTTCTTGAGGATGAAATGAGCAAATGAGAAGCTCATTTGGTCTTTTATAACATTTGAAAATTAATTTTCACTTTTGGTGGTTGAGTGGCCCCACTAAGTCTTTTCACTTTTGTTTTGAAACTTTGCAGCTTTAGAAACTTTGAGAAACATATTATATTCATGATTGAAATGAAATTACACTTTAAACAAATTTATTAAGAATTTTTGAATATTACTACTCCTTCAATGCCGAATTCAATGGTGAAATGACAAATTTTCAATGATTTTGACCCTAAAACCTAATGGTGACACTACATACAATGAGTTGAAAGATGACCATGGTGATGTGATTGAGATGGCGATGGAGAAATTTTAGTGGTGACTCATCAAAATGAACGATGGCAAAACCAAAACATGGACTAGAATAAGTAGTAACACACCTAGACACACTAGCCAATGACCAAATTTTTATTTGAAGAGCTACTGAAACCATAAAAATTTGACTTTAAGACCCTAACCAAACCTTGTAAGAGCATATTTGATCACTAGTGACTGGAAGGATTGACATAAAATAACAATATGTATGCTTGTATTTAATATTATAATGTCATGTCGTATGGTTGCATGTAACATAGATCACTACTTCTATCTTGAGAAGCATGATCAAAGGAAAATGATCTTCTCCTCTGAAAGAATGCAGGAAGGCTTAGGTCACACTAGATGAAATCAACATTATATGTCCTCATATGAAGTATGAGGTGGTTGACTACAATCAAGGAAATCTGATTAGAAGCTCTTGGGAATGGAATGTGTGAAGAAAGGAAGGAAGGGATCATAAAATATGCAACCATGGAGGAAATCAACATCCATGAAGACCAAGAAGATTTGATTGGAAAATCTCCCCAAAAGATATGGAGACTCTGATGAAAGTATAGAAAAAGATAAAGACCCTTGAAAATGGATATCTTTGGGAGATATGTCAACATGTATGCAGGATGTTGATACCTACAAGAAGATGTCATGATGAAATACCATCACAAAGGTAATTTTTGATTTAAGCATTCATCTCTTATTTTGAACTATAACTGGATGGGATTATGTAGGGCTGCCAAAGGAAAGTGGATGTTCTCAACCATTTATAACCATGTGGTAGGATGAAATATCCTTGAAGATAACATCATGACATGAAGCTAGGCCAGATGAGAAGACTGATGGATCACTCTCCAATGAAAAGAAATGATGACATGACTCGTGGATAAAAGTGATGGATGGTCTGTGCCCTATGAAGAGGTCCAAAAAGATGAAGAATCCGCAACAAAGAAGAAACTTCGTGACATCAAAGGAAGGATTTATTCAAGAGCAGTTGGTTGTCCCATTATTTACACCTGAGGAGCTGCTGCAGGTCCTTGATTAAGAGGGAGCCTAGAAACAAGTTTCTTACTTGGAAGAAACTTGGGAATTACTAAGCCAAGAAGAATATTAGCTACATTCCTTGTATAGGAATAAATACATTCCTTTATTAGAATATGTCCTCCCTAATGGAGAGGGAGAGATAGACACATCATTTTGGTCTTCACCTGGGAAGACAAAATGGAGGATTGGGTAATCATCTGGCATCCGATACTCTTTGAGGATGTAGTAGTGTTGGGAAAAATACTGAGAGGGGGGGTGAATTAGTATTTAGAGCTAACTAATAAACTTTTCACTTTTCTTTTCTCAAAACCCATATGCTACTTTACAAAACAAAACTAGCGTATATACGCGGATATCCTTAAGGAAACTCGCGTATTCTCAGAGCTCTTATTATGTAATTAATTCTTAAATCATTGCATCATTAATTCATCAGATGTTAAGAAGAAAGCATGTGCAGTAAAAACAGAATAAACCATCACATATAAGCAACACACATTAACACCAGGATTTAAGGTGGAAACCCAAGTCGGGAGAAAACCACCATTGTCGTCGTCTCAATCTTCAATATTTATTATATAAAGAAAAATTCTTACAATCATGTACTGGCGCAGACTTATACCAGCACGCAGGCACCCACCTGCAGAAGGCTACAACCTTCTCTCGTTTACCATCCTCTCCTGGAAGAATTTCTGACCCCATCGTTTACTGACCTTTCCTCTGGAGGAAGACCACCCTGCTCTGGATTACCAGGTATGGGGAGAGGAACACTACCCTCTTACTGAAGGCTTCAACCCTCAGCACTACTGCCGACCACGTTTCATCAATTTTCAAACTTGATCAAACAACTTCAACACAACCCTTCACTTATCAATAAATATACTTCGCCCAATGCTTCAAACAGAACAGTGAAACCACTGTAACCAGAATATCAAAGATAACCCACACTTCAGAATAGATATGTAAAAACACATTCACCTTGAGAAATCATTAGTTCAGATACCATACGCGCTTTTATTTAATTTGACCTGCGTATACACACACTTTTCATGAAACGAACCCACGTATACATCTGTGCATTTTTCAAAGAAAAACCTAACTTCCCATACGCGCTTTTATTGAACCAGATCCGCGTATACACACGCTTTTCATGAAATGAACCTGCATATAGATCTATAAAAGATAAACTTTGCAGAACAGATCAGATCTATGAAATTACTCAGATTTCTTCAATTTCTTCATCAGATTTGTGCCAGGTCTTCATCACTTCTTTTCAGATCATCCTAGAGACTCATCATTTCTAAATCTAGAGATCTTGAACCTTCATCATTTTCATAGGTGCATCATAGATTCAGATCTATCAATTAAGAACAGAATTCAACCATCCAGATATACTTCAGAGTGAAGTATTCTTTAATGCCCAGACTCTTGCACACATTTGCACTATGATTTTCTTCTCCTTATATAGATTTAGCCTTTGTCAATACCATGAGCCAAAACCACACAACTTCTAATGGTATTCCTGGACGGGATCAAATAGATATTCAAGTGCCCAATACAATGGGTCAATACCATGGTAAGAACCCTTGGTTCTATAAATTTAGAGCGCAATTAGGCATACGCGACTTGGCACGTTCTTTTCTGCGTGCATACGCTACTTCACCTTCACAAACCCACGTATGCATTGTAGCATAACTTATTTATCATTATTCTGGCACTTTCTGAATTCCTTCCTTCTGCTACTTCTGAACTGATCTGTAGATACATCAGATCAACTCATCAAGTCAATTTCCATCACGAACAACTTCATTAAGCAGGTTCCATCAAAGTCAACACATTGTATCACACTGCCAACAATCTCCCCTTTAACCCATCAAGAAGGTTGTCATCAACTTTATCAAGTAGGTTTCCATTAAGGACAACACATTGCATCATATTTCCAACAATCTTATTTCATCAAGTAGGTTGCCATCAAGGACAACACTCTTCATCATATTGCCAACAATCTCCCCCTTTGAACTTGATGGCAACAACCATGATGGTGTTTGATCATCACAACAGATAGATATATTGATTATAACTTTTATACAACTACCATGATACTCTCCCCCTATTCAAACACCATGTTACTCTCCCCCTTTGACATCAAGGGAAAAGGGCAGATCAAAAACAAAGACAAGGTTTTTCTTCCTTTGTATAAAGAAGAGCTCTGTAGATTTCATGTGTACCGCAGTTACCATACTCCCCCTGAGTTCATGCTGAATCTTCAAACATATTTTTCAAGTACACGACTCTATGACCTTTCCTATCACCAAGGACTCATATTTACATCAAAGATCCAACCAAGTGGATTTTACATATGAGACTCAAGTACCCAACCAAGTGGGTTTACACAATTTGACTCAACTACCCAACCAAGTGGGTTTACAGATTTGAACAAGTCCGTACATGACCGAATATAACAATTTACATGACCTTTTCATCAAATTACAAATATGACCTTTTACATCAAATACCAAAAGGACCTCAAGAAAGAGATCATATTTCAGAATCATCATAATGCCAACAATACATTACATTCAACAAGGCTAATGCTCCCCCTGAAACTTTGCATTCAATGCATCCTTTCCAAATGACCAATGCTCCCCCTTAGCTTGTGCATCATGAACCCTTTCAACAACAAATCATCAAGACATCTTCACCCAATATCAGAGAATGAAATAGAAATATAAGAGTTGAAACATCGTCAGAGATACCATACAACATCAGAGATGCCAATAAGCACTGCAGCTGTGCTAAAGAATGCTGACCCCAAGTAAAACTTGTCAGCAACTAACCATATGTGGTTTTCTGTGTCTTAACTCGCGTATATACGCGACTGCCCTTCAGGAAATCCGCGTATCCCATTTAATCTTCTGAAATTAAGCAGTTCTGATTTTCTACATGGCAGAGACTACTCCTAGCTTCTGTCTGAGATATTCGAACGCTTCCCTGGGCAGAGGTTTGTTCAGTATATCAGCAACTTGTTCTTTGGAGGGAACATACTCCAACATCACCTTTTGTTCAAGCACTTGTTCACGTAAAAAGTGATACTTGATGGGAATGTGCTTGGTCTTGGAATGCATAACAAGATTCTTTGAGATGCTGATGGCACTTGTATTATCACACATGATGGAGATAGGAGGTGAACATTTGATTTGAAAGTCTTGTAAGGTTTGCATCATCCAAAGAAGTTGAGTGCAACATGATGCAGCAACCACATATTCTGCTTCTGTTGTAGATAAGGCAATAGAGTTTTTCTTCTTGCTGAACCAAGAAACTAACCGGGGCCCCAAATAGAATGCACCACCACTAGTGCTTTTCCGATCATCAACTTTTCCAGCCCAATCTGCATCAGTGTAAGCATGAAGAGTAAGATCAGCATTCTTTGGATACCATAGTCCAAAGTCTTGAGTTCCTTGTATATATTTGAATATTCTTTTGACAGACTAAAGGTGAGACTCTTTTGGATTAGCTTGGAATCGTCCAATAATCCCAACTGCATGCATAATGTCCGGTCTAGTCCCAGTTGATAAAGTAGACTTCCCATCGTGGATCTGAGATTCTGCTGACCATCACGTGGAGAATTATCAGAGAACTCATTAGGGATTACATCCAAGCTTATCATTGGTGTACTTGGCTGTGCTTGCACTCTTCATGCCATACTTCTTCAGGGACTTGCTAAGGTATTTTTCTTGTGATAAGAATATACCATCTCGTAATTTGGATGTGACTTGCAAGCCAAGAAAGAATGTTAGTTCCCCAAGTAAAGACATATCAAATTCTTGCTGCATATCAGAAGCAAATTTCTGACTCATAGACTCTTCATTACTTCCAAAAATGATATCATCAACATATACAACCACAATCAATAGTTTATCATTTTTAGTTTTTGTGTATAAGTTGCTATCAGCAGACCCCTTAGAAAATCCTTGTTGATGAAGATATTTGTCAAGACGATAGTACCATGCCCTTGGAGCTTGTTTGAGACCATATAGAGCCTTTTTAAGTCTACAAAAAAGTTTTTCATCATTTCCCAAAATGAATCCTTCTGGTTGTTCTATATAAACTTCTTCTTCTAGATCACCATTGAGAAACACAGATTTAACATCCATTTGATAAACTTTGATTTGTTGGAAGCTTGAAAAAGCAAGAAACATTCTTATGGCTTCAAGTATAGCTACAGGAGAAAAAGTTTCTTCAAAGTCTATACCTTCTTGTTGAGCATACCCCTTGCAGACAAGTCTAGCTTTATTTATTATAACCTCCCCATTCTCATTCAACTTGTTTTTGAATATCTATTTAGTTCCAATGACATTTTTGTCATGAGGTCTTGGTACTAATTCCCGAGTGTGATTATTTTCAATTTGATCAAGCTCTTCATTCATAGCTTGAATCCAACATGCATCTTTGCTAGCTTGATTGACATTGTGTGGCTCAATAGTGGATAGAAATGCAAGATAGCTAGAAGATCCCACAAGAGTCCTTCTTGTTTGTACACCTAATCCCTTATCTCCCAAAATTTGAGATTCTGGATGATTCTTTTGAACATATCTGGATGGAGCTTTTTCAAATAAATCATCTTCAAGTTCTTCATTGGGTTCACTTTCTATATCATTGCTATTTGATGTAGAAGGCCATATGTCATCATCGTCTTCATTTGTTGTTTGTTTTTCTTCTTTTGGAGCTGCAGGAGACTCATCAATAACAACATCAATACATTCAAAAATCTTCCGAAGTCTTTTATTGTAACATTTATATGCTCTAGTCTTAGAGGAGTAACCAAGAAGTGTTCCTTCATCTGCTCTGGGTTCAAACTTGCCAAGTTTTTCATCATTATTTTTGATAAAACATCTGCTTCCAAAAACTCTAAAATGCTTCACAGTGGGAGGATTACCATACCAGAGTTCATATGGATTTTTGTCACTGTTTATACGAACATGTACCTTGTTAAGAATATTTACCGCTGTATGAGCTGCTTCTCCCCAAAATGTGTCAGGTGTTCCAGAATCATCAAGCATAGCTCTGGCCATTTGTTGAAATGTTCTATTCATTTTTTTTGCTACGCCATTTTGTTGTGGAGTGCCAGCTACAGTAAACTGTCTTTTTATGCCATGTTGTTCACAAAAATCAAGGAATTCATTTGAAGTATATTCTCCTCCTCGATCAGATCTAAGACACTTGATTTTTAGATCTAATTCATTTTCAACCATAGCATTGAAATTCTGAAATTTCTCAAATGCTACATCTTTGTGTTTAAGCAACCCAATCCAACACATTCTAGAGAAATCATCAATAAACAAGATATAGTATTGTTCACCACGTGGTGACTTTTTCCTCACAGGTCCACATATGTCAGTATGAATAAGTTCAAGAGGCTTACTTGATGATCCTTCCTTGGCATTAAAATGTACTCTAGTTTGCTTACCAAATTGGCAAGATTTGCATATGATATTTTCGGGTGGAGTAATATTGGGAAGATCACGGAAAACTTTGAGTCTGCTTGATTTGTTGATCTGAGAGAATCTCAGATGCCCCAACCTTCTATGCCATAGCCAGTTTTCTGAAGATTTACTCAAGTAACATTGTTCTTTGCAGTTCTTCAATACATACAGGTTGCTTGGAGTCCTTTTTCCTTTTATAATTGTTTTACCTGTATCAAGATCACGTACCACACATTCTTTTGAACTAAATACAACTTCAGTTCCTTGATCACGGATTTGACTTACACTTAACAGTTTATGCCTTAATCCATCCACATACATGACATCATTTGCCTTCACCTTCTCTTTTAGAAACACATACCCTTTTCCATTAATCACAGCTGGAGTATCATTTCCAAATGTAACTTTCTTTTCCTTTTCTAGAGCATTATATGCAAGAAGTTTGTGTTTGTCACCTGTCATGTGTCTTGAGCATCCACTATCAATGTACCATTGATTTTCTTCACCTTCTGCAAATAACGCTATGCCACAGTTTTCAACCTGCAATTCCTTCTTTTTCCATACTTTGGAGCTTGAAGGAACATGCTCTTTTGGCTGATTTTTTCTCCTGCATTCAGATTCTTCATGGCCAAAGTTATTGCAATAAGCACATTCAACTTCATTTAGAAGAGGAGAAAATTTGTTATAAGTATTCTTCTTTGTTTCAATATCAATCCTTTTCTTTCTAGCTTCCCTTGTCATGATGGTTTTATATGCAACACATTGAACAACTTTATGACCAAAATTGTGACATGAGAAACATTGTCCATTGAAGAAGAAATTTCTGCGATCATGAAATCTTCTACTTGAATTTACCTGTTGATTGTTGTTTCTTTGAAAGATATTCCTATTGGTGTTCTTTGAATTGAGATGATCATGATTTACCTGTAATGATTCTTTATTCCCTTGCTGAGTGACAGAATTTTGTAAACCAGTTGTAGCTGCTTTTAGATAATTTGGTGCTGAGGCCTGAGAAGATTCTCCGGTATATCCAAGACCTGTCTTTATAAGAGGAGAACGTTGTACCTTGATAATCTTATCTAAGGTTTCATATCCTTTAGCAAATCTAAGATTCAGAGTCTTTACTTGCTCAAAATCTTTTCTTAGACTTACCACTTCACATTCCAATTTCTCAATGTGTTTCTTTGCTTCTTCAACCTGTTTTTCCAGAGTCTCTATGGTTATTTTCATTTCTTCTAAGAGTATTTTACTTTCTTCTAAGCATATTTTACTTTCTTCTAAGCGTATTTTGAGTTGATTGTTTTCTTCAAGAAAGTCATTGTCCTCTAGAGCATCCATAAAAGTATCATTTCTTCTCTAGATTCAAATGCCATGAGGAGTCTAAGATCTTGTTCACATTCTTCCTCACTATCAGATATCCCATCACTGTCTTCATGAGTATAGTAACTTTTTCTAGTGTTAAACCGATTCTTATTCCTTCTTGCTACTTCCTTCCCTTTTGCAGGTGTTTCTTTATGAGGACACTTAGCAGCATAATGACCAATTCTTCCACACTCAAAACATTTGAAAGGGAGCTTACCTCTGAATCGTCCTGTGCCAAGTTGGAGTTTCTTTACAAAATTTGCCTCATCTTCTTCTGAGATATATCCCGATCCTTCTGGTTCTTGTACTTCTTTCCCTTTTGTAGAAGCTCTGAAGACAACCTCTTTGACTTCAGATGGTCCTCCTCTTCTCATTTCATATGCGGTTAGTATGCCATGAAGTTGTACCATAGTAAGATTTTGAAGATCCTGTTTTTCTTCAAGAGCAGAAACTTTTGACTCAAATTTTGCTATTAGCGATCTTAAAAAAAATTCAACCAAAGTAGATTCGGTTATTGTTTCTACCAGATTTCTCATGCAATTTACAACATCATCAACACATAAAAATAAACTGGCAATATTCTCATCACTATGCATTCTTAAATTTTCATATTCAATTCTGAGAGTTTGAAGTTTTGCACTTTTTACCTTTGCATCACCTTCATAACTCAGAATGATTTTGTCCCACATTTCCTTTGATATATTTAGCTACATGACTTTGACAAATTCAGATTCAGTCAGACTTCCCGTTATAGCATTGACCGCCTTTGCATTTGATTCATAATTCTTCTTTTCAATCAGATCTGTTGGTATTGTAGCTGGATATTGATATCCTTGTTCAACAATGGCCCATACATCTGTTCCCATAGACTGAAGATAGGATCTCATCCTTGTTTTCCAGAAGATTAAATTGCTTCCATTAAAGAGTGAAGGCTTGATAGATGCTGTTCCATCTTGATTGCTCATCGTGCTTGATCTTCCTTCTAGCGGCTAAGATTTTTCAGAAGGACCTGCTCCGATACCAATTGTTGGGAAAAATACTGAGAGGGGGGGGGGGTGAATCAATATTTAGAGCATACTCAGAAATTTTTACTTTTTCTTTCTCTAAAACCCATACGCTACTTTACTTAACACAACTCGCGTATACACGTGGATATCCTTCATAAAACTCGCGTATATACAGAGATCTTATTATGCATTTAGTTCTTTACTAAGATCTATGCATCATTCATTCATCAGATGTTTAGTTAGTAGTAAGAATGTGCAGTAATAATAGAATAAACCATCACATATAAGCAACACACATGAACACTAGGATTTAAGGTGGAAACCCAAGTCGGGAGAAAACCACCGCTGTCGTCGTCTCAGTCTTCAATATTTATTATATAAAGAAAACTTCTTACAATCATGTACTGGCGCAAACTTATACCAGCACGCAGGTACCCACCTGCAGAAGGCTACAACCTTCTCTCGTTTACCAGCCTCTCCTGGAAGGGAGCTACAACCCCCTGCTCTCGTTTACCAGCCTCTCCTGGAAGGGAGCTACTACCCCCTGCTCTCGTTTACCAGCTACTACTGGAAGGGAGCTACTACCCCCTTACTGAAGGCTTCAACCCTCAACACTACTGCCGACCACGTTTCATCAATTTTCAAGCTGGATCAAACAGCTCAACACAACCCTTCACTTATCAATAAATATACTTCGCCCAATGCTTCAAACAGAACAGTGAAACCAATGTAACCAGAATATCAGAGATAACCCAGACTTCAGAATAGATATGCAGAAACACATTCAACCTTGAGAAATCATTAGTTCAGATACCATACACGCTTTTATTTAATCCGACCCGCGTATACACGCGCTTTTCATGAAATGAACCCGCGTATACATCTATGCATTTTTCAAAGAAAAGCCTAACTTCCCATACGCGCTTTTATTGAACCAGATCCGCGTATACACGCACTTTTCATGAAATGAACCTACGTATAGATCTATAAAAGATAAACTTTGCAAAACAGATCAGATCTATGAACTTACTCAGATTTCTTCAATTTCTTCATCAGATTTGTGCCAGGTCTTCATCACTTCTTTTCAAATCATCCTAGAGATTCATCATTTCTAGATCTAGAGATCTTGAACCTTCATCATTTTCATAGGTGCATCATAGATTCAGATCTATCAATTAAGAACAGAATTCAACCATCCAGATATACTTCAGAGTGAAGTATTCTTTAATGCCCATACTCTTGCACACATTTGCACTATGATTTTCTTCTCCTTATATAGATTTAGCCTTTGTCAATACCATGAGCCAAAACCACACAACTTCTAATGGTATTCCTGGACGGGATCAAATAGATATTCAAGTGCCCAATACAATGGGTCAATACCATGGTAAGAACCCCTGGTTTTATAAATTTAGAGCGCAATTAGGAATACGCGACTTGGCACGTTCTTTTCCACGTGCATACGCTACTTCACCTTCACAAACCCGCGTATGCATTGTAGCATAACTTATTTATCATTATTCTGGCACTTTCTGAATTCCTTTCTTCTGCTACTTCTGAACTGATCTGTAGATACATTAGATCAACTCATCAAGTCAATTTCCATCACGAACAACTTCATTAAGTAGGTTCCATCAAAGTCAACACATTGTATCACATTGCCAATAATATCCCCTTTAACCCATCAAGAAGGTTATCATCAACTTCATCAAGTAGGTTTCCATCAAGGACAACACATTGCATCATATTGCCAACAATCTTATTTCATCAAGTAGGTTTCCATCAAGGACAACACTCTTCATCATATTGCCAACAATCTCCCCCTTTGGACTTGATGGCAACAACCATGATGGTGTTTGATCATCACAACAGATAGATATATTGATTATAACTTTTATACAACTACCATGATACTCTCCCCCTATTCAAACACCATGTTACTCTCCCCCTTTGACATCAAGGGAAAAGGGCGGATGAAAAACCAAGACAAGGTTTTTCTTCCTTTGTATAACGAAGAGCTCTGTAGATCTGATGTGTACTGCAATTACCATTCTCCCCCTGAGTTCATGCTGAATATTCAAACATATTTTTCAAGTACACGACTCTATGACCTTTCCTATCACCAAAGACTCATATTTACATCAAAGATCCAACCAAGTGGATTTTACATATGAGACTCAAGTACCCAACCAAGTGGGTTTACACAATTTGACTCAACTACCCAACCAAGTGGGTTTACAGATTTGAACAAGTCCTTACATGATTAAATATAACAATTTACATGACCTTTTCATCAAATTACAAATATGACCTTTTACATCAAATACCAAAAGGACCTCAAGAAAGAGATCATATTTCAGAATCATCATAATGCCAACAATACATTACATTCAGCAAGGGTAATGCTCCCCCTGAAACTTTGCATTCAATGCATCCTTTCCAAATGACCAATGCTCCCCCTTAGCTTGTGCATCCTGAACCCTTTCAACAACAAATCATCAAGACATCTTCACCCAATATCAGAGAATGAAACAGAAATATAAGAGCTGAAACATCATCAGAGATACCATACAACATCAGAGATGCCAATCAGCACTGCAGCTGTGCTGAAGAATGTTGACCCCAAGTAAAATTTGTCAGCAACTAACCATATGCGGTTTTCTGTGTCTTAACTCGCGTATATACGCGACTGTCCTTCAGGAAATCCGCGTATCCCATTTAATCTTCTGAAATTATGCAGTTCTGATTTTCTGCATGGCAGAGACTACTCCTAGCTTCTGTCTGAGATATTCGAACGCTTCCCTGGGCAGAGGTTTGGTCAGTATATCAGCAACTTGTTCTTTGGAGGGAACATACTCCAACTTCACCTTTTGTTCAAGCATCTGTTCACGTAAAAAGTGATACTTGATGGGAATGTGCTTGGTCTTGGAATGCATAACATGATTCTTTGAGATGCTGATGGCACTTGTATTATCACACATGATGGAGATAGGAGGTGAACATTTGATTTGAAAGTCTTGTAAGGTTTGCATCATCAAAAGAAGTTGAGTGCAACATGATGCGGCAGCCACATATTCTGCTTCTGCTGTAGATAAGGCAATAGAGTTTTTCTTCTTGCTGAACTAAGAAACTAACTGGGGCCCCAAATAGAATGCACCACCACTAGTGATTTTCCAATGTCATTTCCACTCATCTCAGATCGTGTAAGCATGAAGAGTAAGATCAACATTCTTATACTTACAGTCCAAAGTCTTGAGTCTTTGTAGATATTTTAGTGATTTTTTCTGGATAAATTGTTGAGACTCTTTTCGACAGGCTTGGAGTCGTCCAACAATCCAAATCTATTTGCCATTGTCCTGCCAACTCTGTTGAGGATGTAGACTTCCTATCAGATATCCGATTTGTTGGATTCACTGTAGAGAATCATCTGCAAGAGGAACCTTCTCAGATTACATCTGTTATCATTGTGGTTTTCATGTATGCACTCTTCCATGCCCACTTGCTTCGACTTGCTTGAGCAGAGATTGGTATGGAATATACTATATCCTAGCTGGATGCACTTGCAAGCCAAGAAAGAATGTTAGGCTCCTCAGTAGTATACTAATTTTACGCATTATCACATAAAATTTCTGACTCATAGACTCTTCATTACTTCCAAAAATGATATCATCAACATATACAACCACAATCAATAGTTTATCATTTTCAGTTTTTGTGCATAAGTTGCTATCAGTAGACCCCTTTGAAAATCCTTGTTGATGAAGATATTTGTCAAGACGATAGTACCATGCCCTTGGAGCTTGTTTGAGACCATATAGAGCCTTTTTAAGTCTACAAACAAGTTTTTCATCATCTCCCAAAATGAATCCTTCTGGTTGTTCTATATAAACTTCTTCTTCTAGATCACCATTGAGAAAAGCAGATTTAACATCCATTTGATAAACTTTGATTTGTTGGAAGCTTGAAAAAGCAAGAAACATTCTTATGGCTTCAAGTCTAGCTACAGGAGCAAAAGTTTCTTCAAAGTCTATACCTTCTTTTTGAGCATACCCCTTGCAGACAAGTCTAGCTTTATTTCTTATAACCTCCCCATTCTCATTTAACTTTTTTTTGAATATCCATTTAGTTCCAATGACATTTTTGTCATGAGGTCTTGGTACTAATTCCCAAGTGTGATTCTTTTCAATTTGACCAAGCTCTTCATTCATGGCTTGAATCCAACATGCATCTTTGCTAGCTTGATTGACATTGTGTGGCCCAATAGTGGATAGAAATGCCAGATAGCTAGAAGATCCCACAAGAGTCCTTCTTGTTTGTACACCTGATCCCTTATCTCCCAAAATTTGAGATTCTGGATGATTCTTTTGAACATATCTGGATGGAGCTTTTTCAGATAAATCATCTTCAGGTTCTTCATTGGGTTCACTTTCTATATCATTTCTATTTGATGTAGAAGGCCATATGTCATCATCGTCTTCATTTGTTGTTTGTTTTTCTTCTTTTGGAGCTGCAGGAGACTCATCAATAACAACATCAATACATTCAACAATCTTCCGAAGTCTTTTATTGTAACATTTATATGCTCTACTCCTAGAGGAGTAACCAAGAAGTATTCCTTCATTTTCTCTGGGTTCAAACTTGCCAAGTTTTTCATCATTATTTTTGATAAAACATCTGCTTCCAAAAACTCTAAAATGCTTCACAGTGGGAGGATTACCATACCAGAGTTCATATGGAGTTTTGTCACTGTTTATACAAACATGTGCCTTGTTAAGAATATTTACTACTGTATGAGCCGCTTCTCCCCAAAATGTGTCAGGTGTTCCAGAATCATCAAGCATAGCTCTGGCCATTTGTTGAACTGTTCTATTCATTCTTTCTGCTACGCCATTTTGTTGTGGAGTGCCGGCTACAGTAAACTGTCTTTTTATGCCATGTTGTTCACAAAAATCAAGGAATTCATCTGAAGTATATTCTCCTCCTCGACCAAATCTAAGACACTTGATTTTTAGATCTAATTCATTTTCAACCATAGCTTTGAAATTCTAAAATTTCTCAAATGCTTCATCTTTGTGTTTAAGCAACCCAATCCAACACATTCTAGAGAAATCATCAATAAACAAGATATAGTATTGTTCACCACGTGGTGACTTTTTCCTCACAGGTCCACATATGTCAGTATGAATAAGTTCAAGAGGCTTACTTGATGATCCTTCCTTGGCATTAAACTATACTCTGGTTTTCTTACCAAATTGGCAAGATTTGCATATGATATTTTCGGGTGGAGTAATATTGGGAAGATCACGGACAACTGTTTGGTCTCAATCTAGTCTCCTAAATTGAGCTCATTTAATTGTCAACCAGGGTTGGTAAACTGCTGAAGTGAAGTGTATTGTATTTACCTAGGTGTTTGTTTCTTAATGCGTTGTGTGTAGTGTTTTATGATGTTTTTGGTATTTTGTGATGATTTATGATGTTTTTGGTCTTTTGGTAGTTTTATGTTCACAAGGAAAATGACTAGAAAGTTAATGGAAAGGAGCTAATGATTAAAAACAGAGTGAAGCCTAATTGGTTGATGACAAATGACAAATGCAAATGCAATACTGAAACAGAATCAAATCTAAACTATGACTAAGCAGAAACAAAGCTTGATAATGACTTTTAAACAAATGATTCAAAACATAAACTCAACTTGTCAAATGCTTTCATCAAAGGTGTTTTGAGAGAGAGCTTGAGACATGGTCAATTAAGTATGAAAATCCTCCTATCTAAACAGTTAAACAACTAACTTATAATGATGCAACATTTTGTCCTTGATTAGAGATTTGTTGAAGCATAATTGGAGTAAAATATTGATACCATCATAAGGTCTTTTACTCTAAGGCTAGTTCCTAACTCTATTCTGCCACTTAGTTTGATAACACTACACTTCACTCAAAGGTTATATATTTTTAAAATAGTCTTTTGAGGAAATGTTTGTTTGTAAGATGATCAGGAAGTTGCAGAAGTACTTCAGGCCTTAAAATGATATTGTCTTCTGTTCATATGGTTATGAATCAATTATGGATTTTAGAACAAGAAGAGGTTTGTGAATAATGAAGGCTGTTTTTGTTAAGTTTAACAACTGAAGTAATCTAATATGCAGTGAATGACAACTGAATGTGGAGTGCCAATGCAATGAGTGAAGCTAAAACTGTACTTAAGATGTCACTAGTCTAAAACAATGTTAAACTACAAGTCATTATCAAACTTAAAACAACTGAACATGAGTTAAGTGCAATTAAACTCCGGAGTATCCTAACTATGCTATGCAAACATAAAGACTGAAAGCAATTAAAAACTAAGATATCATGGCTATCTCCCACTCATCATTATGATATTTTGGACAAGCGTTTAAGAGCAAGGACAACTATGGTACTTAGTGCAAACACACAAATGAAGCGTTCAGGATCACAATCATGCTTAAAACATTATAAAGATTTCTTGGAAGTGTTTCTTCTTGTGGAAGAGTATTTAGCATAAGTATAACTGTGATGGTGAACAAAAGAGATTACAATTAAATCCTACAATACTATAGCCATTTCCCATTCATTTTCATAATCTTTTGGAAGAGCTTCTTCTTTTGGAAGAGTTTTTAGAACGAGTTATAACTATAGTAACTAATGAAAACAACTACGAATTCAACTTCAAAAAAACGTAAAGGCAGATAGGATACTTATCTAAATTACGCAAATAAATCCATGCAAGAGGCAGGGGCCCTCTACCACCTGACGAAATCTAACTCCAAATCAAATCAACGCTTTCAAAACAACACTGTCTGCTTCATTAAAAGAGAAATAACTTGAACAGAGCAATCTGCGTCTTCAGAAATGTAGCACAGAATCTAAGCAAAATCTAGAACAAAATCTAGCCTAGCTCTCGGTTTCCCAAGTGTTTATATAATAAATGTACATAACAAGAATTGCAACAATTCCAGGGTCATTGTCTTTCCTTATCGAAATCACATTAGGACTCTTGAAGTGGCAACGTAAAAATGAAAAGGACATCTGGACTGAGACAGTCCTAATAGAAGTCTACCTTCCTAAATGTGTTCCCACGTATCAAAACCATATCCAGAATCCGTTTCTTCCTTCATGGTGAGCAACGAACAATGTAGACATGACGTGGATTATGCCCATATGCGGTTTTTCTTGAGAGGCCACCTGGAACATACCCAAACGTGAAGACAACTGCAGAATTGCCGGTTAGCTACGGAATGTCTGCATTCTGCAGCTAGTTCCAGTCAAAATGCATTACAATGGAAAAAATCACAAAACTTAGCAAGTCAGTCATGTAAATCATTCTAAAAGTAATTTTAACTAAATTCATTGATCAATTGGGTCTAGGATATCAATGGACAAAGGAAAATGAGGTAAAGTAAGATGAAAGGAAGCACAATTTTGAGGCTCAACAACAACTTTGAGTCTGCTTGATTTGTTGATCTGAGAGAAGCTCAGATGCCCCAACCTTCTATGCCATAGCCAGTTTTCTGAAGATTTACTCAAGTAACATTGTTCTTTGCAGTTCTTCAATACATACAGGTTGCTTGGAGTCCTTTTTCCTTTTATAATTGTTTTACCTGTATCAAGATCACGTACCACACATTCTTTTGAACTAAAGACAACTTCAGTTCCTTGATCACACATTTGACTTACACTTAACATGTTATGCCTTAATCCATCCACATACATGACATCATTAGCTTTCACCTTCTCTTTTAGAAACACAGACCCTTTTCCCTTAATTAAAGCAGGAGTATCATTTCCAAATGTAACCTTCTTTTCTTTTTCTAGAGCACTATATGCAAGAAGTTTGTTTTTGTCACCTGTCATGTGTCTTGAGCATCCACTATCAATGTACCATTGATTTTCTTCGCCTTCTGCAAATAACGCTATGCCACAATTTTCAACCTGTAATTCCTTCTTTTTCCATACTTTGGAGCTTGAAGGAACATGCTCTTTTGGCTGAACTTTGCTCCTGCATTCTGATTCTTCATGGCCAAAGTTATTGCAATAAGCACATTCAACTTCATTTAGAAGAGGAGAAAAGTTGTTATAAGTATTCTTCTTTGTTTAAATATCAATCCTTTTCTTTCTTGCTTCTCTTGTCATGATGGTTTTATATGCAACACATTGAACAACTTTATGACCAAAATTGTGACATGAGAAACATTGTCCATTGAAGAAGAAATTTCTGCAATCATGAAATCTTCTACTTGAATTTACCTGTTGATTGTTGTTTCTTTGAAAGATATTCTTGTTGGTGTTCTTTGAATTGAGATGATCATGCTTTACCTGTAATGATTATTTATTCCCTTGCTGAGTGATAGAATTTTGTAAACCAGCTGTAGCTGCTTTTAGATAATTTGGTGCTGAGGCCTGAGAAGATTCTCCGGTATATCCAAGACCTGTCTTTATAAGAGGAGAACGTAGTACCTTGATAATCTCATCTAAGGTTTCAGATCCTTTAGCAAATCTAAGATTCAGAGTCTTTGCTTGCTCAAAATATTTTCTTAGACTTACCACTTCACATTCCAATTTCTCAATGTGTTTCTTTGCTTCTTCAACCTGTTTTTCCAGAGTCTCTATGGTTATTTTCCTTTCTTCTAAGAGTATTTTACTTTCTTCTAAGCATATTTTACTTTCTTCTTGTAGAAATTTGAATAATTTGCTGAGTTATTCACCGAGATTATCCTGATTACACACTATTTAAGCTTCATGCATAATACATAACCTCTTCTACAATTGATCATTAATATGCGGAAATAGAAAGTAGTCGCATGCGCTCATTAAAACATAATCAAGCACACATATCAACACAGGATGTAATGGGGAAAGCAATAGCTGAAAACCCCCAACTATCTGTATAGTATAATGATAGAGAACATGTAACAATACATAGCACAATACTCCTCACAAGTACTCAGTACTATCTCCAAAAGTTACACACAAACTATATGAGATTTGAACAAGTCATGTGTTCAAATATTCTCCACAAGTCTGCCTGCCTCTACTGCGCAATCCAAGTGAGTAATGATGAGATCCAAGTTCGAATCCCACTAGCTCCAACTGCGCAATCCTCATTGGCAATCTCCATCAATTGGTGTGCAAATCTCATGCACAATCATGGTCACAACTGATAGTCACACCCACCCTTTCACCCACCTCTAACACTGGTCTCCACTGAACTGTCCATGCATTGCAGTTAACTGATGTGTTCTTTAGTTGATTTATGAGTTAATAATTAGTGAATTAATTAATAATTAATTCACACCACTCATCACTAGTGTATTTATCACTTAGACTAAATACAACTAGTTCAACTAAGTTAAACAGAACATAACTCCACCAACTGTCTCATCAACTCCACCAAACTCTGCCACATGAGTTCTAACTGAAGTCAACCATAAAATAGCTCAACTAACCCTTAGGAAAAGCGTATTTCCTTCTGTCAGCTGCATGTGCCACATCCAAGCATCAAACTGAAGTGCTCCAAGAGGATAAGATAATGTTTATAGTCTAAATATTATTAAGGGTTAATAATATTTGACTGTTCTATTTTTAGCCCGGCAGTCTAAAAATAGAAACCGCCCAATGTCTAAAAATAGAGGTCCATCTATTTTTAACAACTCGACCAATCATCCACAAATAACATCCTGCAACTCATAGACCATGATCCCTATGTCTAAAAATAGACTTTGCGCCAAAAATAGCCTGCGGGCCCACTTAGTGAAGGCGACTTCATTTCACTAAGCTCTATCATCTTGTTGCATTTTCAACACTCCCTCTCAATAAGATATGGATTATCTGTAACCCCTATCCTGCCTCTGTGGTATTCGAATTTTCTCCTGGTGAGTGCCTTCGTCAAGATGTCAGCATCCTGATCCTCCGTGGGAATATATGAAAGTAACATGATTCTCCGCTGCACACAATCTCTGATATGATGGTACCTGATGTTGATGTGTTTGGATCTATCATGAAATACTGGATTAGCTGAGAGTTTAATGCAACTCTGGTTATCACAATAAATCATAGTAGGCTCCAAGTGTGACCCGAACAACCCGACCAGGATCTTCCTCATCCATATGGCCTCGCATGCAGCCAAGCTTGCTGCCATATACTCAGCCTCTGCTGAACTAAGTGCCACGGATCAATGCTTCCTGTTGTACCAAGAAACTGTTGTCGACCCAATACTGAAGATCCCTCCAGATGTGCTCGTTCGGTCCGTTGGGCTCCCTGCCCAATCTGCATCCGTGAAGCCACATAGCTTCACCCCATCCTCCTGTCTGTACCACAAGCCATATCCCGATGTGCCTCTAAGATAACACAATACATGCTTGCCTGCCTTCCAGAAGAGCTTGGTAGGCTTAACCATAGCTTGCGAAAGCTGGTTAACAGCATAGCATATATCGGGTCGTGTATTGACCAGATACATAAGCGACCCACCAACTGTCGATAGACAGTGGCATCCACTACCTCCGCTGAAGTAGCATCCTCCTTCCTCCAACCACCAGGAAGAGGAGTGTCAACAGGCTTGCAGCCTTGCATGTTGAACCTCTCCAGAATCTCCCGGGCATACTTGCCCTGAGAAACAAACAGTCCTCCACTGCGCCGCCAAATCTCCAATCCCAGGAAATAATGAAGGATGCCCAGGTCCTTCATCTCAAACTCTCGTGCAAGATCCTCCTTGCATGAAAGTATCAACTGCTCATCGCCCGTCAAAATCAGATCATCTACATACAGTACAATGATCAACAACTTCCCCTCCACCACAATCTGGTACAGGTTAGGATCCGCCTCACTCTTGGAGAATCCAAGTCTGGTGAAATAACTGTCTATCCGTGTGTACCAAGCACGAGGTGCTTGTTTCAACCCGTACAGTGCTCTCTTGAGTCTGCACACATGTGACTCACTGCTGAAGATATCGAAACCTTCGGGCTGCTCTATGTACACCTCCTCCTCAATGAATCCGTTGAGGAACGCAATCTTCACATCCATCTGATGGATGTGCCACCCCATTTGCGCTGAGAGAGCCAAGATCATCCATATGGAAGAGTACCTTGCGACAGGTGCAAAAGTCCCCTCATAATCGATCCCCTCTATCTAAGAGAAGCCACAGGCAACAAATCTTTCCTTGTACTTCTCCACACTCCCGTCAGCCGCCTGCTTCACTTTGTAGATCCATCGCGAACCCACCACTGATTTCCCTTCCGGTCTTGGGAAAATCTCCCATGCACTGTTTTCGACAATCGAATCATACTCTTCCACCATGGCATCTACCCGTGTGGGGTCCTCCACAGCTTCCTCGAAAGAGGATGGCTCCGTCACGACACATTTGATCACAAGAGCCATGTATCCAGTGTACCGATTCGGTGACTGTCTCTGTCTGCGCTGTGCTGTAGGTGGTCCTACAACCTTCTCTGCATCTTGAGCCAGTCGCTCAACTTCTGTAGTGCGCTTGCGCCCTCTGATGGTTGGCGCTGCATGAGTGGTCTCTTCCACCTCATGAACTTCCTCTTGTGGCTAATCCACATCCGGAAGCTCCTCCTTAGGAACTAATAGCTCCTCATCTGCATGCAAGTGTGGCTCCCTCTCAAGCGAACACTTCATGGCTTTCTCCTCCTGAAATTTGATATCCCATTGCACAATAGTCTTGCGACTGTCTGGAAAATACACATGATAGTTGTGGGGTGTATCAGTGTACCCCACAAATATCCCAACCTCTGCGGTCGGATCCAGCTTCTTCCTGGCATCCTTCGTCACATGTAAGTAGACAGGTGAACCAAAAATCCTCAAATGGGAAATATCAGGTCTCTTACCAGAAACGCCTCCTCCGGTGTACTCATGCCAAGTATCTTGTGAGGACAACGGTTCTTCACATATACTGCAGTATTGCATGCCTCTGCCCATAATTGAAGGGGTAGGCCCTGATCATGCAACATCGCCCGTGCAGCACCCACGATCGTTCTGTTCTTCCGCTCAGCAACCCCATTCTGCTATGGGTTATGAGGTGCAATGAGCTCTCTCCGAATCCCTTCTGTGCTGCAAAAGTCCATGAATTCAGCAGAGATGAATTCACCACCATTGTCGCTCCTAAGAGCCTTCACATGCTTCCCCAATTCCTTCTCAACCAGCGCCTTGAACTCATGGAACTTTGAGTATGTCTCACTCTTCTTCTGCATGAAGAAGATCCAGCACTTCCGAGAAAAATCATCAACAAAGATCACATAGGTACTTGTGCTTTGCTGTCGAAGCTACTGAGAAAGGTCCACACACGTTTGTGTGAATTCTCTCAAGGATCGTCGTGGCGCGACTATCCTTCTCGTGAAAAGTGGATTTCACAAATTTTCCCAAGGTACACCCCTTGCACTGATCTGACTGCGCAAGAGTGCCCTTAGGAAGCCCAATAGAAATCTGCTGCAGTATCTTCAAAGCTCCATGGTGAAGGTGGCCCAATCTCCGGTGCCACAGCTCGCCATCATCCCGGCTCAACACTCCTTCCGCCTTGCATGCCATTGCTGCGCAGCCATCCACTTGCAACTGATAAAGGTTCTTGACTCGAACCCCTATCTTCCGGGTCTCTCCAGTTGTCTTACTACGCAGGAAATCTTTTCCCTCGCTAAAGACAACATCATACCCCTTGTCTTCTAACATCGACACAGAGATCAAATTCTTCTTCAATCCTGGAACATGCATCACTTCCTTCAATACGAAGGGTTTACCAGACTCCCTCTCAAAGGAAATGGTACCAATACCGGTCGCACTGCATCTACCATCATCGTCCATCTCGATGTGCACTCCAAGATCTTTCTCATCCAGATCTGAAAACAGATCTCGATCTCCAGTCATGTGAAAAGACGCATCACTGTCCAAGAACCATACTGATCCCATCACACTTGAGACCAAGCATGTGATCAACAAAAAATCTAGCTCAAACTGCGAGGCTAAGGCCTCTTCCACTGTAGATCCAGCAGCTTGCTTATTTTTCTTCTTCTGCAGACAATTTGTGGCATAATGTCCGTGCTGGTGACAGTGAAAACACTTCACCTTAGACATGTCCTGCTTCTTGCCTTTCGCACCGGAATGAGAAGCTTTCTTGCTCTTCCCCTTCTTTGCTTTGGTAGCCAAAGCACAATTTTCTTCATCAGATGCCTTTGATGAAGATCTGTCTCTGGTATTCCGCCTTATCTCCTCTTGCACAAGATCCGACCAAAGTCGCTCCCATCCTGGCAATTTCTCCCGACCATTGACAGAATCTTGATAGGCATGCCAACTCTTCGGAAGACCAAGGAGAGCCAAGCTCACCAATTCCTCATCATCAATAGTCACCCCCACACTTCCCAGCTCATCCCTGCATTGGATGAACTTCGTGAGGTACTTGGGCATACTGTCGCCTTTCTCCATCTTTATGTGTCTGAGTTTATCCTTGAGTGCCAACTTCCTCTGGTCGCTCTTGCTTTGGAATAAATCTATCAACGCTTTCCACATCAAGTATGGAGAAGCTTTTCCATGCATGCTGGATACAATGTGATCCTTCACGCCCTCCAACAAAATCCTTCGACATTTCACCATCTTCTTTTGCCAAGCCTCAACTTGAGCAGCATCAGTAGGCTTTGGGATCTCAACATCTATGAACTCCTTCAGCCCGTTATCATCTAACACCACCTCCATCCGGTCCTTCCATGCAACATAATTCGAACTTCCCTCAAGGGCATATTCCAGTCGCAATCCGTTGAAAGACATTTCAACTTTGGCACCAAGAAAACTACTGCAAATTTGAATTCCAAATTCTGCTGCAAATTCGAATTCCAAGCTCAAAACTCAGCTACTTCTGGATCTGTGAGAACAAATTATTTCTAGCACAGAGATCGACTGTAAGGGCATTTACTGGATATATCACCTTTCAAAGAAAGGATGGATCCAGAGGCTACCTGGCCCGTTACAGACTCTGTCTACCGAAAATAATTGTAATCACTATAATAGATCTGATGATCAATTGTGCTTTGATACCATGTAGAAATTTGAATAATTTGCTGAGTTATTCACCGAGATTATCCTGATTACACACTATTTAAGCTTCATGCATAATACATAACCTCTTCTACAATTGAACATCAATATGCGGAAATAGAAAGCAGTTGCATGCGCTCATTAAAACATAATCAAGCACACATATCAACACAGGATGTAATGGGGAAAGCAATAGCTGAAAACCCCCAACTATCTGTATAGTATAATGATAGAGAACATGTAAAAATACATAGCACAATACTCCTCACAAGTACTCAGTACTATCTCCAAAAGTTACACACAAACTATATGAGATTTGAACAAGTCAGGGGTTCAAATCTCCTCCACAAGTCTGCCTGCCTCTACTGCGCAATCCAAGTGAGTAATGAATGAGATCCAAGTTCGAATCCCACTAGCTCCAACTGTGCAATCCTCATTGACAATCTCCATCAATTGGTGTGCAAATCTCATGCACAATCATGGTCACAGCTGATAGTCACACTCACCCTTTCACCCACCTCTAACACTGGTCTCCACTGAACTGTCCATGCATTGCAGTTAACTGATGTGTTCTTTAGTTGATTTATGAGTTAATAATTAGTAAATTAATTAATAATTAATTCACACCACTCATCACTAGTGTATTTTTCAGTTAGACTAAATACAACTAGTTCAACTAAGTTAAACAGAACACAACTCCACCAACTGTCTCATCAACTCCACCAAACTCTGCCACATGAGTTCTAACTGAAGTCAACCATGCAATAGCCCAACTAACCCTTAGGAAAAGCGTATTTCCTTCTGTCAGCTGCATGTGCCACATCCAAGCATCAAAATGAAGTGCTCCAAGAGGATAAGATCATGTTTATAGTCTAAATATTATTAAGGGTTAATAATATTTGACTGTTCTATTTTTAGCCCGGCAGTCTAAAAATAGAAACCGCCCAATGTCTAAAAATAGAGGTCCATCTATTTTTACCAACTCGACCAATCATCCACAAATAGCATCCTGCAACTCATAGACCATGATCCCTATGTCTAAAAATAGACATAGTCTAAAAATAGACTTTGCGCCAAAAATAGCCTGCGGGCCCACTTAGTGAAGGCGACTTCATTTCACTAAGCTCCATCATCTTGTTGCATACATAAGAGATAAATTTACCAATCATGAATAAGTTTGTGATTTTTAACCATAGTCCACAATGATATAATTCCAACCTCAATAAAGCACTTTACCAACATAAGCATAAGGTAAGCATATCATATACCATCCTTTTGTTTCAAGATAAATTCTACAACGCATGAAGACACACGAAGAGACAATACACCAAAGCTCATAGGAACTTTTAATTCATTAGGTTGAGAATATCCATGGAACCATTATACAAGATATCCATCAAATCCATAACTGGAAATAGACAATTAATTCTTGCATTCACTAGAAGATCCTAAGTTCTCAAAACAATATACACCAAAATGAGTCCAAATCTAAAAATCATTTTACAATGTGTCATGAGGGTATATTTATAGAAAAGGGTGACTCTTGAACTACCTCATGACCTTTTGTATTCATATGAGACTCTACTCTATTGTAGTATCTATATTACTATGCACAAAAATGGTTTTATTCTAATAATTTAACAAGGGCTAATCCCATAACATCCACATGTAATTCCTGCACAAAGTATGTACACCAGAGCTTGTATTCAACTGCTACTTCATGCACCTTTTATTGTTCCTCCTTATATCTGTGAAGACACTCTAAGGCATCTGGTATTTAAGTGTTGTTCTTGACCCTGACCTGATTTGATAAAGTCACCATCTTGGTGTATATCCTCACTGGTTCTAACACGTATTGAGTAATTTTCTCTTTCGTCACCTACAAGTTCTCCATGGTATAGGCATGTTTGAGAGGACTGGGAAATGATTGGATTTCCTAGAGAAATTCTTCTTGACACCTCGCTTCCCCGATTGCTCCCACAGAATGGACTATGTACCTAAACCACCGAATCTAATCCACTGAGAAAATGTTTATACAAGGCCAGAACTCGTTCCACATCCTTTTGCTATCTTGTCTTGTGATTCGATCATGATACAAATTTAGACTTTTTCATTTTCAGCGATTGTCCAAGATTTCGTAGGGAGATTTTCTAGTGCATTTGGATATTTGGAATCCCACTCACATATGTTGTTGATAGCTACAATGGCTTGTTTGAGCATGTATTTCTTCTCCTTGGTTTTTGCTTGTATGAATGGAAAGGGTGATGCAATTTGATGCAACTTTAAGATCTCTTCGTAGACTAAAGTCATAGATTCCTCCAAATTTTCTACCTCTTCTTCAAAGGATGCTTGTAACTCTTTTGCAACAGAGTAGGCTAAAATTAGAGCCTTGTTCTCTTCTTCCACCCTCCTATCCTCTTCTTCTTTCAAGATTCTTTGCTTAGAAGTGTATAGATTTCCTTGAAGTTCTGCATTATGTTTATTCATACTGCTTAAATTTAGCTCCGTTGTGGGCACAAAGGCAGTGTCGACCAAAGAAATAATTTCAGGATTCAAAGTGCTATCTAAGACAATCTCTTTCTCTATAGTTACTGACAAAGGTTTGACAGGGTAACTAGCATCACATTTTCTTCTCTCTTGCATAATCTTGCAGTTGACCTGATCAAAAGTCAATCTAAACACTGTTACCGATGAAATAGGTAACCTGACTTCAAAACAGGAACTCTAACCCAAAAAGACTCAAAAAACATGAAAAAACACCCCCAAAACAAAAAAAGTGTATTCCAGAACGCACTTGGTTTTTTTTAGGTCAAATTTCAACATTTTATAAAATTATGCTAAAAACAAAATTGTTTCTTGAAAAAAGGATTAAAAAAACACCCTCAAAACAAAACCAGTTGATGCTGGAATAACAAAAAAAAAAAAATTGTGTCATATTTTTGACATTTAAAAAAATAGAAATAACATTTTTTAATTTTTAAAATTCAAGCATTAAAAAAAACCTAAAATTTAAGAAAAAAAATAAATTTAAAAAATAAAAACATTTTAAAGCTTAAAATTTAAAAATATATAGGAATTAAAAAAAAAAAAATTAAAAAAAAAAAAAAATAAATAAAAATTTTAATTCAAACATTAAAAAAACCTAAAATTTAAGAAAAAAAAATAAAAAATAAAAAATAAAAAAAATTTAAAGATTAAAATTTCAAAATATATAGAAAAAAAAACAAATAAAAATATAAAAAAAAAAAAAAGTTAAAAAAGGAAAGAAATTATAAAAAATAAACTATAGAAATTAAATTTAAAAAAGAAAAAGAAAATGTTTATTAAATTAGAAAAAAAAATTTAAATTTTAAAATAAAAAATTGAATTTAAAGAAATATATTAAAAAAAAAAAAACAACATTATTGAAATTAAAAGTAAAAAAATGAAAATTAATTAAAAATAAAAAATGAAAAATAAAATACAATAAAAATATTAAATTTAAAAAAATATATATTAAAAAAACAAATAGATTTTAAAAAATAAATTAAATTTAAATTATAAAAAATAATATATATATATATATATATATATATATATATATATATATATATATATATATATATATAAACTTAAAAAAAAATTAAATTTTAAATTTTATTAAATTAAAAAAAAAATGTTAATATTAAAATAACAAATTAAATTAAAAAAAACAAATATTAAATTTTAATAAATAAATGAATAAACAAATAAATTTTGAAAAAAAAAAAAAAAATTAAATATAAAGGAAAATAAAAACATTGTTAAAATAAAAAGTTTAAAAACTTTAAAAAACAATTAAAATTGAAAATTTGAAAAAAATAAATTAGAAAAAATATATATTAAATAAAAAATAAAATAAAAAACAAATTAATTTGAAAATATTAAGTTTGATTTTATATATATATATAATTTTAAATACACAATTTTAATTGAAATATAAAAAATATAAAAAATTTTAAGTAATTAAAAAAATAATAATAAAAAATTAAAAAAAAAAAAAAAAATATTAAATTCAAATAAATTATAAAAAAAACAAAAAAAACAAAATTTACTAAATTTTAAAAAATTAAATGAAAAAACTAAACATAAAATCTAATAATAATTAAATAAAAAATCAATTAAATAAAAAAAAAAATACAAAATTTAATAAAAAAATTTAACAAAATTTAGAAAAAAAAATTAAAAACAAAAAAAAATGAATTAAAAAAAAAAAAAAAAAAAAATTGAATTTTTTGAATTTAAAAAAAAAAAATCAAATTAAAAAAAAAATATTAAAAAAAAAAAAATGTTTTTTTTTTTTTTATCGTGGTGGCTCCCAAAATCGCCCTCCTGCGACAAGAGGCCGATTTTGGGAATCGCCCTCCCGCGGTGGGAGGCCGATTCCGGGAATCGCCCTCCCGCGGCGGGAGGGCGATTCCCGGAATCAGCCTCCTGCTGCGGGAGGGCGATTCCTGGAATCGACCTCCCACGGCGGGAGGGCGATTCGGAGGGCAATTCCTGGAATCGGCCTCCCACGGCGGGAGGTCGTTTCCCAGAATCGGCCTCAGGGCGATTTCCGGAATTGGCCTACCGCGCCGCAGCAGGGCGATTCCCAGAATTTTTATTTTTTTTCTTTAAATTGTGTGTTTTTTTTTTCAAATTTTGTTATTTCTTTTGATATAATTTCCGAATATTTTTGTTTTTTTTGTTTTATTTATTTATTTTTGTTTAAATTTTTTATTTTTACGAGTTAATTTTGTTTTTTTTTACATTTTTATTGGGTTTTTTATTGTTTATATATATATATATTTTTTATCTAAGTTTTGTGTTTTATTACCAACATGAAAATCACCACTCTAAAAAAAAAAGGTTGATGCTGCATCAATATGTTTCAAAATTAGCATGAAAATCACCGCTCTAAAAAAAAAAGTTGATGCTGCATCAATACGTTTCAAAATTAGCATGAAAATCACTCACATTTTAAAACAAATATTCATACTTCATAAATAAAAATATTAGAGTGTCGAAAATGTGCTCCAAAAAAAAAAAGGTGATTCTGCATCACCACTTTTCAAAATCGGGTGCTTTTTATGCTACCAAAAAAAAGTAGGTAACAGTGCGGTTACCTATTTCATCGGTAACACTGTTTCTAGTTAGCGTTGGAAAATGTAACTAGGTTCGGTCTTCATTTAATGTACTTGAGTCAAATTGTAATGTACTTGTCAAAAGAATAAAGAAAATATTTATTATTATTATTATTATTATTATTATTATGGCTTATTAAAGCATGAGTTTCATGCTTAGGTCACCATATTTTAGGTCAAATTCCCCATTGAGGACGTAGGATTTATTCTGAGTTAATAGAGTCATTGTACTTTTAAAGAGACCCTTCTTGAGATTTTGAATCATGTAATTCTTTTTAATATTGAGTCAAATATGAATTATGTGACCTCCACACCAAGTGGACATAGAAGAGATCAAGTTAGCCTAAAGGGGATCATGTAGCCCAAGAGACACCTATTCGACCTCACTCGGAGCCTATAAAAGAAAGCAAATAGAATTCATTTGGAGCATACTCTCTCAAAAGCAGTTCGATATCTCTTGTAGCCATAAATAAGTTCAAAGTATCTTGTCGGGAAGCCGAAAGAAGTGCTGGTTTTGGGAAGTCTAAGGAGAAGAAGAAAAACAAAATTTTGGTGCCTTTCTCTCTCTATTTCGTGCTCTAGTTTTGGAGATCAAAGTATTCCAAGTTTTACTGCTTCCGAAATCCATATGTTGCCGTAAGTTGTTGCCTAGTCAAAGTTGTTGGAAAGGGGTCAAAATTCTGGAGGCTGATTTGATGTGGAGGGAAGGTCTGATCTTGGTCTAGGGTGAAGACTCTCAAAGAATACTATTGAAAGGAAGAATTTCTTGATTGGATTTTCCCCTCAAGGGGGGTTTTGCCTTGGCATGTGCCTACATCTGGTGTCCATTATTTTATGTGCTTCTACTTAGGTAATTTATTGATGAACTAAACAAAATAATATATAAAGAATCGTAATAACAGGAAACATCGCAAGTAATTATCAAGAATAAGAATTTTTTTTTTCCCTTCTGATTTTCTATCATGGTTTTAAAGCTTTGGTGAAGAAGGAAGAAAAAGGTAGTCTTTAGCACTTAATCAAGGAACCATTCAAAGGATCATCTTAGGGAAGGAATGTACTACACTCTAGGAAGATGTCTAACACAATCAAGGGAGAAAACAAACTTGAAGGATCCTCAAACTATAGATCCTGGAAGAATAGGATTGACCTCATCCTTGAAAAGAATAAGGTAATGGACTTGGTTAAAGGTGTGAAAATTTCATGAAACTCTGGAATCCTATTACAACAACTTGAAGATATTCACCTAATTGTTAATTTTTCACTTAACAATCTATTTTTAGTTTACTACGGAAAACATTGAATACATCACACTACAACCTACACAAAAAAACTGCAGAAGAAATACAAGTGCGAAAACAAAACTGAACAAGAATAGATCACACACACATTTGACAATTATTTTTGGACCAATGTCCCCGGAAAAACCCAATGCAGGAAAACTGATGCAATAGTTGAGGGTTTATATATTTGTGAAACAAACATTTCTGAGTACAAGTCTATTATTTCCACATCCATTAAATCATATAGAGAAACTGACAGAAGAGATCTTGTGAGACAAATCTCACTCATCCACGGGAACCCAACACTGATCAGCACCCAAACTGGATTGCGTTGCACTGCCTCTGCATAGTGACTACGTCACCCATGAAATATTTAAGTCACAACTATGACTTCCATTTTTTCTTTGCATTATTCTATCTGCTACTTGGAAACTGAGGCCTTATGGCCTACGAAAAATCTCTCCGAGATCTGGCACTGGCCCAATGTTGTCTCCTGAAAAAAATATAACTTCCCTTCAGGCTCTGAGTAGTGACTACGTAAGCACTGCATCACTAGATTTTCGTTGCCTCTGTGGCTCTCTATGTTTCTGCTGCTATGCACTCTCTAGCTCAGGAATCCTTCCAACCGAAATTATTTCTCCTATTTGCAAAAGATCGCTTGATTAAATTTTCTCTCTGAGCACTGCTCACTAAAGAAATCAATCTCTTGATCTTTACTCTGCAAAATGTGTTTTCCAGATGATCCTTCAAGAAATTCTTATAGCCTTATTGTTTAAACTTCAACGACCCAGATTAGATCTATAATCAATGGATAAGATTAACTTTTGACTTGATCAGAATTTTCTAGAACATTCACACCAATATTCTATTAATTCACTTTGATTATTTTATTTTCCTAAGTTTAGACTTAGGGTCCCTTTAAAAATAATCAATTATTTTAATAAAATAAAATCCAGGTGGAATTTCCCCAAACCATTTTCGGGTTATCTAGAATACATGTGTCTATGCCTCGCTGAAAATTTTGAGACTTAGAGCACATCCGATGTTACCTAAAATCAACCCTACCTCTTAGCGAGGAATGTGCTCTAGTAATACACCCACTGAGTACTGCTCTGACTCTGTAACATCTCCCTATGCACTATTGATGCTTGACTGCTACCCATCAACTCTGCGAAAATGCTGCATATGTGCTGTTGCTAACACTGCCACTGTCAACACTCTATTTGTACTAGAAGTCCCTCTGAATTATGCATCTATGTTGCTGCTGACTCTGTCATTGGAAACTGCTATTGCACTGCATCACAATTGCTTACTGCAACCAAAAAAAAATCCAAAGTTTGACAATTATGATGCATCACGGTGACGAAGATATGAATTCTGCTATCCATTGCACTGCTCTTTGAAGCTGTTGTGCTGGTACTGGCTTTTGCATTGTCCCTTCCTGCACTGCTTCCAACTCTTCTCTACGCTGCTCAGACTCTGGCACTGCTAACTACTACACTATCATTTCTGTACTCCTCTATACCAACTGGCACCTTTCCATTCTGCTACTTATGATTTGGGTTCCCGTAGCAAGGTGATGATTCGAGAGGTGGAATACTCAAGGATCCTACCCAACTTGTAGATATATGGGTCTACAAATCCAAATCACCCCACCTCTCTCCTAGAGGTATATGGGAAATCATATAAAATTACTCCTCCTCTATCTTCGTTGCTCCAACCTGAGTATCATGCTTCTCACCCTTGTCCTTCTTCCTGAGAGGACATTGTGTGGCATAATGTCCCATCTCTCCACTCCAGAAGCATTTTATATTTGAAATATCCTTCTTACTCCTGCATTGCTCTTGCTTCCCCTTTAATTCAAGGGCTACATTCTCTTCCTCTTCCTTCTTGACCTTCGAACTGTTAGAACCCTCTAATTTACAGTATCACAAGGTGACTATGTACTTTTTCCTTCCAATTTCTTCATACTGTACATAGATGTCAATATTCAAAATCTTTTCCAAAGCAAGAATCAAAGGAAACAAAGGTAGCAGAGAAGCAGTTAAGGTAGAAAAAACAAGCAAAGGCAGAGTCGTGAACGTGATCGGGTAAAGACGTGCAATTTGGGTCGAGACGTGAACGCTAAAGCGGGTCAAGTAGTGAACGAGTCAAATTATTCCACGAGAAAACCAAGAATCTAACGAGCATGACCAAAGAAACAAAATCGGAAAACCACAACAAAGGAGGAGTAAGGAACGTGGATCTAAGCTTCGATCAATGACGGAGATTGAATCACATCATCACATTACAAACCCCTTTTTCATTTCATTTCCCTTAAACATCATTAAACCTTACCTTTCCACCTTTTCACTTCATTTTCCTACTTTACTTGTTTAACAACCGTTTAGCATCGCAAATATTACAACTTACCGTTAAAGCTTCTGCAAGTTATTCGATTTAACTTGCAATGTGGTTGGCCCCACCACAACAACTCTACCCCCACTTCACAGCCGTTTGAAATACATTGAAGTACATTGACATATCATATGGAACATCATAAACTTTACTGTAACGCTAAAATCGTTCGCCACTTTATAACTTTGCCAATGTAGTGGGCTCCATCCTCCTTGCCACATCATCCTCCAACAACGAAAATCACATTTTGCATGTTTTAGAGTTTACCTCTGCGCTTCGCACTTCACATATTTTAGAGATTACCTCTACTGATTCATGTTGAAAATTTGCGATCTGCAGGCTGCGGTCCAGTCCCACCTTACCTGCCACGTCGTCTTCATACTTTGTATCGCATCGTCGATTCCATTTCTTATAACTTAAACTCTAAAACATGCGATGTGCAATTTTATATGGATGTGATAAGGTTCAGAACTAAAATCTAAACATTTTCAGGTCCTGATATACAGGTTTTTTATGGTGTTTTGTTTAAAAAGGGTCAATTCGAGCATATGAGGTTTGAACATCATTTTATGAAGAAATAAGGTTAAACGCAACATAAAGGACTTAGGTAGCAAAGAGACACAAGGGTCGAGTTAGGCAAGGCATCTTTACAAGATTTTTATGTTATAACGACATAAATAGAAAAGTAGCAAAGCACATCCGCTTAGTCACTAATTGATGAAAAGTATCCAGTGCTGCACTAGACTTAATTATCAAACGTCGGTTTTATGAAGATCAGGGCTAGATTTCAAAGCCACCACTAGTTACCTCTTCGTGACCATCACAACCACCTCCAAGCTTACTGTTTGATCTTCCGAGGAGCCACTGAAGCATTTGGATCTATGAAGAGTTGCCCAAAATTAATTCCAGAGGCAATGTCTTTGTCAGAGATTTTTTATCAGGCTTTGCATGGCCACACTTGTCCATTTTCTACTAAATTGTAATCAATGAAAGGTTTCCGAGTAAGATAAGGCAACCGACTTGGTCTTTAGATAAATACTGCATGCCTTAGCAGTATCAAGGGTTGGAAAATTGGACCTGGCTGAAGCTTGCATTGTAAGAAGTATTGGAACTCCATAATTGTTTGAGTTGGGCATCAATAATAAGAGACCGTTCACTGGATCCTTGAGCTATGTTAATGGTGATTTTTTTCCTCTGTATTAATTTTTTCCTTTGTCTTTTCATGCCATGCATCAATTTATCTGATTTCAAAACATAAAATTTAGATTAAGATTTGATAAAAGATCACCTTAATTCTATCTGTGTTTGTTATCTTAATGTTTTCCTTTGAGATCTGGATGAAGAATTCAGAGATGGTTTTCTCTGCATTTAAGTTGAACCTTAATCTCCTTCTCCCATCTCATATTCACACTGCTAGTAAGATCCAGTCTACATAGTAATCTTGCCCTGTGAATGCCCTTGAAAATTTGATGTACAATTCTTCCTTTTATGACTCCATAGCCCAATGGATTAAGTTTTACAGCTCTATTTGTCTAACCACCCAATCAATCAATCAAACAACCTTCATTTCTATGACTAGCCTAATATCAACATTTATAATTATCAAGATAAATCATAAAATCAAAGAGAGCACTCTCTGAGTCTAGGAAGGCTAGGTCCTGGACTGCAAAGTGGTTTGATGTTTTCTTCTGCTGTTTTTTCTTACCAACATTACAAATTATGGAGTGAAAACATAATTGCGACCATACTAGGGACTGAGTTATTGAAAACGCTTAGTGTTTCTTCAAAACTCAGAAACCCCAGTCAAAATTAGATGATTCAAGTATTTGCCAATATTGGTATTTGGTTGTTGATGATGGACAATAACCAGCCATAAGAAAGTTGAAATCATCCAATTGGCAACTCCAATTCAAACCAGTTCCATTCAAAGACTCCACTGGAGGAAGGACTTGAAACATGACTAGTCAGCCTAGAAGGAGAAAGTATTCAAGCCCAAATTGGATTCAAGAAATTGTTATTTTTATCTGTAACTATATTCTATCCTAATTTAAGCCTGATCAAGAGTACACTTATGAGGTTTACATTGACTATTGGTAGTTTGATGAGCCTCAAGAAGCTAAGCCCCAAATTGTAGACCATGTACATACTTTTACACCTGTGCATATCCCTGATGCACTTGTAGAAAAAACTAGTGGCACATGAGCCTTCATCTCTTGCTCTTGCAAAAGCTCCAAATGGTTATAAGCCTCCTGCTTTACTGCCTATACCTGTAAAAGTCCTAGACAAATACAAGACTCTGGTTTTTCCTCCTATCCTACATGACCTCCTTGCAAATTTTACCAATAATCTACCCAGATTTGATGGAAAAAATGCAAAGATCGCTGCTGAAAAGCACATTCAAAATATTGAGGATTTCCTTGATCTATTTGAGGTGGGGGAAGATGGTGTGCGTATTATAATGTTTCCCTATCATTGCAAGGAAAAGTTAAAAGTTGGTTTAAATATCTTCCAGCTACAAGCATTAGCAACTTTCATCAATTCACTCAAGTTTTCCTGGATAGATGGGTGGTCCTGGGAAATGTTTTTTTCATCATGGAAGAGTATAACCATTTGAAAAGAAAGCCAGGGGAGACAGTACAACACTTGTCAGACAAGTTCAATAAGGTATACCATTCAATACCTGCTAAGATAAAGGCACCCCCAGGATGGGCTCTCTTGCACTACCCAGATGCATTTGACCTAGAGATGGCATTTCAGTTAAGAGAAAGGGACCTTGCAACCTTGGAAGAAATAAAAAATGTGGTAGTTGATGTGGAAGCCAACCTACTGAACAGGGAATCAAAGTTAAAAGCAATGAAGAAGGACAAAATAGAAAAAGATCAATTGATATCTTCAGGGATAAAATTAGATATGTTGACAAACACAGTCAATGAGATGATGCATATGATTAGCAGGAAAGAGGAACTTGCTGTTTAGATAGCTCATGTTCCATTAGTTCTGGAAAATACAAACATAAATGTACCGAAGAATTTTTCAGTCCATCCTGGACACCCTAAAACATCAAATGATTGTTTCATGTACTCTATCCACAACACAGCCAAAGAGGAAGTCCAAAATCAGAAGGAGGCATGGAAATCCTTAGCAACAATGTACACGATAGATGACCTTGCATACAGAGGTAGACATCTCGAATATGATTATCAAGTGGAAGACTATAAGGTTGAGGTTGAGGCTGACTGTACAGAGCAACCAACTTTGTCTCCATGGGAGGAAGAGGCATGGTAACCACCATGCAAAGACGGAAACCAAACTCTACATGCTGAGCAAGATTGTAAGGAGGAAAATGTAGGAAGTTTTAAAGTAAGTAAAAAATACCTTCCTCTATCTTTTGCCTCACTCTTAAGAGATCATTACAAGCAGGTTGAAAATAGGAAGGAGGAGGAATGCTATGATGAGTCAGTTGAGGAAAAGAGGGAGGATACAAAACCTTTTTTAGATCCAGAAGTTCTGCCCCTGAGTCATCTTGAAATCAAAGAATCTGAAAAGGAGGAGGAACCAATACATCTTGAGTTATTACCCTTATGTTCCAATTCATTTCAGATTGTGAAAGGGAATCTGTATCACATTCTATTTGATAATCACAGGAGAAGAGAACTCTCTCACCAATAAGATGAGGAAATCAGGGATGATAAAATATCTGTTTTATATCCAAGGGTTCAGCCCTTGAATTCTTTTGAATGTCAAGTAGCAGATGAAATCAAAGAGTCTGAAAAAAATGATGGATTGATCTAGTTTGACTCTCTACCTTTGTGCTTTAATGCATTTCAAATTATAAAATGGAATTGGGATCACATTCTAGCTAATAGTTATAAGAGAAAAAATGAGGTCTCAGAAGAACCAACACTACCATCTAAATCACCACCTGACCCAATAGCAAACGCATTGGATGGTTTCTGTTTTCAAATTCAACCTTCCTGTGTTCATAATGCTCTCAAATTCTGGTATGATATGGATATGATCAGATAGTCTTCCCCATTACCTGATTCAGTGGAAGTAGTGGCACAACACTCATTAGGTAGAATGCAAACATGTTCCGAGTTGACTAAAGACTTGGAGAGTACATCTACAGTACCAGGATATGAAGCTGAGTGGGCTGAGTCAAAATAACTAGAAATAAATCAAGTGTCTCTTGATCTAGTGGCTATCTATATGGAGGAATTTTTCTTTACAAAGCCTGCACATATTTCCGGCATGACACCTTTTTTTCAAATATACCAAGATCCATGTAAATCAGATCATGTCAGGAATTTCGATCAAATACTATTATCAGGTTTGTTGTTGAATATGGTGAAGAGTAGTGGAAGAAAGGAGTCATTCAGGAAGTTGCTTGACTGGGCACACTGGCATTATTGTATCATTTAAAAAGGCAGTAATTTCAGTAGATTAGGGTAGGTACGGGTGCAAATAAGCTAAAAAATCCAAGCATCTTTCAAATTTTAGTTTATATTTATTTTCATTTTCATATTAGTGTGTTTCAGACTTTTGTTTCAACAGTTCTGGTCTCACCATTCAAGTTTTCAAGGTTCAGTAGTATGTTCATCTTGATGGATTGCAGTGGATAAGTGCAATTATAGTTTCAGTTCAGATCTCAGTAGGCTAATAAGCTGGTTGGGCAAGCATCTGGTCTATTTCTATCATTCAAAGTCAGGAGAAACAATCAACTAGTTTCGAGTTACCAAGTTGCCTGACAGATCAAGGTACAAGTTGTGGGATCAACCCAATGGATCAGGCTACTATTCTATGGTGTTCTTGACACCTCCTGAAGGAGCTTCCATCCCCAGTTGGAGCCACTATTAGAACCCTGTAATTTACAGTATCACAAGGTGACTGTGTACTTTTTCTTTGCAAATTTTTCATACTGTACATAGATGTCAATATTCAAAATCTTTTCCAAAGCAAGAATCAAAGGAAACAAAGGAAACAAGGAGGCAAGGAGCAGCATTAGACCATTAACGAAGACAAAGGCAGCAGAGAAGCAGTTAAGGCAGAAAAAAAAGCAAAGGCAGAGTCGTGAACATGTTGGGCAGAGTCGTGAATGTGATTGGGTCAAGACGTGCACTTTGGGTCGAGTCATGAATGCTAAAGTAGGTAAAGTAGTGAACGAGTCAAAGTATTCCACGAACAAACCAAGAAACTAACTGACACGACCAAAGAAACAAAATCGGAAAACCACAACAAAGGAGGAGTAAGGACCATGGATCTGAGCTTCGATCAACAATGGAGATTGAATTACATCATCGCATTACAAACCCATTTTTCATTTCATTTCCCTTAAAAATCATTAAACCTACCTTTCCAAATTTCCTCTTCATTTTCCTACTTTACCTGTTTAACCATAGTTTCACATCACAAATATTACAACTTATCGTTAAAGCGTCCGCAAGGTATTCAGTTTAACTTGTGACACAATTGGCCCCACCACAGCAGCTCCACCCCCCACTTCACAACCATTTGAAATAAATTGAAATACATTGATATATCATATGGAACATCATAATCTTTACCGTACCGTTGAAATCATTCACCGCTTTATAAATCTACCAATGTATTGGGCTCCATCCTCCTTGCTACATCATCCTCCGACAGCGTAAATTGCATTTCACGTGTTTTAGAGTTTACCTCCGCACTTCGCACTTCGCATATTTTAGAGTTTACCTCTACTACTTCATGTCAAATATTTGTGATTTGTGGGCTACGGTCCAGTCCCACCTTACCTGCCGCGTCCTCTCCGTACTTTGCATCACATCGTCGATTCCATTTCTTATAACTTAAACTCTAAAACATGCAATGTGTGATTTTCTATGGATTCGATAAGGTTCATAACTAAAATCTAAACATTTTTAGGTCCAGATATACAGGTTTTTTACGGTGTTTTGTTTAAAAAGGGTCAAGTTGGGCATATGAGGTTTGAACATCATTTTATGAAGAAATAAGGTTAAACTCGGCATAAAGGACTCGAGTAGCAAAGAGACACCGAGGGTTGAGTTGAGTAAGGCGTCTTTACAAATTTTTTATGTTATAACGATAGAAATAGAAAAGGCAACAAAGCACATTTGCTCAGTCACTAATCGATGAAAAGTAGCCAATGCTGCACCAAAATTAATTACCCAACGCTGATTTTCTGAAGAGAAGAACCAGATTTCAAAGCCACCATTGGTTACCTCTTCGTGACCATCACAACCACCTCCAAGCTTATTGTTTTATCTTCCAAGGATTCGTTGAAGCGTTTGGATCTATGAAGATTTTCCCAAAATTAATTCTAGAGGCGATGTCTTTGTCAGAGATTTCTGATCAGGCCTTGCATAGCTGAACTTGTCCATTTTTTGCTAAATTGTAATCAATGAAAGGTTTCCGAGCAAGATAGGGAAACCGACTTGGTCTTTAGATAAATAGTGCATGCTTTAGTAGTATCAAGGATTGGAAAATTGGACCCGGCTGAAGCTTGCATTGTAAGAAGTATTAGAACTTCGTAACTGTTTGAGCTAGGCATCAATAATAGGAGACCGTTCACAAGATTCTTGAGATATGTTAATGGTGATGTTTTTCCTCTGTATTAATGTTTTCCTCTGTCTTTTCATGCCGTGCATCAATTTATCTTATTTCAAAACATAAAATTTAGATTAAGATTTCCTAAAAGAGCACCTTAATTCTATTTGTGTTTGTTATCTTAATGTTTTCCTCTGAGACATGAATTCAAAATTCAAAGACGGTCTGCTTTGCATTTAAGTTGAACCTTAATCTACTTCTCCAATCTCATATTCACACTACTAGTAAGATTCACTCTGCATAGTAAGATTTCCCTGTGAATGCCCTTGAAAAGTTGATGCACAATTCTGCCTTTTATGACTCCATAGCCCAATCGATTAAGTTTTGCAACTCTGTCTTTCCAATCACCCAATCAATCAAACAAACAACCCTCATTTCTATAACTAGCCTAATATCAACATTTATAATTATCAAGCTAAGTAATAAAAACAGAGAGAACCCTCTTTGAGTCTAGGAAGGCTAGGTCTTGGACTCCAAAGTGGTTTGATGCTGTCCTCTGCCATTTGTTCTTGCCAATATTACAAATTACAGAGTGCCAACATGCACCACTACTGTTACTGCCCTCAATTTGACACTTGAGTAAGTCGCTCCTCATCTCTTCTTGCTGAAGAGTTGCCCACATCGACTCCTAGTCTGGAAAATTCTCTCTGCCGAGGATGCTCTAGTGCACAAAGAATTGATAGTCATCAGACACTGAGTTGATGGAAAATATGACCAACTCAGTGGCCTTAGTAGATGATCTGACAACTGCTAGTTGATATTTATTTTCCTAAAGTCTAGATAGGAATGGATCAATGCACTCTCCCATCTGCATCCTGGTGGTATGAATTTTCTCCTCCAGAAACATCTTCCGCTGCTCGGAAAATCCCTCATACAACATAGCCAATTCTTCCCACATGTCCCTGGCTATCCCTTTGATGGAAATGTGAGACACAATGTGATCCTTCACTCCGTTGAGGGTCAGTTTTTTGGCCTTTTCCATATTCTTCTTGAAGGCCCTTAATGGTGTTGCATCCATCGGTTGAGCTTGAGCACTGTCGATAAAGTGCTTGAGGTCATATTCATCTAGAAGGAAGGAAATCATTGCCTTCCAGATTACGTAGTTGGAGGCTCCCTCCAATCAGTCCTGATCACGTAATCCACTGGTGGCCATCTCACCCAAATATTGTCGATTCGATACCTCTAACCCTTTGTGCAATTGGATTTATGCACTCCCTATTGGGGGAAGCCACAAAATATACTGCTACTACACGGGAAATCTAAGTTTCTTAGGAAAGAAACTCACTGAGGTCAGAAATCCCAAAAATGTGTCTCAACTACTCTTCCTTATGCTTTTGCACTAGTGTTGCGTACCAAATTGCATCCCTCCAGCTATTTATCTGCATTGATCTGTTGTGCTTCTCCCTCTGCCTCGTACAAACAGTAATCTGGAACAATCATAACTTTCTCTTAGCTCACTCAGAGAGAGATTTTCCTTGCTGGTCTAGCTCTCTTGACTTGGATTGCGCAAGCAAATGGGGGATCGATCTATTGCTTACATAGCTCTTTGATCCCAGCTTCACCAACGCTGAATCTGCTGGATCTATTCTTTGCTCCTCTTGCACTCAACTTAAACAAGCTCTGATACCATGTGAAAATTCCGTGAAGCTCTGGAATCCAATTGCAGCAACTGGAAGATATTCACCTAATTGTTATTTTTTAACGTATTTACTACAAAAAACATTGAGTACATCACACTGCAACCTACACAAATAAAATGCGGAAGAAATACAAGTGAAAAAACAAAACTGAACAAGAATAGATCACACACACATTTGACACTGTTATTTTTGGACCAATGTCCACAGAAAATCCCAATACGGGAAAACTGGTGCAACAGGTGAGGGTTTATATATTATGCAGCAAATATTTCTGAATACAATTCTATGATTGACACATTGGTCAAATCATGCAGAGAAAATGACATAAGAGATCTTGTGAGACTAACCTCAATCCTCCATGGGAACCCGACACTGATCAACACCCAAACTGGACTATGTTGCAATGCCTCTGCGCAGTGACTGCATCATCCACGCAGTATTTGCATCACAACTACAACTTCCCTTTTTTCTCTGCATTGGTCTGTATTCTGACAGGAAACTTAGGTATTCTGGCCTTTGAAAAATCTCTCTGGGATTTGGCACTAGCCCAACGTTGTCTCCTCAACAAAATTACGACTTCCCTTTAGGCTATGCGGGATGATTGCGTAAGCACTGCATCACTGGCTCTGCGTTGCCTCTGTGGTTCTCTATGTATCTACTGCTATGCACTCTCCGGCCTAGGAATCCTTCCGACTAGAATTACTACCTCTCTCTGCAAAATATCTCTTGATCAAATTTTCTCTCGAAGCAGCTCACTAAAGAAATCAATCTCTTTATCTTTACTCCGCCAAATGTGTTTTCCAAATGACTCTTCAAGCCATTCTTATAGTTTTCTCATTGAAACTTCAACAACCCAGATTAGATCTCTAGTTAATGGCTAAGATTAAATTTTGACTTGATCCTCCTTTTCTAGAATAGTCACACCCATATTCTATTAATTCACTTTAATTATTTTATTCTCCTAAGTTTAGACTTAGGGTCCCCTAAAAAATAATTAATTATTTTAATAAAATACAATCTGGGTGGAATTTCCCCAACGATTTCTGGGTTATCTAGAATAATGTGTCTAAGCCTCTCTAAAAATTTTGAGACCTAGAGCACATCTGAAGCTACCTCAAATTAACACTCCCTCTTAGCAAGGAATGTGCTCTAGAAATACACCCACTAAGTACTGCTCTTACTCTGTAGCATCTCCCTCTGCCGCGTTGATGTATGACAATGTTGCCTATCAACTCTGCGCAGATTCTACATATGTACTGTTGTTGACACTGCCACTGTCAACACTGCATCTGTACTGAAACTCTCTCTAAATTCTGCATTTGTGCTGCTGCTGACTCTTCCATTGCCAACTTCTACTGCACAACATCACAGTTGCTTACTGCAACAAAAAAAAAATTCTAAAATTGGACAAGTATGATGCATATCGGTGATGGATATCTGACTAGTGCTAGCCACTGCACCACTCTCTGAAATTTTTGTGCTGCTACTGGATTTTGCACTGTGCCTTCCTGCACTCCTACCAACTCTGCTCTATACTGCTCAGACTCTAGCGTTGCTAACTATTGAACTGTCACTTATGTACTCTTTTGCACCAACTAGCACCCGTCCATCCTTCTGCTTATGATTTGGGCTCCTGTAGCAAGGTGATGATCCAAGAGGTGGACTCCTCAAGGATCCTGCCCAACTTGTAGATCTCTAGGTCTACAACTCCAAATCACCCCACCTCCCTCCTAGAGGTATATGGGAAATAATAGAAAATTACTCCTCCTTTGTCTTCGCTGCTCTGGCCTGAGTATCATGCTTCTCATCCTTGTCTTTCTTCCTGAGAGGACACTATGTGGCATCATGTCCCATCTCGCCACACCAGAAGCATTTTATCTTTGAAAGATCCTTCTTCTTGCGCTGCTTTTTTTTCCCCTTTGATGCATTCTCCTCCTCCTCCTTCTTGACATTCGAACCACTGTTGTTTCTGCCCTCAAGTTGACACTTGAGTAAGTCCCTCCCCATCTCTTCTTACTTAATAAATTCCCACATCGAATCCTAGTCCGGGAAATTATCTCTACCTAGAATGCTCTGGACAAAGGCTTGATAGTCATCAGACAATGAGTTGAGGGCCAGTTTGACCATCTCTATGGCCTTAGGAGCTGATCCCACAACTTCCAGTTGATCTCGGTTTTCATGAAGTCTAAACCGTAATGGATCAATGCGCTCTCCCTTCTGCATCCTGGTGGTTTTCATTTTCTCCTCCAGAAACATCGTTTTTTTCTTGGAAGATCCCTCATACAAAGTAGCCAATGCTTCCCAAATCTCCCTGGTTGTCCCTTTGCTGGAAATGTGAGACAAAATGTGATCCTTCACTCTGTTGAGGATCAGTCTTTTGGAATTTTCCATATTTTTCTTGAAGGTCGTTAATGGTGCTGCATCCATCGATTCAGCCTGAGAATTGCTGATAAATTGCTTGAGGCCATGTTCATATAGAAGGAAGGAAATCCTTGCCTTCCATATTACGTAGCGAAAGGATCCCTCCAACAGATCCTGGTAACACAATCCAATAATGATCGTCTCACCGAACTAATAACGATCTTCTTCCTCTAACCGTTTGCGCAGCTGGGTTTACGCACTCCCTATTGGAGAAAGCCACGAAATTTGTTTCTATTGCATGATAAATCTGAGTTTCTTGGGAAAGAAACTCACTGAGGTCAGAAATCCCCAAAATGTGTCTCAAATACTCTTCTTGACGCTTCTACACCAGCAGTCATGCTACGCAGCAAAATGCATCCCTCCAGTTTCTTATCTACATTGATCTACTGCACTGCTCCCTCTGCCTCAGACAAACAACTATCTGGAACAATCCTAGATCTATGTCGTATCACTTAAAGAGATATTTTCCTTTCTGGTCTAGTCCTCCTATCTTGGACTGCACAATCAACTAGGAGATTGATCTACTACTTATGCAACTCTTTGATCTCAGCTTCACCAACGTTGAATCTTCTAGATCTGTTCTTTGGTCCTCTTGCACTCAGCTTAAACAAGCCCTGATACCATGTGAAAATTCCATGAAACTCTAGAATCCTATTGCAACAACTAGAAGATATTCACCTAAATGTTAATTTTTAACTTAAAAATATATTTGCAGTTTACTATGACAAAAACTAAATAGATCACACTGCAACTTACACAAATAAACTGTGGAATAAATACAAGTGCGCAAACAAAACCGAACAAGAAAAGATCACACACACATTCGACATAGTTATTTTTGGACCAATGTCCCACAAAAAACCTAATGCGGGAAAATCGGTGCAGTGGCTGAGGGTTTATATATTATGAAGTAAATATTTATGAGTACAAGTCTATGATTGACACATCCGTTAAATCATGTAGAGAAACTAATAGAAGAAGTCTTGTGAGACAAGCCTCACTCTTCCATAGTAAACCGACACTGTAAAAAACCAAACTAGATTGCGTTGTGTTGCCTCTGCGTAGTGATTACGTCTCCCACACAGTATCTGTGTCACAACTACGATTGCCCTTGAGTCTCTATGCTAGTCTATTTTCTGACTAGAAACTGAGACCCTCTAGACTCCGAAAAATCTCTCTGGTATCTGGCACTGGCCCAACACTATTACCTCAACAAAATTATGACTTCCCTTCAGGATTTGCACATTAACTGCATAAGCACTGCATCACTAGCTTTGCGTTGTAGAAATTTTAATACAATTATGAATTTCCTGTATTCTCCTGATATAAAAATTATATGCCACTGTTAAATACAGAATCGCTTCTACAGAAATCTTTGTGGAAATTTAAAACATGATTGCGAATTCAAACACATGAAGAAAGATCATTCACACATAACACATATGTTTACTAGGAAAGCATAAAGATAAAAACCACACTATCATATATTATGTATATATCATGGATCATGAAACAATCTCATACAAAACTCTACTCCAAGAGCTCTCAGTACAATATACAATCGTCTCACACTGTCATTCAAAAATTTGGCAAATGCCTTGGCCAATTTTCTGCCTCACAACAGCCTGCCTCCATTGCGCAATCCAAGTTGATTACAAAGACCAATTCGATGCAATCAGACCCTCCTTGACTATGCAATCCTTATGAGCATATCCAATTTGTGTTTGGCTTGCAAGAGTGCAATCCAATATAGTACAAATAATCGTCAACTGTCCCTTTCACCTACCTCTCAACTGGGTCTCCACTAGATGTGACATGCATGTAGTTAACAGTAGTAAATATTTAGTTGCATGTGATATCACTCCATGTGAATTAATTTAATATTTAATTCACTAATATCTCATTAGTGTATCTTTAGTTACAACTAGCACAACTGAGTTTAACTCACTTAACTGAGTTAAACTACTTTACAACTCACATAACTACACATCCAACTCCGTTACAACTTCGAATCACTCAGTTACAACTAAGTCCACTTGCATGTCCCACCAACCAACCTTAGAACTCGAAATTCCTTCAGCTAACTGGTTTGCCACTTCAGTTAACTGATTTCAAGTGCTTCAAGAGAATAGATTAATATTTATTGTCCAACTATTATTAAGGGATAATAATAGTCGACATGCATCTATAAATAGACATGCAATCTATAAATAGACTTCGCACATACATCTAAAAATAGAACATCATCTATAAATAGAATTTTCCCAACCATTCTAAAAATAGACAAACACCTAAAAATAGCCTGTGGGCCCCACCTAGTGTAGGTGCTTAATTTTCACTAGGATCATCATCTTGTTGAATCTCAAAACTCCCTCTCAGCAAGAAAGGGATTATCCTTCACCCTGATCTTGTCTCTATGGTATTCTAATTTACTTCTAGTGAGTGCCTTCGTCAGAATATCTGCAACCTGATCCTCCGTAGGAATGTACTAAAGCAACATGCTCTTCCGCTGCACACAATCTCTGATATGATGATACCGGATATCTATATGCTTAGATCTATCGTGAAACACATGATTAATCGAGAGTTTAATGCAAATCTGATTATCACAATGAATCACTGTAGGATCTAAATGAAAACCAAACAAACCAACCAGGATCTTTCTCATCTAGATAGCCTCACATGCAGCTTGACTTGCTGCCATGTATTCCGCTTCTATTGAATTGAGTGCCACGGATCTTTGTTTCCTTCCGTACCAAGAAACAACTGTAGATCTGATACTGAAGATCCCTCCTGATGTGCATTTTCTTTCCATTGGGCTGCCCACCCAATCTGCATCCGTGAAGCTATGCAAATTCACCTCATCCATCTGTCTGTACCACAGGCCATACTTAGATGTACCTATCAGGTATCTCCATCACTTAACCAAAATATCTTGGTAGGCTTAACCATCGCTTGACTAAGTTGGTTCACTGCATAGCATATGTTTGGCCTTGTATTCACTAAATACATTAGCAAACCCACTAACTATCGATAGACAGTAGCATCCACTACCTCTACAGATGTAGCGTGCTCTTTCCTCCAGTTTCCTGGAAGAGGAGTATCCATGGGTTTGCAGCCCTCCATGTGAAACTTACCCAATATCTCCCTTGCATACTTGCCTTGAGACACAAAAATGTCACCATCTCACTGCCATATTTCCAATCCAAGGAAATAATGAAGGAGGCCCATATCCTTTATCTCAAACTCCTTTACCAGGTCCTCCTTGCATGAGTGTATTAGCTGCTCATCACCAGTTAGTATTAACTCATCAACATAAAGAATAATGATTAAAATCTTACCCTCCACCACAATTTGTTATAGGTTTGCATCCACCTCACTCTTGGTGAAGCCAAGTCCAATGAAATAGTTGTTGATCCGAGTGTACCAAGCATAGGGTGCTTGCTTCAGCCCATACAATGCTCTTTTGAGTCTACACACATGCGACTCGCTGCTGAAGTTCTCAAATCCTTCAGGCTGCTCAATGTACACTTCTTTCTTAATGGTCCCCTTAAGGAATGCAGTGTTCACATCGATCTGATGAATGTGCCAACCCATCTGCGCTGAGAGAGCAAGGATGGTCCTTATGGAATAATACCCTGTGACAGGTGCAAAGTTTTATTCATAATTAATCCCCTCGATCTGTGAGAAGCCCCGAGCCACAAATATGTCCTTGTATTTATCAACACTCCCATCAGCTTCTTGCTTTACCTTGTAGATCCATCTTGAACCTACCACTGATTTATTAACCGACCTTGGAATAATTTTGCAAGCACTATTTCTAAAAATGGAGTCATACTCCTCCACCATTGCATCTACCCATGTGGGCTCCTGCACTGCTTCCTGAAAGGAATATGGCTCAGTCACAATACATTTTCTCATGAGAGCCATGTATCCATTGAATTGGTTAGGACACTACCTTTGTCTGTGTTGTGAAGTATGGACTCCTACATTCTGTGCCGCATCAAGTTTCAGCCTCTCAGCTTCAGTGTTACGCCTTCTGCCAGTTATGATGTTTGTCTCTATGTGAGTGGACTCCTCCACTCCATGAACCTCCTCCTATGGCTGATCCACATCTGGAGACTCATCTTTGGGAACCAACAATTCCTCCTCCGTATGCAAGTCCAACTCCCTCTCAAGCGACAACCGCATGGCTTTCCCCTCATCAAATTTTATATCCCGTCACATAACAATCATCTTACTGTTAGCAAAATACAAACAATAATTATGGGGTGTTTCTGTGTACCCCACAAATATCCCAACTTCAGCAGTCGGCTCCAGCCTGTTCCTGGTGTTCTTGGTCACATGCACATAAATAGATGAGCCAAAATACTTAAAGTGAGAAAAATCTGGTTTCTTACCAGTAAAAGCTTCTTCAGGTGTACTCATGCCAAGTACTCTATGAGGACAACGGTTTTTCACAGAAACTGCAGTGTTGCATGCTTCTGCCCACAAATGCATTGGTAGGCCCTGATCATGCAACATTTCTAATGCCGCACCCACGATCATTTTGTTCTTCCTCTCTGCGACTGATTTGAAAATGGAAGGTACTTGAAAAGGGTGCAAGGTATCCATTTTCAATTATGTAAATGAGTGCAAAAATACTCTAAGTTTAAATCTGAAAATGTGATAACTTCATATTTGTAATATAGAGATAGACTGTAGGGGCATTTACCGAATATTTCACCTTTAAAAGAAAGGATGAATCCAGAGGCTACCTGGCCCTCTTACATACTCTGCCTAAATAAATAATAGAAGTAAACACTCAGATTTAATTAAAATGATCTTGCTTTAAACTTGATGTTATGTGGAAATTTAGCTTGCAAATGGTGTATGTATTTTCACTGTTTATGTATCTTAAGTGTAATTTTTTTTGCTGAAACTTAACACGGGTATCAGAAAAAATATTCAGCAATATAATATGAAAACACAACAACAATATAATATAGGATTTCACCCCAACTCTTGGGCTACATCTCCTGGATCAAGCCTCCCAAAATGGGCTTGTCCTCTTGTATTAAAAGCTCTCAAATGCAATATAAGATTATAAGTGTCTCAATATAAAAATATGAATATATAAACTGATTCAGAAGGTAGGAAAAAGCTAATAATTCCTTTTCAAATTCACTAAACAGTGAAAGATTACCATAAACAGTGATTTCTTCATCAATGTCCTGCTAGTGCTTTGAACTTCTCTGCAACTTTTCGGGCTGTAGAAGTCCTCAAATTCCTTTGAAACCACTTCCAATGGCTTCATAAGGTCTAAATTATCTGAAATAGAGCTTTGGTTCACCTCAAACTGATAACCACAACTCAAAACAGCTCAAACCCCAAAATGGCCATGGTGGCCCTGAAAACTCTCCTAAAGGTTTTCTGCCTCTGAAAGTATTCAAACAGATCTAAGACCTATTCCAATGGCTCTAGAATGCAGGAAATATTCTAAAATGACTTTTGGTTCACCAAAAAAGGTTAACCACAGCTCAACCAAACTCAAAACCAAAAATGGCCCTAGTGGCTCAAAAAGCTTCTCCGAAGCTAAACAGGCTGAAAATGAGCTCCAATGGCTCTGAAACCTATGCCATTAAGTCCAAAATGCTGAGAAAATATGAAATAAAAAAAAATTTCTTTCCAAAAGGTTGAGTAATGAGAAAGTTATGACCAAAACAACTTTGCCCCAATTTCCTCCACTAAATGTGGGGCAACTACCAGTTAACTCCACTAAAAGTGGAAGTCCACCTAAATTTGGGAGCGCCTCCAGAATCTCCGCCATATTAAACTCCACTTAACTGAAGCTTAATTAAATATTAAACTTGAGATTAGGCTCCTTAAGCACTCTTAATCATTAAGCTCCCACACTGGTCATATGATGAGGTTCCATGGGAGGAGGGCTGGCCCCTCCGTGCTCTGCCAGACCCACTCCACTAAAATTGCAATAACTTCTTCATACGGTGTCCATTTTGCAAACCGTTTACGACGCCAAAATCACGAAGACGAGACCTATGAAACCATCTTGTATTCAAGAATGTGATGCAAATTTAAAGAGAACCTTTGTTCCAAGTTCTCAAATGCATTTATGTCAAAATTGTTCTAAGGATGATTGCCATTGTTAAGATTGACTGAGTCATGATGCAAATGATTAAAATTTGCAAAACAATAATTGTAATTTGCAGCAATATAATATAGGAGTTCACCCCAACTCTTGGGCTACATCTCCTAGATCAAGCCTCCCAAAATGGGCTTGTCCTCTTGTATTGAAAGCTCTCAAATGCAATACAAGATTATAAGTGTCTCAATACACAAATCTGAATATATAAACTGATTCAGAAGGTAGAAAAAAGATAATAATGCCTTTTGAATCTGTTTATATGGTTTGCAGAGCCTGTTAAGAACTTTAGAAATCCGAAAAGCTTCATTTAAGTTCTAGAGGCCATTTTCCAAACAGAGTGTGTAGGCGAAATTGGAGCAGCCGGAGGCCGTTTCTGATGAAATAAAACTCTATTTTGACTATTTCAGTCATTCTGGAACCAATGAAAGTTGTGATCAGGAGCTCAAGCCCAAGCCATGGAAAAAAAAAAACTCAAAATTGAAAATGTTTAAAATTGGTTGAAACCATCTTGGTTTCAACCAATTTTAAACATTTTCAATTTTGAGTTTTTTTTTTCCATGGCTTGGGCTTGAGCTCCTGATCACACCTCCCAAATGAGACGCTTTTTGACCCCAAAAGGATCCAAAATCCATCTTAAACACTCAGATTTAATTAAAAGGATCTTGCTTTAAACTTGACGTTATGCGGAAATTTAGCTTGCAAATGGTGTATGTCTTTTCACTGTTTATGTATCGTAAGTGTAATTGTTTTTGCTGAAACTTAACATGGGTATCAGCAACAATATTCAACAATATAATATCAAAACACAACAGCAATATAATATAGGAGTTCACCCCAACTCTTGGGCTACATCTCCTGGATCAAGCCTCCCAAAATGGGCTTGTCCTCTTGTATTAAAAGCTTTCAAATGCAATACAAGATTATAAGTGTCTCAATAGACAAATATGAATATATAAACTGATTCAGAAGGCAGGAAAAAGATAATAATGCCTTTTGAATCTCTTTATATGGTTTGCAGAGCCTGTTAAGAACTTTAGAAAGCCGAAAAGCTTCATTTAAGTTCTAGAGGCCATTTTACAAACAGAGTGTGTAGGCGAAACCGGAGCAGCCGGAGGTCGTTTCTGATGAAATAAAACTCTATTTTGACTATTTTAGTCATTCTGGAACCAATTGAAGTTGTGATCAGGAGCTCAAGTCCAAGCCATGGAAAAAAAAAAACTCAAAATTGAAAATGTTTAAAATTAGTTGAAACCATCTTGGTTTCAACCAATTTTAAACATTTTCAATTTTGAGTTTTTTTTTTCCATGGCTTGGACTTGAGCTCCTGATCACACCTCCCAAATGAGAGGCTTTTGGACCCCAAAATATCACTAAAATTCTGAAACTGAACTGTATTACAGAAAATGAGAGAATAAAGACATCCTCTTCTCTTCAGCCTCCAAAAATTTTCCTGAATTGCCAACTGTTCACATGGCGAATTTTGCTGAATGAGACACGTACTTGCACCGAATATCGACCAAGTTTTCTCGCCATACCAATATGCCATACTAAAACCAGCAATGACACTTGCTGAACTTTGTGCCCTCTTTGCTTGCATGCCTTTCCAACTCATGGAATCTTGCACTGCTTTGCACTGACACTTCGTTCTCTGCACCAAATGACACCAAAGACATCTTGTGCAACATACGACATCAACAACCAGTTGACAATGAAATGTGCTATACAAATGATACACAAAATCTGTAAAAAAAAAAGTGTGCACACAACCGACACAAGTCGATAAAAATGTATGACACAATTGACACAAGTCGATAAACAACAAGATACATCTTGACAAACATATGTGTATGTATCATGTACAATGAACTATAGACAGTTCGCTGATTACACATACAACCTCTATGTACATGTGCAACTTCAACTCTTCTTTTCAAATACCAACAAGTACATCATCCCAAAAACATGTGGGTGATTAAGAGCTGAACCAAAAGACATTTCTGCAACATAGATGAGTATCATACTCATATTTTACACCTCCATGGCGAAATTTTGCAACAACAAAGAAATTCCTTCAATTGAAACTACTTTTACATGCAATCTTGCATCAAATTTTCAACTGAAATACATGCATACCAAACTGAAATTTGCATGTACAAAATGAGTATGACTTACTGCATTAAGAAGTTAATCCACTTCCTACCAAGCCAACTCCATGGCGTCTTTTGTTGCAACCGCAATTCTTCATGTGAATCTTTCATTTCCACATTGATAATGGACTCCATAGATCCACTTACACCAAGATTTTTGTCATCTAGCTGCATGTGCTTTGGACGATTTGTTGGATGCAAGGACCAACAATGAGAGACATCATGTCCCTTCCTTTGAAAAAATGTGCAACTCTTAAGCACTTTATGAGAAAGTTCTCTTTGCCTTTTCTGCTTCCTGTGTGCTTTCTTTTTCAACCAGCATCTTGAAGCAACATGGTTAACTCCACCACAAAATGTGAAACAAAATTTTCTTTCATTCGAACAAGCATAATTATTATTCTTTGCTGAAACATAATCAAATTCATCATGTGAATAATTATACCTCTTTTGTTTCATGGAGTGTCCATCCTTTTTGTGTTCGAAAAACGATGAACTAGTAGAGGAGACAACTTCCCTTTTCAGACTTTCATCACCGTTCTTGTCTTGAAAACTGCTTACATTTTCATGCTCCCCATAAGCGACATGTTTACCTTCTAATTTCTGCAATGATGGCTTCAAACAATGGCAATCATCCTTAGAACAATTTTGACATAAATGCATTTGAGAACTTGGAACAAAGGTTCTCTTTAAATTTTCATCACATTCTTGAATGCATGTGCTCAAAGCTTCGCCATTAAGTTGCTCATAGCCAATATCAATATTCTTGGGATGCTCCACAACACAAATAGGCTCAAAAATGCCTTGCGCATGCTTTCCCAAACCTTTGCCTTCTTGATAGCCCATTTTCAACATCAATTTGGACCCAATACCTCTTATATGTCTTTCAAAAGAACCAACACACTTTTCAATGGAGGAAATTGAAGACAAGTTGGAACGATTAACCTCTTCCTCATGCTTGTTCTTGGACAAAGCTTCTTGAGCTTGAAGGAGTTGTTTCTCCATGTCATGCAACCTTTGGAGAATTACTTCCTTCTCATCCTTCATAGCCAACAATTGTGCATGAAGCTTAACACTTTCTCTTCGATCCTCAATGAGAATCTGCACCATGTCCTTCACCTTAAAGAACTCATTCTTCATGTCATCATTGAAGAATCTCGTGAAGGAGGAAACTTCACTTGTAGAAGAAGTTGACATTATGTAAATGGTCAAAACAACCAAAAGGAACTTCCAAATAAAAGTCCTCAAAGCTTTCAAACAAACGACAAGCTCTTAACCAAATGTCAGAAAAGACCCCTTCTTAATCAAGCAGCCATAAAACAGTGAGATTGACTATTTTAACACCTTTTGCACAAAAGAAAATGCTCATCCAATGCTCAACCTAAGCACAACCAAGCTTAACCTAAGCTCTGATACCATCTGATATGAAAATGGAAGGTACTTGAAAAGGGTGCAAGGTATCCATTTTCAATTATGTAAATGAGTGCAAAAATACTCTAAGTTTAAATCTGAAAATGTGAGAACTTCATATTTCTAATACAGAGATAGACTGTAGGGGCATTTACCGGATATTTCACCTTTCAAAGAAAGGATTAATCTAGAGGCTACCTGGCCCTCTTACAGACTCTGCCTAAAGAAATAATAGAAGTAAACACTCATATTTAATTAAAAGGATCTTGCTTTAAACTTGACATTATGCGGAAATTTAGCTTGCAAATGGTGTATGTCTTTTCACTATTTATGTATCTTAAGTGTAATTGTTTTTGCTGAAACTTAACATGGGTATCAGCAACAATATTCAGCAATATAATATCAAAACACAACAGCAATATAATATAGGATTTCACCCCAACTCTTGGGCTACATCTCCTGGATCAAGCCTCCCAAAATGGGTTTGTCCTCTTGTATTAAAAGCTCTCAAATGCAATACAAGATTATAAGTGTCTCAATAGAAAAATATGAATATACAAAATGATTCAGAAGACAGGAAAAATCTAATAATTCCTTTTCAAATTCACTAAACAGTGAAAGATTACCATAAACAGTGATTTCTTCATCAATGTCCTGCTGGTGCTTTTAAATTCTATACAACTTTTCGGGCTGTAGAAGTCCTCAAATTCCTTTGAAACCACTTCCAATGGCTTCATAAGGTCGAAATTATCTGAAATAGAGCTTTGGTTCACCTCAAACTGATAACCACAACTCAAAACAGCTCAAACCCCAAAATAAAATAAAAAATTTGTCCCAAATGGACTTCCCTAGCCAAAGTTATGGCTAACTGAAGTTTGCCCAGTGTCACCTAGAAAAACTCCACTAAATGTGGAGAAATGGATTTAACTCCAGTTAAAAATGGCAACAAACTCCAGATTTGGCGATGCGCTCCAATTTTAACGGACGGTTAAATTAAATGCTGGGTGGACGTGGTCACATGCACCACCGTCCAACCCGCCTTTTTAAACGTTGTATCTAACCGTTTGAAAACCAGATTTTAATTCACCGTCACCTCCACCACGTTCACATGTTCAACGGTGATAAAAAATGTAACCATATCCGTTTGGTTTTAATTCCGCTCCACCACATTTGAATCACGTGTACCATATCCATATTGTTATGCGCGCCAGAAGTTGGTTTTGCCACGGTTTACAACACGTTACAAGGCCACGTGCCTTTAAAACTTACAAGGCCACATGAACTTTTATAACTTATACTATATGGCTTAAACCTTTACGTTGCCATATTAAACCCTTAACATTAGAATTGTGGGTGTGTAAACATTGATTTTCGAATTTTAAATAATCATATGTGTGGTTTAATAATTTAATTTTAATAAGGTTTAATTTTTAATTTTTATTTTTTTTAAATAAATAAATTAAAACATATATTATATTAGCGACCCCATTTTGCTGTGGGTTATGAGGCGCTATGAGTTCTCTTCGAATTCCTTCTTTTCTACAGAAGTCTTTGAATTCATTCGAGATGTATTCTCCACCATTATCGCTCCGCAGAGCCTTCACTTGCTTCCCCGACTCTTTCTCAACCAATGCCTTAAACTCACAAAACTTTGAGAATGTTTGATCCTTCTTCTGCATGAAGAAGATCCAACATTTACGAGAAAATTCATCAACAAAAATAACATAATACCTGTGATTTGCTGTTGAAGCAACCGAGAATGGTCCACACACGTTGTGTGAACTCTCTCCAGGATCACCGAAGCACGATTATCCTTTTCATGAAAGGTGGACTTTGCATACTTCCCCATGGTGCAACCCTTGCACTGATTTAACTGAGCAAGTGTTCACATTGGAAATCTAGTAGATATTTGTTGCATGAATTTCAAGGCTCCATGATAAAGATGGCCCAATCGCCTGTGCCATAATTCACCCTCATCCCGGCTCACCATTTTTTCTGCCTTGCCCATTATGGTAGCGAAGCCTTCTACCTCCAACTTGTAGAGATTCTTGACTCGAATCCCTATCTTCTTGGCTTGACTCGTTGTTTTATGTCGTAGGAAAGATTTTCCATCGCTAAAAACAACGTCATAGCCTTTGTCCTCCCACATTGTGACTGAGACCAAGTTTTTCTTTAGACCTAGAACACGCATAAAATATTTCAATTGAAATGGTTTACTTGAATTCCTCTCAAAGGTAATGATACCAATGTCGGTCGCACTGTATCATCCATCGTCACCCATCTCTATATGCATATAGAGATATTTCTCCTCCAAGTCACTGAAAATATCCTTATCTCCCGTCATGTGGAATGAAGCACCACTATCAAGATACCACACTGATACCATTGCGCTTGATACCAAGCATGTGAACAAAGAAAAATCAAGTTCAAATTGTGAGGCAAGGACCTCACCCGCTGCAGCTCCAATAACCTTCTTTTTATTCTTCTTCTATGGGCAGTTAGTGGTGAGATGCCCATGTTCGTGACAGTGAAAACACTTCACATTGGACAAATCCAGCTCTTGCCTTTAGACTCAGATTTTGAATGGAATTTATTCCCCTTACCTTTCCTTGTCTTGGTAGCCAAAGCACAATCCTCTTCATCATCATGCTATGAAGAGTCATATCCAGTGTTCTGCCTAAAAACCTCCTGCACTAGATCCGACCACAGTCGTTCCCAATCTGACAGTTTTTCCCGTCCATTGACAGAGTCTTGATAACTGTGCTAACTTTTAGGAAGTCCCAAGAGATCCAAGCTCACCAAATCATCATTGGCGACAATGATTCCCACACTCCTAAGTTCATCCTGACATTGGAAAAAATTTGTGAGATACTTTGGAATATTGTCTCCCTTTTCGATCTTGATATTTCTGAGTTTATCCTTCAACACCAATTTCCTATGGTCGTTGTTTCTTTGGAAAAGATCCATCAAAGCCTTCTACATAGCATATGGAGTGGCTTTCCCATGAAGGCTTGAGAAAATGTGGTCTCGTACACCTTCCAATAGAATCCTTCTCGTATTCTTTACTTTCTTTTTCCATGCGTCAAGCAATGCAACATCCGTCAAAGTGGGTTTAGGAACATCACTGTCGATGAATTCCTTCAAGCCATTATCTTCAAGCACCGCCTCCATCCTGTCCTTCTAGGAAATTTAGTTCGAGCTGTCCTCGAGTGAGAAAATCATTGAAAGCCATTTTGATGTTTACTCAACTGTCACACCAAGAAATTCTTGCAGCAAATTCGAATTATTTCCACCAACAAACTGAGCCACTGTTTAAAAATTGCAATCTTTTGTGCTTTGATACCATGTAAAAATTTTAATACAATTATGTATTGCTTTGATTTTCCTGATCTAACAATTATATTCCACTGTTAAATACAAAATCTCTTCTCCAAAAATATTTGCGGAAATTTAAAACACTATCGCCAATTGCAAACACATGAAGATAGATCATTCACACATAATGCAGATTTTTACCGGGAAAGCATAAAGCTAAAAACCCCACTATCATATATTATTTATGTATCATGGATCAGGAAATAATATCATACAAAACTCTACTCCAAGAGCTCTCAGTACAATATATAATCGTCTCACACTATCATGCAGAAATTTGGCAAATGCCTTAGCCAATTTTCTGCCTTACAACAACCTGCCTCCACTGCGCAATCCAAGTTGATTACAAAGACCAATTCGATGCAATCAAACCCTCCTTGATTGCAAAATCCTTATGATAATATCCAATGTGTGTTTGGCTTGCAAAAGTGCAATCCAATATTGTACAACTGATAGTCAACTGTTCCTTTCACCTACCTCTCAACTGGGTCTCCACTGGATCTGACATGCATGTAGTTAACAGTAGTAAATATTCAATTGCATGTGAGATCACTCCATGTGAATTAATTTAATATTTAATTCACTGATCTCTCACTAGTGTATCTTTAGTTACAACTAGTTACAACTAACTGATTTTAACTCACTTAACTGAGTTAAACTACTTTACAACTCACATAGCTACACATCCAACTCTGTTACAAATTCGAATCACTCAGTTAAAACTAATTCCACTTGCATGTCCCACCAACCAACCTTAGAACTCGAAATTCCTTCAGCTAACTGGTTTTCCATTTCAATTAACTGATTTCAAGTGCTTCAAGAGAATAGATTAATATCTATTGTCCAATTATTATTAAGGGATAATAATAGTCAACATGCATCTATAAATAGACTTGCGATCTATAAATAGACTTCAGACATACATCTAAAAATAGAACATCATCTATAAATAGAATTTTCTCAACATCTATAAATATAATTCCGCTATAAATATAATTTTCTCAACCATTCTAAAAATAGACATACACCTAAAAATAGCTTGTGGTCCCCACCTAGTGTAGGTGCTTAATTTTCACTAGGATCATCATCTTGTTGAATCTCAACATGCACTGCCTCTATGGCTCTCTCTGTCTCTATTGCTATGCAATCTATGGCTCATGAATCCTTCCAACTTGAATGGCTACCCCTCTCTGCAAAATATCTCTCGATCAAATTTTCTCTTTGGGCACTTCCCACTAAAGAAATCAATCTCTTGATATTTACTCCACCAAATGTGTTTTCCAAATGACCCTTCAAGCCATTCTTATAGTCTTCTCATTCAAACTTCAACGCCCCGGATTAGATCTCTAATCAATATCTAAGATTAAATTTTGACTTGATCCACATTTTCTAGAACATTCACACCCATACTCTATTAATTCACTTTAATTATTTTATTTTCCTAACTTTAGCCTTAGGGTCTCTTTAAAAATAATTAATTATTTTAATAAAATACAATATTAGTGGAATTTTCCTAGACGATTTCTAGGTTATCTAGAATACATGTGTCTAAGCCTCTCTACAAATTTTTAGACTTAGAGAACATATTATGCTACCTAAAATAAAAAAAATGAAATATAAAGAAGCCTACAGAGGATGCTAGTGACGGTGAAGAAGAAAAATTCAGGGAACTAGAATTGGTGGCCATGCCTCTAATGGTAGAAGGAATAAAGGACCATCTTGTCCCATTCATAGCCATCATGGACCACACTCAGGAAATGTATGAAGCCTTTTCAAAGTTATTCACTATGAAGAACATTGGTCAAGTAACAAGTTTGAAGAATGAGATAAGAACTACAAAGATGACTAAAGAAGACACAATAGCCTCCTTCTTTGTAAAGATAGCAAGAATCAAGGATGAAATTTTGGCCATTGATGAAATTTTTCCAGAAAAATAACTCATGAGCATTGCCCTATTAGGATTTCCATCTACTTGGAGTGCTTGTGTTGTAGGACTTAACCGTTGGAAGGTAGCTCCCACCTTTGAAGAACTATGGACTGCCTGCAGTCAGGAAGAATTAAGGATCTCATTAGTTGCCAATCTTTAAGAGGCATCAAATTCCTACATTTATCAACATAAAGGAAAGAAATTGAAAGGACCAAGGAATAAATTTGACATGTATAAGGTAGAATGATATCAATTCCATAATAAGGGCCACTATAAGAGGGACTATCTCAAGAATCCAAGAAAAAAGAAGAGAGAAAGAGATCAAGCCAACATTTTTGAAGAAGACTAAAAGAAAGTCAAGCCTGAGGAATATGAAATTAGGGACATACACTACTAGGTCCTTTTCTTATACCTTTAGATATATTATTTTATATATTTTATGTTTTAGGATTTATAGGTTTGTAACATATTTTTGGAAAAGAAATTTTGTTGTTTTTATAAGTCTATAGGTATCCCTCAAGCTTTGGAGGGATCCCTCAACAACTACTAAAGATAAGTATCTAATTTCCTTTCAGTTGTTGGTTTCATGTACTTATTTAAGTTTTGATTATATCAATACTAATCACCTTTCTCCCTCTATTGTCTTGATTAGGAAAACATCTTCTATATTCTCAAGGAATATCAAAGAAGATGTCTCAAGAGACGATTGGTCAAGATCAAAGAACACATATTCTATATTCTCAAGAAAAATCAAGGAGGATCTCTCAAGAGAAGTTTGGTCAAGAATCAAAGGTATGCCTTAAACTATAATACATTTCTTTTATTATATTAAAGGTTTATTCATTTTATAGTCTATTACTAACATTGTCATGTCTAGCTATATTGAATCATAATGATTCTTGTTCTGGGTGATTCATCACTTGATGAATATACCCACCCCATTCATATTCTTAACTGATTTTTTAGAACCCTGGACAGGTTCTAGAAAACCCTAACATAAGGGTATGCTAATGTGGATGTCTGTGAAATGTTATTTGAAGTTTTAATGATGATTTCATATTTTGGATTTTTGAATTATCAGGAAAACCTAACTTGTTAGGGTTGAATGATAAGGTCTAAAATTCCAAACCTTTGAAGTTTGGATAATGTTGGGTTTTCTATGTTTCTACATTGAAACCCTAACTCATTAGGGTTTGGTGTAATGTGTAAGGAAGACCCTTATAATGTCTTAGAAATAATTCCTTGGTATGTGATTGTTTGTCTGATCAAACCCTAGTCTAATATGTTGTCTAACTCTTATTGAACTTTGTGAATTTGGGTTTGACTAAGACATGATATGAAATATCGATGCATGATTATGAATTCCTAGATATGTGTGTTGACCTGGTTATTAGTGGTCATAAGTTTTAGGATTTAATGGAAGTCCTTGTCTGAGATTCTAGGATGATGATAATGGAATTCTAGGGTTGAACCTTAGTAGAAGTGAAAATATATAATGTATGATGAAAATATGATAATTTGAGAGTTGTATAAGATTGTTGAAATCTGAGTTTTGGTTGGGATTGATGGTTGATCTAAAATATAAAGTTTACAACTAATCCTAGTGGAAGTTGGTCATGCTAATGACAAGCTGTGATTGACTCTTTTGAATGAAATCTATGATTTGTATGAAACCCTAGTGAAAAGTATAACATATGAATTTTGAAAGGTTATTGGAATATTTATATTTGTTTGAATTGTTTCTAGGGTTTTCTATATGTTGTAGTAAGGTATGTCATACCTTTGGAGAAACATTGAAACCCTAGATGTAATGAAATTTGTTATGAATTATTCTAGGGTTTATGAAAAATTCCCTAGAAATATTTTGAAAATTATATGTCTCTTAATTAAGTCTGGGTATCTGATATGTATAAATTTGAAATGATTCTATGATTATGATATGGCTAACTTCATGCTTCTATAGTTTTGGTTTTACTTGCTATCTAAGTTGTGCAGACACACAATCTTCAACCTCGTGAAGATGCTCATTGTAACAAGCATGATGAAGATGATAATAACTTTGATGAAATAGTTAGAAGCCGTGAAAGATTCTCCAATGATGAAAAGAAGAAGTTGATTTCCCTGAGGAAGCCTACATAGAAGAGATCTCCCTAACATTAAGAGGGAGTTCGAATGAAGAGATGATTCCTGGTTGAGAGGGAGGGCATAACTTGGTTTTGATTGAAGAATGAATTTCAGAGGATATGTTGTTGTATGAGAAGTACGAGAAGGAAAGTGTATGATGAAGGAATATTTTTTTAAATATTTTGTTGATAGTCTTACTATAAGAAGTTGAGAAGAAACATCATGGTTTTTTGAAAAAACCCAGAGGTTTGTATTTTTTTATATACATGTGAAAGTATATTATTGATTTGGGTTATGTTTGTACGTGTGAATCTAGTGAATGTTTTGATGGCATGCTGGTTATCGATCAATTTCATTGGGAAATATATGTTGTACTTGATTTGTTGGATCAAGGATTGTTGAGTCTTTGTGAGTGAAGCATTTCCTGGAGGACATCTTGCTGACACTTTTTGTTGATGTATAGGTTACGAAGTTGGAAGGGTGGTGTTGGTCATGAAGCTCTAACCTTAAATACACACCTATTTTCCTGTGTCGATGGTTAGAAAGTAAGCTTGATGGTACCTAGAGTGGCTGAAAGCTTGAGTCCATCTTTGTCCCACCCGGATATATTGCCCTGGTTAGAAATCTAGTCTATGGCATTACAGTGCATAAATTATTGAGTGAAGAATGGATAGATTTCCTTGTTCAGGAATCTAGTCCATGGCATTGTGGTGCCTAAATTTTTTTCATTTTTCATATAGTATGAGATATTTTGTTGCATTTGTATATAATTAATACCTCCCTAGTTAAGAGGGAGTGTTGGAAAATGTAACTAGGTTTGGTATTCATTTAATGTAATTGAGTCATCTTGTAATGTACTTATCAAAAGAATAAATAAAATATTTATCATTATTATTATTATGACTTATTAAAGCACAAGTTTCATGCTTGGGTCATTATGTTTTAGATGAATTCCACATTAAGGACTTCTAGGATTTATTTTGAGCTAATAGAGTCATTTTACTTTTAAATATACATTTCTTGGGATTTTGAATAACGTAAAAAGGTTTAATATTGAGTGAAATATGAATTACGTGACCTCCACACCAAGTCGTCCTAGAAGAGAGCAAGTTGGGCTAAAGGGGATCATGTAGGCCCAAGAGACATCTATTCGACCTCACCTGGAGCCTATAAAAGGAAGAAAATCGAATTCATTTGGAGCACGCTCTCTCAGAAGTAGTTTGATATCTCATGTAGCCATGAAGAAGTTCTAACTCTGTTGTCAAGAAGCCTAAATAAGTGTGAGTTTTGGGAAGTCTAAGGAGAAGAAGAAAAACATAATTTTGGTGCCTTTCTCTCTCTGTTTCGTGCTTCGGATTGGGAGATTGAAGTATTCCAAGTTTCATTGCTGCTGGAAGCTGTATGTTTCCATAAGCTGACGCTTAGTAAAAGTTGTTGCAAAGGGGTTGAAATTATGGAGGTTCACTTGGTGTGGAGGGAAGGTGATTTGGATCTTGGGGGAGGCCCCCAAGTTCTAAAAAATAGAAATGGATCTGGGTGGGAGGCCCCCAAGATCTGAATATTTGAAATGCTAGAAAAATATGAGAACACACCGTAAATAAAACCACAAAGAAAATTTTTATTAAACAGAGAATAATTGTAAAAGATGCATTGTGGTGGAGAATCTGTCCTTTTACAAAATTCGACTTGTTACTTATAGCCTTTTTTTGTTACAATACCACAGGTAAATTCCATGGGTGGGTAAATACCATGGGTGGATCTCACTTACAATACCATGGGTAAATACCATGGGTGAATGAATATCATGGGTGGATGCCACTTCCAATACCATGGGTAAATTCCATGGGTGGATAAATACCATGGGTCGATGACATTTACAATACCATGGGTAAATTCCATGGGTGGATGGATAACATGGGTGGATGAATACCATGGGTGGATTCCATTTTCCATTCAGATCAGAAGGTGTGATCTTGGTATAGGGTCAAGAGTATGAAAGAATGCTATTGAAAGGAAGAATTTATTGATTGGGTTTTCCCTTCAAGGGGGGTTTTTCCCTAGCATGTGCCTACATCTAGTGTCCATTATTTTATGTGCTGCTAATTTGGTAATTTCTTGATGAAATAAAAGAAAGAAGATATAAAGAATTAAAATAACAAGAAACATCACAAGTAATTATCAAGAATAAGAATTTTTTTCCACCTTTCTTATTTTCTAACAGTTAGATCTAGGACCTCCTCCTCTTCTTCATCTAGAATGCCCAATTCCAGTGAGCGACAAGTTTCCATCGGTGATTGGGGTGGATGGAGGGACGTCCAAAGGAGGGATATAAATTGGCATCTCGTATCCTTGCTGTTGTTGCTAGAGATTGAGCTTAGTTTTATTACTTAACTTTTCTTGTTGTTTCTGCATTTCCTCTTTTTCCTGCCTCATTTTATCTTCTTCGGGATTTTTTTTATGTTCCTCTTCAACCCTTTTCTTCTCTCTTTCCTCTTCCTCCTATTTTCTTCTAAGACATTATTCTTCCTTTTTCTTTCTCTCTATATCTTCCTTTTCTTTCCTTTTCTTCTGCTTGGTCTCCTGTATCTTTTTTATTCTTCTTCCTTCTTCATTAATTCTTCCTCCTATTTCCTCTTCTTTTCTTCTTCGTGCTGATGTTGCTAAATATCCTTGGGTTGTTGTCCTCATGAATTCTATGATTGTATCAACTCCTCTTCCCCTTTTCTCCTTATCTCATGCTTCTTCCTTGCAAGAGATGCGTTTCTTTCATCCAGGGTTTCTTCATCCTCATCTCCCTCCTTCTCATTTGATGGGTATTCTTGTTCATCGATTTTATGCCTTTTCTGCTTTCACCTTGTATTTTGCTTCTCTTTATTCATTTTAAGCACAGGTATCCTATCTTGTAGGATTATATTTTCTTGATTTTTTCTACCTCCTCATCCTCCTTTTACTGCTATTCACTAGGCCCTAACTCCCTGGTAGCATTATACCAATTCCTGACTTTATCTTCGTGGAAATGCTTGATGTGAGGATACGAAAAATTGAAACCCACTTTCTTACAGTGGTCTGCCACAATCCCTCTTGGGTCATATATGTGATGATTCATATCTAAAAATTAGTATAGGATTTCATTTCCTCAACTTCTGTTTCGGCTTCTTTAAAGTTTTCAAGGGTGTATGCTTCAATAGTCAAAGGGAAAGATGTCCAAGGATTTGTCTTTCCTTTGTGTAATGTTTTAGAGAAGCTTATGGTCATTTGATAGTAAACCTCCTACAAGAGCAATCTATCTGTCACCATCCAAGGGAGAGCATGAGGAGTCTTATGTGAGCTGAAAAATTAGATGAAGGTGCCTTCTTGAATGGGGAACCAATCGACTACTCTAATGATTGTTTCCCTAGCTCTCTTGGACATGCATGGAATCACCTCTCCAAAGAGAAATTGAAAAAGAAAAATGAGGAATGAATCAGAAGTGATTTCATCCATACTCTTATATCATAGATCCCAGAAGATGTTGTAATGAAGGTGCACAACCTCTGTTGCCTCGGGGGTCTAGTTATGACTTCAATCCTCGAAACGACATCTTGCACACACTGCATCCAGCATATATGATTCCAAATAAAATTTTGATGGTTGATCCTTTTGTGGGTTCTTGGTTGCAATTACATTGGTCTTCAGAGGTGAAGCCAAAATACTTGACTATTTGAAAATAGTTCCCTAAGTCCCAAGGAAGGTGTCAATATATGTCCTGCCATATAAATGGTTCATCATTGTTGCCATAAGCTTGTAGACCTTCCTAAGGCTCCCTATTCTGTAGATTTGATCAGTCTTGACCTAGAACCTGGAGGGTTCTTGCCACCATGATTTTATGATATCTTTAGTTGGCATTTGGAAATATAACATCCATCTAGTGTTGAAGGTTTCCTCTTTCTATGGTAGGTTGTAGTATGAAGCAATGTTTGCAGTAGTAAAACAAGTAAAATATTCACTATTATGGCTCCCTATAAACCATCGTTTTGTATCTGTTTTATATAGTATTCAGTTGATGGTTTGTGTGCATGGGAAGAGCGATGGATGCATGGATAATTTGTGTAGCCAGGACCTCTTGATATTAATATACACTTTGAAGTCCTCCTGGTCTCAAGGAATTTTTTTGTTAGAAAATTCAGAGTATATATCAAACCATGAGAGATTGATGGTATTTTTAAAGTTGCATGTCATGTCCGGGTAGATGGTTGGTGATAGTCCTTTTGGAACTTCTTGGGCACTCCTCTTGGTGCTTTTGCAAGAAGACTTGACTTCTAGAAGCGTCATCTCTCTATAGAAATAAATGGGGGGGGAAATCAATGTGTTTTGAGAAATGAGTATTGGGCTTCAAAATATGGGGAATAGGACAAGAAATTTGAGCTCAAACTTGTTCTAAGGGCTAGGTCACACGTCACAATGATATAGGGGTCAGGAAACCTAAGGGGAGGAAAAAAATTACTTAGTAACTGGGCTACTAGATAGAGTCAGAGGTCGCTAGGTTGCAGTCTGAGATAGGTCGCAAGGTCGCAATATGAGCTAAGTCGCAGCCTGAGATAGGTCACAAGGTCATGGTATGAGCTAAGTCTATGAGACAGGTCATAAGGTCGTGGTATGAGCTAAGTTGCAATATCACAATTCAATGTAGGTAGAAAGGTCACAATTTGAGCTAAGTCGCAAGGTCGCATTTCGGTGTAGGTCGCAAGGTTGCAATTCAAATCTTATTGTGATTTTTTGAAGTGTGAATTGGTTTCTTCGACGACTTGGACGGAAATTTCATGGCTTGAGGTGGGAAATTGGACCTCACAGAGTCTTAGGAAACAAAGGCGTCTGCGAGCAAGGAAGATGTGCTTCAAATGTGGCTTAGTGCTTGAGAAATGGGAAGCTAAGTGAACATGTAAGAATCAGGAGGGTTTTAGGGTGAAATGGGCTTGGAAATGGCTCAAAGAGGTAACTAAACCCTACCAAAGGATGAGTATGTTGAGTTCATGGTTAGAGTAAGACACATGGTAGGAAGAATGATTACAAGAGAGGTGAAATGATGCCCCCCTAGAGAGGAGTTGCACGCCTGCTCAATCATCAAGTCCCTCTGATGTTGAGTGCTCTAATCAACCGAATAAATGAACAATGGGAAATGGCCGTATTGATAAATTGGTTGCACCTGAGGGGCTTTAGGAGGTATTGAGGTCACATGATATAGGGGGTCGCTAAATTTAGGATTGAAAATTTTGCGACCTAGAGACTTTGAAGGTTTGAGGTATTTGAGGTCACAAGGTCGCACGATAGGCAACAATCCATAAGCTTCAGGTATTTCAATGACTAGTATGTCTATGCATTGATGTACTCTAGAGTCATAAGATAGTCTAATTATCACATTGTTCAATTCTCGCACCGTAGGGACTTATATCTATCTAATTGAATGATTTTGGCATCTATCTTTTCAGGTTTCATGTTTTTTTTATTGAAAACAGACGAAGGCATGACATTGGTAGATGCACTAGAATTGAAAAGGAACTTGTGTACATTGTAGTTAAAGATATCGAAAGTCAAAAGAAACTGCGGAGTTGAGCCTCTAGAATTTGTATTCGCTAAATTTACAATAGATTGAAAATTAACTGAAGTTTTTCAGTGGCCAGATGAGCTAGTATTCAAGGATGAGGCAGACCTACCAGTATAAGGTGTGGAAACAAAGGTTTTAACAATTAACTTCCGCTGACTAGCTATCTTAGAAATTCATAAAGTGAAATGTTGCCTCGTATCTTCTTCATATCTTCTATGATGTTGTATCCCATATCAGAAGACACAATTTCTTCTTTGGATTTTTTAGGAGTAGATGGAGTTTGCACATATTTAGCTGAGATTTCTGGAGTATGGGATTTACCTTTACTGTTTGATGAAGTAACCTTAAAATTTTGGTTGGATGGACTTTTTTGAGCAGAGGATGAAGGTTGGGTTGGATTGTTCGATGTTAATATTCTTCCTTAAAATGAATTCTTATTTTCCTCTAGCATGGGATCTAATACTGGCCCCTTATTCCTTAGGTTATACGTCTTCGGTGCCTTAGGGGGAGGGGTGTCTCCTACACGAGTTTCCTGGATATATTGAACTTCAACCCCTTGAATAACCTCCAAATCTGACACAACAAAACCAACATTATCATCAAGGAGAACAATTACTTCTTCAACATCCTTATATTTCTCATCCTCATCACCGATCGTCTGATCCTCAAGCACCTTAGTAACCACAATAGTCATATTATTTATCCATTACAGACACATCTTTTCCAAATGGGTGGCTTGGTGAAAGGTGCAGTAATTCTCCATACCGAGTTATTCTACGTTGAAATTTGAATTCGATATCTAAGCTGAATTTGTAGACAAATTTTTATTCCTTATAAAGAAAGGCTTATAAGACTTGTCGCTTGATGAAATCTCATTGGTTTTCCTTTTCAACTTAGAAACTTCATTGGTTAATTTCTTCAGAGATTTTTCTTGAGCCTCAAAATCAAAATAATCCTTATCCTTATCATTATACTTGCTAGATGAGGCTTGATTTTTCTTTCCAGTTGACTTCGAATATTCACGGTTGCCATGGTCAAGTGATCCTATGGAAATTAGATCCTTTTTTATAGCGAGAGCTTCTATAAAGTTCTCGACTAGAGTAGTTTTCACTTCTAGCTTCACAAATACAATGATATCATGTGGAAGGGACTTAGTATAATGATAAAAATAATTGAATCATCAAGAGCCACATCAGATAAGAAATTTTTCAAGATGGTGGTGAATCACTGGTTGAAATCTTTAACCTTTTATTTCCTATGTCACTTCAATGTACTTAGTTCAATAAGGAGCATACATGGTGTCTTATCTTCAAGGAAATTTTCGAGAAAAGTATTTTGAAACTAATCCTAATTTTTTATGGAAGCCATAGACAAATAATGATACCATGTGGATGCTTTATTATCAAGGGTGCAAGGGAAATGCCTAAAAACGACATCATAATGTTTCACCCTCATCATTTGTAGGGCTAGGTAAAATTTATTGATATGGTATTCAACTCCAGTACCTTTCTCAAGGTTGAATTTCATAAGGTGTTTTTGTTAAATTTAGATAACCATGGTATGGTCTATGCTTGAATGCAGTTTTACTTAAATCTTCTTTAAGGCCAAATTCAAATTTATAAATCACATAAAATTGAAAGTAAAATGTTGATAGAACATAAAAATAGATCAACACAAGAAAAGCCAAATAATATATCAGAATTTGTAATTCTCCTTGTCCAGCAAATGGATAGATAAATGTTTTTTACAATAGTCAACAGGATGCCTTAGAAAGAAAACTATTGAGTTGGTCAAACCAACTTCTCCAACAACCAAATCAGCATTTATCAAAGTGTCACACACACTCCTCAAAGACAACTCAAAAAAGTCAACACAAGTCAACCGAAAATGGTCAATGCAAAAGTCAACGCTGCAGTCAAAGTCAATAATTCTCCTTGATTTTTGTGCCCTCCAATGTGGCCTCAATAAATCAGATTTTATGTGCAAAAATCGAAGTCAAAATCCAAGAGTTGACCCAAAGTTAACGTTGTCCAAAAACCCTAAAAACAATCTGAAAATTACAACAACTTCTTCAGGTTCAGATTCACACGTGTGAGGGAAAGGAAGCCTCTTCTAGGTTGTACGAACCAATTAGATCACAAGTATAATGTGTGTGATGAGATACTGATGAAATGAGCATCATTTCTCTCCAATTTATTTCCATAAATGAGAGTGTGTGACACATTTGTTGGGCTTATGAGCCTACAATACAAATCTGGTCGACCTTGCACAAGTGTGGAAAATAAAATAAAAATATATGTTATGCTCATCAAAACAAGATGATCTTTAGATCAATATTGCACCTCTTCGAAAGAGGAATCCAACCAAAATATAATCATCATCATAATATGAGCAATGCAACATGGAGTTTGGACCTAGTTGCCAAAAATAACACTTCCTCTAAACTAGGGAGAACTCCATTTGTCCACTTGTGTCATCCTGTCATCAGTACCATCGTGTACTATCATCATCGTCATCATCATCATCCTGCAATCCTGTGTCATCCTACTTTAATATGATTTTTTGGCTCTAAGGGCAAACAAACGAGAGTGAGTCACAAATACATCACACTTTGCTAACCCTAAGTCAGACTAGAGGGTAAAAACTCAATAGACTCAAGAGAGTCACATACTAACCCGAAGTCATTTTAGAGGTAAGAACCTCATCAGACTTGATCCTAGATCCAGGTGTTGGACACAAACCATCCTAGACATATAGAGTACGACAATCTCTGATGCATCCATTGGTCTTGCTATTGGTCTCTATCCACATTTCCCACCTCATTGTCCAAATGAGAGGTACTTCCCATGAGTCTGAAACTCTGTGGGTAGGATGCATGTGGGGCATAGATAAAAGAAAGGGTGAACCAACTCAACATCATACCGGTAGGGTAGAAGAACAAGAAGGTTCGCCAAGCCTAGCCTTGTGTGTGCTTATAGCTCTAAGAAGTTATCCCCAAGCCCCCTGGAGCTCCTAGAGCTCATTGTCCAAATCAAGCAGGACCCTCACAATAGGGTCTTTACATGATTCTAATATTCTCATGGAAGGTTAGGAACTTGACCTTCCCCAAGGTCTTCGTGAGAATATTTGTGACCTACTCATCAATTCCAATGTGATTGAGCCTTACGACGCCTCTGTTAATTTTGGGAAACTAGATCCAAACTCCATGTTGGACTTCTCATATGATGATGGTCATACTTTTTTTGGGTTCCTCTTTCAGAGAAGTGCAAGATTGATCTAAATATCATCTTTTTTGGATGAGCAGAACATATATTTTGAATTTATTTTCCACACATGTGCAAGGTCGGCCAAATTTGTAATGTAGGCTCACAAGCCTAATAGATGTGTCACATACCCTCATTGATGGATATAAATTGGAGAGACTTGGAGGTCATTTTCTCATCAACTCATCACACATTATCTCATTGTGATCTAATTGGTTCGATAGCCTTTGGAGGCCTCTTTCCCTCACATGTGTGGTGCTGAAGCTGCTGATTTTTTGTGAATCTGTTTAGGGCTATTTTGCTGAGCGTTAACCAACGTTGACCGTGGACAAGCCTTAACCGTTTGACCTCAAAATTTCTGAAGGTCGTACAACTAGGCACAAAAATTGAGGGAAAAGGAGCAGTTTAACCGAAGCCCTAATCTGCAGCATTTCCTTTCTGTGTTTTTCTTGCGATGACTTTTGGTTGACCAGTGTTGACTTTTGATGAGCTGTCTTTAAGGGTTGTGGGTGTGACACTTGGAGGGTTGGATGATCTAAGAAATAATTTGATAGCATCCTGTTGACTGCCATAACACACACTATCTTATACCTTTGCTGGACACGAAGAATTGTAAAATCTTATCTATATTATTGGCTTGTCTTTTGTTGATCTATTATTATGTTCTATCAACATTTTAATTTCATGTTTATGTGATTGCTGATTTGAATCGGGCCTAAGAAATATTGAAGTAAATTTTCATTAAGCATAGAACACACCATGGTTATCTAAATTGAACATGGAATCAGAGCTGAGGTGAAGACAAAGTCCAAGCTAGTGTGAAAAGAATACATCGAAGAAGGAATCCTATCAAGGAGAAATGGCCTCCTCAACCTACAACGGTTTCAAGGCTGATGATAAATTGACTGATAAGTCTGATTATCATGCATGGAAGATGCCCTTGGATTTGGCATTAGAAGATCAAGATGTCATGGAATATGTGCAGGGGAAGATTCAAGATCCTCCATCAAATGCAGTTGCTTCAACAAAGATGGAGTATAGAAAAGGGGAAATCAAAGCAAAGATGATTATCCAGGATTCTATTCATAAGCACTTGGTTGCTTACATTTCTGAGCTGAGCACATCTAAAGAGATGTATGATAAGCAGGTTATCATGTTTAGGGCTAGAAATGCTAATCAAGTTATTTTATTCAAGAATCAATTGAATAATATCAAGAAGGGCAAGGATAAATCTATTCAATCTTATCTTATGAGGCTCACTGAAATCGGGAACAATATTCTAGCTATTGGATAGGAAATAACTGATCGATAGATGGCTCTCATTGCGCTTGGAGGTCTCCCCCATGATTGGTATGTATTCAATACCACTATTATTAATAATAATGTGATTCCTGATTTTGATAAAATATTGACGAGATGCACTCAAGAGGAGACAAGAATGATGGAGAGAGATCATCCCTCTATTGGAAATGGAGGTGACCCTACTGCCTTCAGTGCTCATGCAAATAAGAATGGAGGTCCTAGAAATAAAAACCATGGAAGAGCGGGGCGCAAAGGAAGGAAGGGAAGATGTTACACCTGTAACAAGTTTGGTCACTATGCAAGAGAGTGCCCTAATAGAAAGGACTCTCCTAGGGATGATGATAACAACAACTCTAGGGGGAATGGAAATCAAAGGAACAATAGGTTCAAAGGAAAAAGGAAGGCTCCCTCTCATCATAGTGGAAATAGGCAACCTTTCAAGAGGTCAAGAAATTCCAGGTACGATGAGTCTAATGTTGTTGATAGTAAGAGATGAATTTATTCTTGTATCTTCCATATTTGCTGCATCTCCTCCTGACACCCTGGATGTCTGGTTGATTGATAGTGGTGCTTCAACTGGTTATAAAGAATCCCTCTATGATTTAATTGAGAATGATACTAATCTGGAAATCATCCCTAGAGATAATGCCACCTATCCCATGAAAGGGAGAGGGACTGTGACCCTTCATCTATCTCAAGGTCAACTCCTTCGTTCACAAGATGTGTTGTATGTACTTGATTTGAAGAAGAACCTTGTGTCTATTTCGGCAATGGAAGACAAAGGATTCAAGGTGTAATTCGTTGATGTAAAGGTACGTATCTCGAAGAAGAACTTCAAGGAAGCTCTTACTATTTTTTTTAGAGCTGATTCACTCTACCAGGTTGGAGGAAGTCCATTGGGGGCTATGTCATGTGATACAACTCTTCAAACAGAGTTATGGCACCAGAGGTTTGCACACCTTCATTACAAAGCCCTTCCAAAAGAAATGAAGGTGGTGACAGGGATGCCCGAATTTAAAGATGACTGTGAAGGTATATGTCAAGGTTGTGTGAAAGGAATGCATACAAGGGGACCATTCCCCTCAAGTGTCACAAAGGCAACTGATATCTTGCAGTTGATACATTATGATTTATTTGGTATGATGACTGTGACATCCTTGGGAGGATTTTACTATTACATGACTTTTACAGATCACTTCTCCTGCAAGACCTGGATATATTTCTTGAAGAAGAAGGATGAAGCATTCAAATGGTTTAGTACCTTCAAAGCCTTGTTGGAAAATCAAACCGAGAAGAGAATCAAAGTTTTGAGGACAGAAAATGGGACCGAGTATGAGTCAAATGATTTCAATGAATTTTGCAGATAAGCTGACATTAAGAGGGAGACCAAAAATGCGTATACTCCTGAGAAAAATGTTGTTACTGAAAGAAAGAACAAGACCATTGTGGAAGCTGCACGCGCCATGCTATGTGACCAAGGTCTTCCGAAGTTTATATGGGGAGAAGCTATGAACACTATTGTGTACGTTCAAAATAGATGACCACATTCCGCTCTGGACTCCAAAACTCCCGAAGAAGTATTCTCTGGTAAGAAACCTGATGTTTCTCAGTTTAGAGTTTTTGGTTGTCATGTTTACTTTGATGTGCCGAAAGAAAAGAGAAGCAAGCTGGATGCTTCTGGAAAGAAGGGAATGTTTGTGGGCTATAGTGAAACTTAGAAGGCATATAGAATCTATGTGCCTGGTCAAAGACAAGTGGAGATATGCCAAAATGTCACCTTCGATGAAGATGTTTCCCTCAAGAAAGTGAGAAATCTTCCTAGCTCCAAGGAAGACAAAGAAGATGAAGAAGCAGGGAAGCAGGGAGAGCCAAAGGATGAACTGATGCTCAATGTTGAAGGACCTATAGATCTTATTGATCCACCTCCTTCAAATAAGAGAATACCCTCATAGCTTAGGGATAGTCTCGCAGATGTCGAGAGACATATTTCCCCAAGGGGAACATTCCGTGAAAGCAAGAAGCCGAATAGATACCAAGGGTATCTAGCAGCCATGAGTACAATAGTATAATCTGAGCCTGAATCATTTGAAGAAGTCGTAAAGCATCAAGTTTTGAAGGATGCTATGCACGAATAATATGATTCCATTATGAAAAATGATGTCTGGGAAGTGGTCCCGAGACGAGAGGACAAATCTGTTGTCACCTCGAAATGGCTCTATAAGCCCAAGCATGGATCTGACGGTAGTGCTGAAAGGTACAAGGAAAATATTTTTGCCCGAGGCTTCTCTCAAAAGAAGGCATAGATTATGATGATATATTTTCACCTGTGGCCCACTATACCACCATATGATCTATCATTTCCCTTGCTGCAACGCAAGGATGAAATCTCCAACAGATGGATGTGAAGTTCGCTTTTCTGCATGGTTCTATAAAGGAAGAGGTGTATGTGGAGCAACCTTTGGGGTTCAATGTCCGAGATAGAGAAAATTATGTATGAAGGTTGAAGAAAGCCCTCTATGGGTTGAAGCAAGCCCTAGGGCTTGGTATGAGAGGATAGATAGCTACTTGATGAAGTTGGGCTTCACTTGAAGTAATGGTGATCCAAACCTTTACTTTAAGGTTGATAGAGAAAGGCCTCTCATTCTGGTTCTCTATGTGGACAATCCCTTCGTGACAGGTGTTGGCCCTATCATTCATATGTGTAAGAGGGAGCTAGCTTCCAAACTTGAGATGAAAGACCTAGGACTGATGCACTATTTCCTAGGCTTGGAGGTTTGGCAGAGGTCATGCATGATTTTCCTTTCTCAAGGAAAATATGTCGTGAAGCTGCTGGAGAGATTTGGTATGGTGGACTGTAAGTCTATGTCGAGACCGATGGAACTCAACTTTAATAAGTTGTGTGGAAATGATGTTGGGCCCATGCTGGAAAATCCTACCGAGTATCAACAACTTGTGGGTGACATGAAGTTCCTAGTGAAATATCATCCGGACGTATGTTTTGCTATGAACAATCTGAGTAAATATATGTTTGATACTCATCACATTCACTGGATTGGTGCCAGGATTCTATTGAGATATCTCCAGGGCACAATCAACAATGGGTTGAGATACATTGCCAGGAGGTTGATACTCCATGGATATATTGATGTCGATTGGGCTGGCAGTGAGGTGGATCACAAGAGCACATCTGGATGTTAATTCACCTTGGGTTCTTCTTCGATATCTTGGATGATAAGGAAGAAGAATTCAGTGGCTTTGAGCACCGCTGAGGCCGAATACATTGCAGCGAGTATGGCCTGTTGTGAATTTTTTTGGTCGTGAAATCTCTTCAGTGAGCTGTTCGGACATGTGCTAGATACCACCATTATCCTTTGTGATAACCAGAGTGAGATTCATCTTTCTTAGAATCTCGTGTTCCACGATCGATCCAAGCATATTGATATCAAGTACCACTTTATTTGGGATATGGTACAACGAAGCGTCGTAAGGCTCGATCATATAGGAACTAATGAGCAAGTCGCATATATTCTCATGAAGCCCCTGGGGAAGGTCAAGTTCCTAACCTTCCGTGAGAAGCTTGGAATCATGGAAAGGTCCTATTCTGAGGGTCCTTCTCTAGTTGGACTATGAGCTCTGGGAGATCTAGGGGGCTTGGGGATAATTTCTTAGAGCTATAATCACACACGGGGCTAGGCTTGCCGAACCATGTTGTGCTTCTGTCCCATTGTTATGATATTGAGTTGGCTCACCTCTCTTTGATCTATGCCCTACATGCATCCTACCCATGGAGTTTCATACTCATGGGAAGCACCTCTGATTTGGCCAATGAGGTGGGAAATGTGGATAGAGACCAATAACAAGACTGATGGATGCATCAGAGATTTTGTACTCCCTATTTCTAGGATGGAACGTGTCCAACACCTTGATCTGGGATCAAGTATGATGAGGTTCTTACCTCTAAACTGACTTCGGGTCAGTAAACTAATTTCGGGTTAGTATGTGACTCCTTTAAGTCTAATGAGGTTTTATCCCCTAAACTGACTCTGAGTTAGTAAACTAACTTTGGGTTAGTATGAGACTCTTTTGAGTCCAAGAGAGTTAGAACCTCTAAAATTACTTCGGGTAAGTTGAGCGTGATGTCTTTGTGATTCACCTTTTGTTCTATTTGGGAGAAGATCCAAAAAAGCAACTTACGGCAGGATGATGCACGATGCTAGATGATAGTACATGATAGTATTGATGGATGCCACAGGTGGACAGATGGAGTTCTCCCTAGTTGAGAGGGAGTGTTAATTTTGGGCAACTACGTCCAAAATCCATGTTTCACTTATCATATGATGACGGTCATATTTTTGTTGGATTCATCTTTCATAGAGGTGCAAGATTGATCTAAAAATCATCTTGTTTGGATGAGCAAAACATGTATTTTGAATATATTTTCCACACATGTGCAAGGTCGGCCAGATTTGTAATGTTGGCTCACTGCAAGCCTAATAGATGTGTCACACACCCTCACTGATGGATATAAAATGGAGAGACTTGGAGGTCATTTTCTCATCAACTCATCACACATTCTCTTATTGCGATCTGATTCGTTCAATAGTCTTTGGAGGCCTCTTTGCCTCACACGTGCAGAGCTGCAGTTGCTAATTTTCTGTGGATCTGTTTAGGGCTGTTTTGTTGAACGTTGACTGTTTGACCTAAAACCTTTGCTGAAATTCTGATTTCTAAAGGTTGTACAGTTGGGCACAAAAATATCAAAGGAAAAGGAGTAGTTTGACTGAAGCCATAATTTGCAGCATTGACTTTATGTTGACAATCTTGTGTTGACTTTTTTGCATTGACATTTGGTTGACTAGTGTTGAATTTTGATGAGTTGTTTTTGGGTGCTGTGGGTGTGACACTTGGAGGGTTGGCTAATCTAAGAAATAATTTGTTGGCTAAAGCATCCTATTGACTGCTATAATGCACACTATCCTATATCTTTGATGGAAAAGCAGAATTATAAAATTTTATCTATATTATTGGCTTGTATTCTGTTGATCTATTATTGTGTTCTATTAAGATTTTACTTTCATGTTTATGTGATTGCTAATTTGAATCAGGCCTAAGAAAGATTGAAGTAAATTTGCATTAAGCATACAACACACCATGGTTATCTAAATTTAACAGCCTCGTTGTACCATATCCTGGATAAAGTGGTACCTAATATCAATATGCTTGGATCGATCGTGGGACACGAGATTCTCAAAAAGACGAATCCCACTTTGGTTATTGTTATTGCCTAAATCTACCTCAGGCTGAAGGAAGGCAGAGTTTAGGGTAACATCATACCACGCTCAGTCTGGTAGCTAGCCCTACCAGAATAGGAGAGGGCTCTCTCCGGGTCAATCTCAGCAAAAGATAATCGATGGGGCTTGAGATGACTTGAAATGAATGCTGATTTTAGGCTAGGTATATAAGTAGGAGGGTTTGATTAAAAATTGTGGGTTGAAAACAGCAAGAGAAGGGACTATTGGGCTATGAAATTGGGGCTAGTTTCTGCCGGAAAACTTGGGGAAAAGTAAGTGCAATGTACAGCCAAATTAAAGATGTAATGAGAGAAGAAAATAGGGAAAAGACCGTTGCCCTGTAGGCATCAATCAGGGGATGGATCTACAGTGACAACTTTAGAAGAAACAGAAGCATCGGGTTACTCAACAGAGCATCTAACAGGGGATGGATTCTGAAAAGATAACCACTACATCAAACAACATAATAATTGTGAGAGAAGCATCGTGTGTGGATGGATTCCTAACACTTCCCTTAGAGAATGATGTAAACAAATTAGCAGAAAAAACAAAGCATGGAAATGAATTTACAAGAAAAACATGCTGCACATTAAACACCGTGATGAGTCCCAAATTTAAAGAACAGAAAAAAAACTTTATTAAAATAATATTCAAGGAAAACTTTACACAATCTAATAGCAGCCTCCCTCTGCTGCAAAAATCCAACCTCTACACTATGAAATTCATAAAATATATACATTTTCTCATCCTTGTACTAAGGGAATTGAGCTCAACCATTTTCTTAAAAATAGAATCAGTGACATTAAACTTGGGCCGAATTTCTGAAAATAGGTGTTGAAGATGAACTCGTATCTCCTAAACCATAGCACCTGTTACAAAATTGAAAGAGGTTTTTGTAGATAAGGTCATTTTGGATTAAAATCTCTAAAATTTGGGAAATTTGTTTCCAGTTGCTCGCAATCTGTTCCACAAAATCATCTCTAAAACATAAAATCATTAAAAATTTAAATATGTAAAACTGAGCTGTAAAGATCTAGTCACATATCCCAATTCGTGACACCTTTGAATAAACTGAAAGAGGTTTTTGTTATATGGATTGTGGTTAACAAAAACCTCCTTGGGATTTTTATAATTAATTTCCATCTATTGTAAAATGGTCGCGCACTAAAATGACTAAAACAGTAAAAAATATGAAAATTTTGCTTTGTTTTAAAGTAGGCTCCAAATATCACTATATATCTCCCACATAGTAGCACCTGTGCATAAACTGAAGGAGGTTTTTGTTATTTGATATGTGATGAACAAAAAAACCTCTTTCAAGTTTGAAAAATTCCTTACCATTATTTCACAAACTGATTTTGCACTAAACTTGTCATTGTGTGCAGCAACTGACCTCAAAACATGCATAACCAAGAATCACTTATTCATTTTGATCATATCATCTAATCCGGGAGCCAGTTATGGGAGTGTGATATACCGTTGGAAATATTTTTCCGAGCTTCTTCTGATGGACACACTTGTGACATGTTTTGTGCTGAACATCATGTGCAAAACATCTGACAAAACTAGACATAGTAAGAGCTCATGTTGATCCCTGGTGACAGGCTGCGAAGACTGGAACTAACATCGGCTCCAATGGGGATGGTAGCTCCTTGGAGGTGCCAAGAACTATAGATCTATGGGAAATAAGGCAGTGCCTTTATCCATTGGGCTATGGATGGTCAAACAACTGCAAACCCAAAACAACTCATACCAATCCCAAAACATATACATACTGCAACCTATACATAAACCAATACCGGAAATTGAAATGTTGCCTTTGACAGCTTATTTATTTACAAATCTACCCTACTTTGCTACGAAACCAATAGATCAAGTAACAATGTAATGCCAAATCAAACAATCAAGTAACTGTGACAAGGATGCTGCTTGAAAGTGCTTCAACCAGGACACAAATGTAAATGCTGACAGCCATACATGCACATAACGAGTCTGGTTATGTAAAAGACAGTTTGATCTATCATTCAAAATGAAAAAAATTTCCATGTACGTTGCAATAGGATCGCAAAAACCAGACTCTGTTTGCTGCCCCAACTCCAAAATACATGCTTCCAGCTGCAAACTGTCAATGCAAACATCCACGAGCAGCTCTATTGTTTCTTGTTTTGAAGGAGGAAGAGTTTCCAAGAACTTTTTGGGATCTTGGAATTCATATGATTGGATCTGATCATTTAAATACTGAATCGCCTTCTCAAATTTTTCAACAACTAACTCAAAGAAACCAGTTTTAGCTTCCGGAGGAAACTTCAGAGATCTCAAAAATTGAAGCACAGAAATGAAAAATACTTCATCAATTTCAATACCCACTAATTGATCTCTAACTTCTTTTAAAGCTTCACAAAGAGCAGGGTCTGCCACATACCCTACCATTTTATTTTAGTGCATGAATGGATCAATGAGCACTGGAATCTCTGGATTGAGTTGGAGTCGCCAGGTGAATGTTTCATCCTTCATATGTCTGATCGTTTTCCACCATCAACAATCAGATCTGAACTTGATACACGTACTGGGGCAACTTGCAAGTCAGATTTTACGTTTACAAACTAGACTGGAGATTGACTGAAGCAGCGTTCATCTACTTTCGCTAATGAAAAGCAAGAGCGTTTGTTATTAAATTAAGTAACTTCGTGCTCCGTCTTCTGTAGTTTATAAAGCAAAACAACAAAATTTTTCCTGTAAAGATGGTATCGTATATAAAGATGCCTAAATCTGTCTTTTGGGGTCAAGGAAGGCAGAGTTCAGGGTAACATCAAACCACGCTCAATCTGGTAGCTAGCCCTACCAGATCAGGAGAGGGCTCTCTCCGGGTCAATCTCAGTAAAAGATAATCGATGGGGCTTGAGATGAATTGAAATGAATGCTGATTTTAGGCTAGGTATATAAGTAGGAGGGGTTGATTGAAAATTGTGGGTTGAAAAGAGCAAGATAAGGGACTATTGGGCTATGAATTTGGGGCTAGTTTCTGCCGGAAAAATTGGGGCAAAGTAAGTGAAATGTACAACCAAATTAAAGATGTAATGAGAGAAGAAAATAGGGAAAATACCGCTGCCCTGTAGGCATCAATCAGGGGATGGATCTACAATGACAACTTTAGAAGAAAGAGAAGCACCGGGTTACTCAACAGAGCATCTAACAGAGGATGGATTCTGAAAAGATAACCACTACATCAAACAACATAATCATTGTGAGAGGAGCATCGTGCGTGGATGGATTCCTAACACTTCCCCTAGAGAATGACGTAAACAAATTAGCAGAAAAAACAAAGCATGGAAATGAATTTACAAGAAAAACATGTTGCACATTAAACACCGTGATGAATCCCAAATTTAAAGAGCAGAAAAAAGCTTTGTTAAAATAATATTCGAGGAAAACTTTACACAATCCAATAGCAGCCTCCCTCTGCTACAAAAATCCAACCTCTACACTATGAAATTCATAAAATATATACATTTTCTCATCCTTTTACTAAGGGAATTGAGCTCAACCATTTTCTTAAAAATAGAATCAGTTACATTAAACTTGGGCCGAATTTATGAAAATAGGTGTTGAAGATGAACTTGTATCTCCTAAACCATAGCACCTGTTACAAAACTGAAAGAGGTTTTTGTAGATAAGTTCATTTTGGAGAAAAACCTATCTCAAATTTGAGAAATTCGTTTCCAGTTGCTCGCAATATGTTCCACAAAATCATCTCTAAAACAAAAAATCATTAAAAATTTAAATCTGTAAAACTAAGCTGTAAAGATCTAGTCACATATCCCAATTCGTGACACCTTTGAATAAACTGAAAGAGGTTTTTTTTATATGGCTCGTGGTTAACAAAAAATTCCTTGGGTTTGTCAGAATTACTTTCCATATATTGTAAAATGGTCGCGCACTAAAATGACTAAAAGAGTAAAAAATATGAAAATTTTGCTTTGTTTTAATGTAGGCTCCAAATATCACTGTATATCTCCCACATAGTAGCACCTATGCATAAACTGAAGGAGTTTTTTGTTATTTTCTATGTGATGAACAAAAACCTCTTTCAAGTTTGAAAAATTCCTTACCATTATTTCACAAACTGATTTTGTACTAAACTTGTCATTGTGTGCAGCAACTGACCTCAAAACATGCATAACCAAGAATCACTCACTCATTTTGATCATATCTTCTAATCCGGGAGCCAGTTGCGGGAGTGTGATATACCGTTGGAAATATTTTTCTGAGCTTGTTCTGATGGACACACTTGTGACATGTTTTGTGCTAAACATCATGTACAAAACATCTGACAAAACCAGACATAGTAAGAGCTCATGTTGATCCCTGGTGACAGGCTGCGAAGACTGGAACTAACAGTTATCACAAAGGATAACGGTGGTATCTAGCACATGTCCAAAAAATTCACTGAAGAGATTTCTCAACCAAAAAAATTCACAGCAGGTTATAAACACTGTAATAAATTCAACCTCAGTGGTGCTCAAAGCCACCGATTTATTCTTCCTGCTCATCCAAGATATCGAAGCAGAACCCAAGGCGAAGAAACATCTAGATGTGCTCTTACGATCCACCACACTGCAATAGACATCAATATATCCATGGATTCTCAAACCCCTGGTAGTGTATCTCATCCCATGGTTGATTTTGCCCCAGAGATATCTCAATATATTCATGGCACCAATCCATTGAATGTGATGAGGCTCAACATGACTCAAGTGTTCACTGCAAAACATACGTCCGGATGGGAGTTCACTAAGAACATCAGGGCCCCTAGGATTTTTCAATACTCTATGGGATTTCCCAGCTTAGGCCCATCAACGTTTCCACACAACTTCTTAAAGTTGAGTTCCATCAGTTTCGACACAGACTTACAGTCCACCCTATCAAATCTCTCCAGCAGCTTCATGACATATTTTCCTTGAGAAAGAAAAATCTCGCCTGGCCTTTACCAAACCTCCAAGCCTAGGAAATAGTGCATCATTCCTAGGTCTTTCATCTCAAACTCAGAAGCCATCTCCCTCTTACATTGATGAATGAGAGGGTCAACACCTGTCAGGAAGATATCATCCACATAGATAACTAGAATGAGACGCCTTTCTTTATCAACCTTAAAATAAAGGTTTGGATCAGCATCACTTTGAGTGAAACCCAAATTCATCAAGTAGCTATCGATCCTCTCATACCAAGCCCTGGAGGATTGCTTCAACCCATAGAGGGATTTCTTCAACCTGCATACATATGAGTCTCTATTTTGGACTTCGAACCCTAGATATTGCTCCACATAAGCCTCTTCCTTTATTGAACCATGTAGAAAATCAGTCTTCACATCCATATGATGGAGACTCCATCCTTTCGTTGCAGCAAGGGAAATGATAGATCGGATGGTGGTATAATGGGCGATAGCTGCAAATATATCATCATAATCTATGCCTTATTTTTGAGAGAAGCCTCAGGCAACAAATATTGCCTTGTATTTTTTAGCACTACTATTGGCTCCATGCTTGATCTTGAAGAGCCATTTTGAGGTAACAACGGATTTGTCCTCTGGTCTCGGGACCACATCCCAAACATCATTATTCATAATGGACTCATATGCTTCATGCATAGCATCCTTCCAAACTTTATGCTTTACGACTTCTTAAAATGATCCAGGCTCAAATTGTAAAATTGTACTCATGACTGCTAGGTACCCTTGGTACTTATTCGACTTCTTTCTTTCACTAAATGTCCCCCTTGGGGCAATATGTCTATCAGCATCTTCGAGAGTGTCCCTGAGCCATGAGGGTCTCCTTTTATTTGAAGGAGGTGGATCGATAGGATCCATTGGTCCTTCAACATCGGGCATAGGTTCATCCTTTGGTTCTTCTTGCCTTCCAGCTTCTTCTTCTTCTTTGTCTTCCTTTGAATGAGGAAGATTTCCTACTTTCTTGAGGGAAACATCTTCATCGAATGTGACATCGTGGCATATCTCCACTTCTATTTGACTAGGCACATATATTATATATGCCTTTGAGGTTTCACTATAGCCACAAACATTCCCTTCTTTCTAGAAGCATCCATCTTGCTTCTCTTTTCTTTCGGCACATGAAAATAAACATGACTTCCAAAAACTCTATGGTGGGATACATCAGGCTTCTTACTAGAGAAGACTTCCTCAGGAGTTTTGGAGTCCAGGTGGAATGCGGGTATCTGTTTTGAACATACATAGTAGTGTTCGTAGCTTATCCCATAGAAAATTCGGAAGACCTTGGTCATATATCATGGCACGAGCAGCTTCCACAATGGTCCTGTTCTTTCTTTCAACAACACCATTTTTCTCAGGACTATACACATTTTTTGTCTCCCTCTTAATGCCAGCTTCCCTGCAAAATTCATTGAATTCATTTGACTCATACTCGGTCCCATTATCGGTCCTCAAAATTTTGATTTTCTTCCTAGTTTTATTTTCAACCAAGGCCTTGAAGGTACAAAACCATTTGAATGCTTCTTCATTTTTCTTCAAGAAATATATCCAGGTTTTGTGAGAGAAGTAATCTATAAAATTCATGTAATAGGAACATCCTCCAAAGAATGTTATGGGTAGCATACTAGATAGATCATAATGTATCAATTGCAAGATATCTGATGTCTTTGTGACAATTGAAGGGAATGGTCCCCTTGTATGCTTCCCTTCGACACAAACCTAACATATACCTTCATGATCATATTTAAACTCGAGCATCCATCACCACATTCCTAGATTCGAGAAGGGCTTTGTAATGAAGGTGCTCAAACCTCTGGTTCCATAGCTTGGTTTGAAGAGTTGTATCACATGACATGGCCCCCAACGGACCTCCTCCAACCTAATAGAGTATATCAAATCTAAAACCAATAGCAAGAGATTCTTTGAATTTATTCTTCCATATGCGTACCTTTCCATCAATGAATGCCACCTTGAATCATTTGTATTCCATTTCTGAAATAGAGACAAGGTTATTCTTCAAATCATGTACGTACAACACATCTTCTAAGCGGAGGAATTGACCATGAGATAGATGAAGGGTCACAGTCCCTGTCCCTTTTATGGGGTAGGTGGCACTATCTCCAAGGATAATTTCTAAATTAGTATCCTTCTCAATCAAATCAGAGAGGGCTTCTTTATAAACAGTGTGGTTCCTTGAAGCACCACTATCAAGAAACTAGACATCCAGGGTGTCGGGAGCAGATGCGGGAGAAAGGGCAGATACAAGAATGTATTCATTTTTCTTATTATCAACAACATTGGACCCATCGTACTTGTAATTTCTTGACCTATTGAAGGGTTGGCCATTTGCCCTTCGATCAGAGGGAGCTTTCCTCTTTCCTTTGAACCTGTTGTTCCTTTGATTTTCATTCCCCCTAAAATTTTTTTTGTCATCATACCTGGTTGAGTCCCTTCTATTGGGGTACTCTCTTGCATAGTGACTAGTATTGTTACAAGTGTAACATATTCCCTTTCTCCCTTTGGGCCCTGCTCTTCCATGTTTTTAATTTCTCGGGCCACCATGGTTCTTCTTCTTTGCATAAGCGGTGAAGGCAATATGTTCACCTCCATTTCCATTAGAGGGATGGTATCTATCCATCATTATTGTCTCTTCTTGAATGCATCTTGTCAGAAATTCATCAAAATCAGGAATCACATTATTTTTAAGATTCATAGTATTAAATACATACCAGTCTCGGGGAATTCCTCCAAGAGTAATGACTACGAGCTCTCAATTAGCTATTTCTTCTCCTATGGCAAGGAGATCATTCCTGATTTCTGTGAGCCTCATAAAATATGATTGGATGGATTCATCTTTTCCCTTCTTGATATTCTTCAACTTGTTCTTGAAGAAAAGAAATTTTTTAGCATTGCTAACCCTAAACATGCTAACCAACTTATCATACATCTCTTTAGATGTGACCAACTCGGAGATGTAAGCAACCAAGTGCTTATGTATTGAATTCCTGATAATCATCTTTTCTTTGATTTCCCCTTTTCTATACTTTGTCTTTGTGGCAACTGGTGCATTTGATGTAGGCTCATGGACCTTCCCCTGCACATAATCCATGACATCTTGAACTTCCAAAACCAAATCCAAAGACATATTCCATGCATGATAATCAGAATTGTAAGTGAATTTGTCATTAAACTTGAAACCCTTGTATGTGGAGGCCATTGATCCTTGATAAGACTTCTTCTTTAGTGATTTTTTTTCACACTATCTTGGGATTTTTCTTTACCTCTGATATGATCCCATGTTAAATTTAGATAACCATGATATGTTCTTGTTGAATTTTACAACAAGAAACAATGAAATTGGCATCCAGAAACAACATCCATGATCCTAGTGAAAATTAAGCACCTACACTAGGGTGGGGCCCACACAGGCTATTTTTAGGTGTATGTATATTTATAGATGTTTGTGCATGTCTATTTATAGATGCATGTCTATCTTTATTATCCCTTAATTTATATGGACATTAAATTTTAATCTATTCTCAATGTGGACTTGAAAATAGTTAACTTAAGTGGAAAATCAGTTAGCTAAGTGAATATAGAGTTAGAGGTTGGTTGGTGGGACATGTAGAGTGACTCTAGTTGTAACAGAGTGATTCTAGTTGTAATAGAGTTGGAAGTGCAGTGGTGCATTATTTAATGCAAGTTGTAAATCAGTTTAACTCAGTTAAGTGAGTTAAAGTTAGTTGTGCTAGTTGTAACTACAGATACACTAGTGAGAGATCAAGTGAATTAAGTATTAATTAATTCACATGTAGTGATATCACATGTAAATGATGTTTTTACTATTATTAACTGTGTGCATGTAATATCCAGTGGAGACCTAGTTGAGATCTAGGTGAAAGGGAAGTGTGACTATCAGTTGTGATATTAGCAGGCTACCCAGGTGTAGTTATAACACCACAAGATTCCCATGATAATAAACACAGTTGAGGAATGCTGAAATTCTTTGTGATTAAGGATTGCATTCATTAGGAACTGCGTGAGCAAGGCAAGCTGTTTGGAGACAGTAATTTGGCTAAGGGAGTTTCCAATTTTTGTATGACAGTGTGAGACAATTATCTGATGTACTGAGGGTTCTTGTGAGAAGATTTTTGTATGTAATTGTTTCATGATTCCTTGTGGAATATACAATATATGATAGAGGGGTTTTGAGCAGCAAGGTTTCCCCGAGAATATCTGGTGTTGTGTGTTTGATATATTCTTCTTTGCTTCATGTGATTGAAAACTGTGTTGTTTTTTAATTTCGCAAAATATTTGTAGAATCAATTCAGTATTTAACTTTAGTACATTGTTAGATTGGGTGAATCCAAGATATACATGCATATTTTTATAATTTCTACATGGTATCATAGCTATGTTATAAATTTTCTACATAGTATCAGAGCAAGAATTATTTGGGTGCACGAGTTTGCAGAGAATATCTGAAAATTTTATGAAAAAATTTCAGGAAAAAAGTAACATATTTGGATTCCTTGCGAAAAAATTCCCAAATTAAAAAAAAAATTCGGTCGAATCGGAGCTCGGATGAGGGAGATATCGTTGATTTAAAATCAACTCTTTTGTTAGACAATTTTGCGATGATGGGACAATTACAATGTGCATGAGTTGGAAAAGGAAAGGTGTTCCTTAAACATAAAGCAACATGGCAAGCCAAGAAGATTGGGATTCGAGTTAAGAATATTTATAGACTTGATGTAGATGCAATTTCTACATGGCTTCCAACCATTTGGAAGTGTGAAAAATACATGCCATTCACCCTTGAGAGGGAGCTGGATTTGCATGTAGGTGAGAGTGAACCTCAAGATGTGGAGCAACCACATGCGGACGATCAGGGAGTGGCAGCAACCACTCATGCAGAGAAATTTTGAGCCAGATGGGCAGAGGGAGTGCATGCAGCTATACCACCAGGTGAGAGGTGGGGTGACATGCATGAATAATCCTAAGAATAAATTTTGGGCAGGATTCATTAAGATGGTTTGGATCTCATGAATCGAACCTAGCTACTAGGAGCCCAAATAGCAACAGTAGCAAGATCAGTTGGATTGATGCAGTTAGATGTCGTGAGGACATAAAATCAAAGTGTCAATGTAAGATAATGGAACGCAGATCAGAGTTGGCAGCAAGTGCAGAGTGCATGGATGCAGGTGTGAGCAGCGCAGAGGATCCAATAGACATCTGAAGTAGCTAGCAACAAGTCAGAATACTTTGATTACAAATGCATTATATTGATTCATTAGTTTGGAGGCTATTCAGTTTCATAAGTGTTCCATGTGCGATAAACACTAGCGAAGTGTTATATGTAAGAGTTGCATGTGCGAGAAACACTAGAGAAGTGTTGCATGCATAAGTTTCATGTCACATGCATGGAGTTGCATGTCACATGAATAGGGTTGCATGTCATATGCATCGAGTTGCATGTCGCATGCATGGAGTTACATGTCGCCTGCATAGAGTTTCATGTCGCATGCAAGGACACTCCTTTCTTTTTTAGAGGGAGTGTTGAAGTTTGCAACAAGAAACAATGAAATTGGCATCTGGAAACAACATCCATGATCCTAGTGAAAATTAAGCACCTACACTAGGGTGGGACCCACACAAGCTATTTTAGGTGTATTTCTATTTATATATGTATGTGCATGTCTTTTTATAGATGCATGTCTATCTTTATTATCCCTTAATTTAGATGGACATTAAACTATAATTTATTCTCAATGTGGACTTGAAAATAGTTAACTAAAGTGGAAAATCAGTTAGCTAAGTGAATTTCGAGTTAAGAGGTTGGTTGGTGGGACACGCGCCAGAGTGATTCTAGTTGTAACAGAGTTGGAAGTGCAGTGGTACATTAGTTAATGCAAGTTGTAAATAAGCTTAACTCAGTTAAGTGAGTTAAAGTCAGTTGTGTTAGTTGTAATTGCAGATACACTAGTGAGAGATCAAGTGAATTAAATATTACTTAAATCACATGTAGTGATCTCACATGAAACTAATATTTTTACTATTATTAACTGCATGCATGTCAGATCCAGTGGATACCTAGTTGAGATCTAGGTGAAAGGGAAGTGTGACTATTAGTTGTGATATTAGCAGGCTACCCAGGTGTATTTATAACACCACAGGATGCCCATGATAATCAGCGTAGTTGAGGAAGGCTGAAATTATTTGTGATTAAGGATTGCATTCATTAGGAACTGCGTGAGCAAGGCAGGCTATCTGGAGACAATAAATTGGCTAAGTGATTTGCCAATTTTTGTATGACAGTGTGAGACAATTAGCTGATGTACTTAGGGCTCTTATGAGAAGAGTTTTGTATGTAATTGTTTCATGATTCATTGTGTAATATACAATATATGATAGAGGGGTTTTGAGCAGAAAGATTTCCCCGAGAATATCTGGTGTTGTGTGTTTGATATATTCTTCTTTGCTTCATGTGATTGGCAATTTTGTTGTTTTTTTATTCCACAAAATATTTGTAAAAGTGATTCAGTATTTAACTTTAGTACATTGTTAGATAGGGTGAATCCAATATATACATGCATATTGTTATAATTTCTACAGTTCTATGCTTGAATGCAGTTTTACTTCAATCTTCTTTAAGGCCCAATTCAGATTTAGAAATCACATAAACTTGAAAGTAAAATGTTGATAGAACATAAAAATAGATCAACAGAAGGCAAGCCAAATAATATATCAAAATTTCTAATTCTCCTTGTCCAACAAATGGGTAGATAAATGTTTGTTACAATAGTCAACATGATTCCCTAGCCAACAAACTCTTGAGTTGGTCAAAGCAAATTCTCCAACAACCAAATCAACCTTTCTCAAAGTGTCATACACACTCCTCAAAGATAGCTCCAAAAAGCCAACACAAGTCAACCCAAAATGGTCAACACAAAAGTCAACGCTGAAGTTAACAAATAACAGTCAAAGTTAGTGCTTCTCATTGATTTTTGTGCCCTCTAATGCGGCCTCAATAAATCATATTTTTTGTGCAAAAATCGAAGTCAAAATCCAAGAGTTGACCCAAAGTCAACACTATCCAAAAACCCTAAAAACAATCCAAAAATTACAACAACTTCTTCAGGTTCAGATTCACACTTCATAAATAGATGCTTCCTCTTTGACATAAGCATCCTCGAGTGGAGGAGGTTGAGAATCACCTAAGTGAAGGTCACCAAAATGTGGACTGCAAGCGAGATGATGAGGTGTCATGGGGGAACCAAGGGGAGGTTGGTTACTAGCTTGTTGGGAAATTTCAGGGTGAGGAGGGGTGTTAATGGCAGCTATATTGTGGCCATCCTTCTAGTGCCAAAATTTATTGATGGGATCAAATGTACCGCCAACAACTAGGGGATATCCCCGATGCAGAATTCCAATAAGACTCTACACCATTTTGTCTAGGAGTCCCATCTTGTATGTGGGCCAAATGTCATCTCGTTGGTTAAGGTTTGCCTCGGACAAAGAAAGTTTCGCTTAATAGAGAACAAATGGAACTTCAAAAAATGAAATTAAATAACTTATGGACACCCAATATAATAGATACCACAAGTATCAACAACATAACTTCAAAACATGAATCCCAAGAAAAACATTATTAGCAAGACTTCAAATAAGACCCACACATACCTTAGAGATAAATTTACAAATCATGAATAAGTTCATGATTGTTAGCCATACAAATCATAGGTGAGCACACAATCCAAAATAATATAATACCAACATCAATAAATAATTTTTCCAACATAAGCATAAGGTGCATATCATATACCAGCCATTCATTGTAAGATAAATCCCACGGCGCATGAAGACACATGAAGGGACAACACGCCAAAGCTCATAAGAACTTTCAATTCATTAGGCTGATAATATCAATGGCACCATTATACAATATCTCCATCAAATCCATAAGTGTAAATAAGCAATTACTTCTTGCATTTACTAGAAGATCCTAAGTTCTCAAAACAATATACACCAAAATGAGTCCAAAGCTAAAAATCCTCTTACAATGAAGGTATACTTATAGAAAAGGGCGACTCTAGGTCTACTCGTGACTCTTGAACTACCTCATGTATTTTCATATTATTATGAGACTCTACATTATTCTAGTATCTATCTTACTATGCACAAAAGTGTTTTTATTCTAATAATTTAATAATGGATAATTTCAGAACATCCACATGTAATTCCTACACAACATATGTACGCCAAATATTGTATTCAACTGCTACTTCAACCACCTTTTGTTGTTCCTCCATGTGTATGTGAAGACACTCAAAGGCATCCGATATTAAATTTTTCTTCTTGACCCTGACCTGAATTCATAAAGTCACTAGCTTGGCGTATATCCTCACTGGTTCTACCACGTATTGAGTAGTTGTCTCTTTTGTCACCTGCAAGTTCTCCATGGTAGAGGCCTTCTTGAGAGGATTGAGAAATGCTTCGATTTCCTGGAGAACTTCTTCTTGATTCCTTACTTACTTGACTTCTTTGATAGAGGGACTTTGTGTACCTTAACCACCGATTCTAATCCATTGAGAAATTTTTTATATGAGGCCAGAACTCGGTCCACGTCCTTTGCTAACTTGTCCCGTGACTGGATCATGATACGAATTTGGACTTTTTCATTTTGGGAAGTTATCCAAGATTTTGTATGGAGGGTTGCAGGTGCATTTGGATATTTTGCATCCCATTCACATGTGTTGTTGATAGCTACGGTGGCTTGTTTGAGCATGAATTTATTCTCCTTGGTCTCATTGACTTGTATGACAGGAAAGGGTGATACAGTTTGATGCAGCTTGAACATCTCTTCGTAGAATAAAGTCATGGCTTCCTCCAAAGTTGCTACATGTTATTCGATGAATGATTGTAACTATTTTGTACTTGGTTGGGATAGACGTAGAGCCTTGTTCTCTTCTTCCACCCTCCTATACTCTTCTTCTTTCACGACTCTTTGCTAGAAGCGTAGAGCTTGCCCTAAATTTCTGAAATATGTTTATTCATCCTAGTTACATTTAGCTTCATTGTGACCACAAAGGCAGTCTCGAATGAATAAATCATTTCAAGGTTCAAAGTGGTATTGAGGACATTCTCTTCCTCTGTATTTATTGACATGGGTTTTTAGGGGTTCCTAGCATAAAATTTTATTCTATCTTGCATAATATTGTATTTGACCTGATCAAAAATCAATCTAGTCAGATCCAAGACCTCCTTCTCTTCTTCGTATGAAATGCCCAATTCCTTGATCGATAGGTGTCTGCTGGTAATTGGGGTGGATGGAGGGACGTCCAACAGAGGGAGATCAATCGAAATCTCAGATCCTTGTTGTTATTGTTGGAGATTGAGCTCAATTTTCTTACTAATATCTTCCTATTGTTTCTTCATTTCCTCTTCTTCTTGCCTCCTTTTATCTTCTTCAAAATTTCTCTTATATTCCCCTTCAACCCTTTTTATCTCTCTTTCCTCTTCCTCCTATTTTGTTTTGATTCCTTGTTATTCCTTTTGCTTTCTCTCTATCTCTTCCTTTTCTTCTGCTTAGCCTCCCGTCTCTTTCATTATTCTTCATTTGTTCTTCCTTCTCCCATTTCCTCTTATTTTATTCTTCACGATGTTGCTGTTGGATATCCTTGGGTTGTTGGCCACTTGAATTTTGTGATTGTATCATCTCCTCTTCCCTTTTCCTCCTTATCTCCTGCTTCTTCCTTGCAAGAGTTGAATTTCTTTCCTCTAGGGTTTCTTCATCCTCATCTCCCTCTTGCTCATCTGATGGGTCTTCTTTCTCATTGTTTTTATGATTTTTTTCTTCCACCCTATCTTTTGCTGCTCTTTCTTCTTTTTAATTATTGTTTTCCTATCTTGCATGATTGTGTTTTCTTGAGATTGCTTTGCCTTCTCCTCCTCCTTTTCCTGTTGTTCACTTGGCCCTAACTCCTTGGTAGTATTATACCAATTCATGACTTTATCTTTATGGAAATGATTGATGTGATAATATGCCCAATTGAAACCTACTTTCTTATAGTGGGTTTCCACAATCCCCTTTGAGTCATATATGTGATGACTAAGATCTAAAAAGTAATATACTTTCATTTCTTCAGCTCTTGTTTCGACTTCTTTAAATTTATCAAGGGTGTACGCTCCAATAGTCAAAGGGAACGTTGGCCAAGGCTTTTTTTTTCCTTTGTATAATTTTTTACAGAATCCCGTGGTCATCTGATTGAAAACCTTCTGTAAGAGCAACATATCCATCACCATCCCAGGGAGAGCATAAGGAGGCTTATATGAGCCAAAAAATATGATGGAGGTGCCTTCTTGAATGGGGAAGAAATCAACCACTCTAATGATTGTTTCCCTAACTCTTTTGTGCATGCATGAAGCCTCCTCTCCAAAGAGAAACTGATACAACAAAATGAGGAATGAATCAGAAGTGATTTCATGCATACTCTTATATTGTGGATCCCATTAGATCTTGTAATGAAAGTGCACAATGTATGCTGCCTTGGGGGTCTAGTTATGGTTCCAATCCTCGAAATGAAATCTTTCACACACTACATCCAAGATATATGATTCCATATAAAATTCTGATGACCGACACTTCTATGGGTTCTTAGCTTCTTGTATGTTGGTCTTTAGAGCTGAAGCCAAAATGCTTGACCATTTCAAAATAATTCCCTTGGTAGAAACTATGTACATGATAGGTACACAAGTCCCAAGGAACATGTCGATATCCAACCTGTCATATAAAAGGTTCATCATTGTTGTTGTAAGATGGTAGAACTTCCTAAGGACCTTTGTTCTATAGATCTAATCAATCTTGACTGGAACTTGGAGGGTTCTTGCCACCATGATTTTAGGATATCTTTAGTTGGCATTTGGAAATATAACATCCATCTAGTGTTGAAGTTCTCTTATTTATACAATATCTTGTAGTTGGCAACAATGTATGAAAAAATAAAAGAATCAAAAGCTTCACCCATGTGGCTCCTTATAACCCATAATTTTGTATATATGTTCTGTAGTATCTAGTTGATGGTTTCTGCACATGCGAAGATTGGTGGATGCATGGTTGCTTTGTGCAGCCAAGATATCTTAATATTAAAATATACTTTGAAGTACTCCTGGTGCTGGGGAATATTTTTCTTAGAAAATTTAGAGTATATATCGAACCGTGAGATCTTGGTTGTCTTGTTAATGTTGCATGCCATGTCCCAGTAGATGGGTGGTGTCATTCCTTATAGAACTTCTTGGGTGCTTCTCTCAACACTTTTGTGAGAAGACTTGACCATTAGAGGTGCCATCTCTCTAGAGAAATATAATATTGGTTTAAAGTCTAAATCAATTTCACTTGGAATTTCAAACAAGCAATCCCAAGATGAGAACGATGACACAAATAATGTTAGTAAGAAGAATGAAATTAAATTGAGCTCTGAAATATGGGGAATAGGATGAGAAACTTGAGCTTAAAACTTGGTCTAAAGTATAGGTCACAGGTCACACCGATATAGGGCTCGTGAAACCTAAGGGGAGGAAAACAACGACTTGGAGGCTGGGATTCTAGAGAGTCAGAGGTTGCTAGGTCACAGTCTGAGATAGGTTGCAAGGTCGCAGGATGAGATATGTCACATTATGAGACATGTCATAAGGTTGCGGTATGAGCTGAGCTACAAGGTCACAGTTCAGTGTAGGTTGAAATGTCGTGTTTCAGATATTATCGTGTTTTTTTGAAGTGCAACTTGGTTCCTTTGGTAGCATGGACGAAAATTTTGTGGCCCGAGGTTGGAAATTGGACCTCACGAGGGCTTAGGAAACAAAGGTGGCTGAGCGTAAGGAAGATGTTCTTTAGATGGGGCTTAATGCTTGATAAATGGGACACTAAGAAGACAGGTAAAGAATTTGGATCGTTTTAGGGTGAAATGGGCTTGGAAATGGCTCAAAGAGGGAAATAGACCCTACCAGAGGAGGAATATGCAGAGTTCATGACCAGAGGCAGACACATGGCAAGAAGAATGATTATAAGGGAGATGAAAATACGCTTGCCTAGAGAGGATTTGTGCACCTACTGATTCGCCAAGTCCCTTTTCTATTGAATGCTCCAATCAACTGAACAATTGAACAATGGGAAAGGGACTTGCTTATAAAATGGTTGCATGTGTGGGGGGTTTAGGAGGTTGCAAGGTCACATGATATAAGAGGTTGATAAAGTTAGGCTTAAAAACTTTGCAACCTAGTGACCATGCGACTTTGAAGTTTTGAGGTCATAATGTCGCACGATAGGCTATGTCGCAGAATAGAAGGTCAAATACATGGCTATTGTGCGACCTAGCGACTATACTTGGTGATCAATATAGGTCATGGGTCGCAAAGTCACAGAATTTTGGATTTTATGAGTTGGATTTTATGGGAAAGATGAATTTTTTTTAGGGGGGATATTTTAAGTTACAACACTGTGTAGTTGTTGGCAAAGGACATGTCACTTTAAAGTTACAACACCGTGTAGTTGTTGGAAAAGGACATGGAACTTTACATCCTCATTTCATTATGGGGTTGGTGCCATGCTAGCACTAGGGCCACCTAGCCTTACAATGTCATCCACTAGCCCAAGGATCAGTTACCTTACATTTAATTAAATTGATCTTTAATTAATTACTTAATGGATTTATGTTCATATAATTATATTTATATAATAATAGTATAAATATTTAATTATCACACCATTACTAAGTTAAAAATTTACCCACATGCACAATTCAAAAGTGTTGGTGGTTTCAGCGACCATTAGTGAAATCCAAAAATTTCCACCCTAAGATTTAAAAAATTTCACCGATTTCCAGTGGAGTAAACACTCCAAACTTTTTACTTACCACCCATGGAGTAAATATCTCAAATTTTTTACTGATAGTCAATAGAGTAAATACTTCAAAAAAAATTCTGACCACCACCTATTGAGTAAGTATCACATGTACCATTAGTGAAATTTAGGATTTGACTGAAAATCCCAACATTTTTTTCGATGGCCATTGGTGAAATTTAGGATTTGAATTTTAGAAATTTTGTGCAAATCACTTATGAACGATGGTGTTATCACCCATTAATAAAATTTAATATTTTTACCTAGTAAAATCTTCAATACCCATTGATGAAATTTACTATTTTTACCTAGTAAAAGCTTCATGAATTCTCCCAACCACCAATAAAAAAATATTTAACAATTACATTCTTCTTTAGCAGATGTAAGTAATTTTATGCATATAAACATTCTCATATACTAAACACTAAAATCATTCTCTATAATGAGATCCAAATGATCACAGTTTAGGTAAAATCCTTTGCTATAATTCCATTCTTATTCATTGAATGTATGTAATTTTATGCATACAAACATTCTCATATACTTAATGCATTAAGGATCATATAGTTGAAGTATCTTTTTTGTCGACTAACCCAAGGGGGATTTGAACCAATACTATCACAAGGGGTACCTTATTAGTGCACTCATTCACCATAAATCCAAATCTTTGTGGGAGTAAATACAAAAATTTACCAGAGGTTAGTTCCAAAAATTTCCCACTCTTTGCACATATTATGGTGATTATGTGATTAATTTCTCCTCTTGACATCAAATTGCTCCCAAAATTCTCTTGTAAACTGAAATTAATGTACATTATTGATGAGGTATATTAATTCAAGCATAAATTGAAACCTTTTCATGACTATGTTTATAAACCATCATATCAAATAAACAAATTTTTATTATCACAAAATTACTTACTACTAACTTTCACACCCTACTCATAGTAACCAATTTTTTACCAGATTTATCATTTCTCCATTAATTGTACTAAAACTTGGTAATAAGTAAATATTTGAGATATTTATTAATTTATGTTTACTCTAGCTATGTATCTACACTTATATGGGATTTTTTTGATATTTCTAAGAAGAAAGGCTTACTCCTCATACTAGCTCAATGGTTCAAACTATACTAGACCTAGATCTTACCCATGTAACTATGGAAACAGATGAGGCATTAGGTGACTGAATTATACACGCTCAAATCACCATAGCGGATTTATAGCATGTGAATTTAGTTAGGTATAAGGTGGATTTTATCCTCAATTAACATATTATAAGTTTTATTCATCACTCTAGATCAAATATGATAACTTAAGGCTTTCTAAAAGCCCAAATATAAAATTAGACCTCAAAGGCCAAGTCTTGGCCTAGTTATTTTTCAGGAGATAGGCTTCCAAGGCCTTCAAAATACAACAATATTTTGAGACTGATTGAATTTCATTATATTGGTATGTAACATATTTTAATTCATAAATACGAGTGTCTCAAAATATTCCCTAACAGTCAAATTAGATAAGGGTATGAAGCTATTTTTTAGAGATTAATGTTTCAAGAATAATCATCCATTAATGAAGATTACACTCTCTTGACTTTTGATGCTCTGTGAAGAATTAGAAATTCCGTATTTATCATAAGTTCAAGGATTCATTCATGGTAAGACTATGGTTCAGAGAAAAGAAGCCTTAAGCTTAACTCCAATTTAAGAGAATTGCATACAACCATTAAAGTCACAATTACAACAATCTTGAGATTACGTGGCATTTTATTATGATAATTATGCAATCTCAAAATCACAAGAAAATTCTTTTATTGGACATAGGCAAATGGGCCTTTCACATGTGTTCATTCCTCTGATATAATTGGTAGCATTTATGTCATTTCATAGTTCACTTTATAATCAATTTGATTACTTGAATATTGTTAAATAGAAACGTAACATTTATGTGTATAGTATGTGCATGAAACATTATACTTCTAAAACATTTCATAAGAAGAACTCATTATGATTGATGGTCATCCACATACTCTTGGAAACATTGCAAGTTCCATAGTAATTGTAGGTGCTCTTTATTATTGCAAATTTTTTGTTTGAGGCACACTCTAATGATAAAGAGTTTGTTATGAAAATTAAGGAATCCATATGTGTTGTTGCACATGCAATACATATTTAATATTTTGGTGATTCATCGCTAATAAAATAATTTTTTTGTGGACTACCAAACACTCACCAAAGGTGGCTTATACTGGGACTACCTTTATCCATTGTCTTGGGGTGTATGAAAAATATTGAGTAATTTTTTTTTCCATGGAATTAATGTAAATATAATGCTTAATTTGATATTTTTTTTATAAAATTATTGATTGCATGTATATTGGAAAAAAATCCATTCTTATAATAAATGTTTGAACATACTAAATACACCACATTTTCTAGTATCATCCATTTAATTTTCAATGTTTTTGCAATCAAGATTAAGATGACAAGTGACATGTCTACCATACCATATGTCGTTGCACTACGACATCAAGTCAAGGGAAGGACAATAAAATTTCCTATATTAGAAAGGAATCATATCATGCATGGTTAAGTAAACCACCTATTTAATTCCCTCTACATATCGAGTCATTGATTCGTAACATATACAACAAAACAAAATTTAGAATTTTAAGGTTAAAAACGGGCCTTTAAACAAAAAATGTAGATAAAAATCGACTTTAAGAACCAATTGTATTCAAGATGATGACGTCATCCCCAATGATAAATATTTTTAGAGGAAAAGAATAAAGTTGCACTTTTAAAAAAAATATTTTTTGATCCTTATAGGTTTACTTAAATTTCAAGTGCAAGATGTCATTAGATGCATAGTTAAATTCCACATTCAACAAGTATTCTATCATGTATTTTCAATTTATATTTTTGTATTTTTTATGTATTTTCAATTTCTCTCATTTTAAGCCCTATATAAGACCCATATTAACCTTAAAACCCTTATTAAATCCTAGATATTGAATTATGTAGAAATTCCTTGTAGTTTAAAACTACTATTTGTAATTTTCTAAAACAATAGACTTGAATCTACTCTACCAATTGCGGAAACCAATTTAATCGATCGTGAAATCACGAAGCATACAAGAGAAATAATTTAATCAACACATTACACAATGATTTCCTAGGGAAAGCCACAACTAAAAACCCTGTTGTATGTATATTGCATTATTTAGAAAATATGAGAAGATTACAATGCTTTGCTCATAACTGAGCAACCTCTGAACTATCTCTATCTGTCTCACTGTTTCCTATACAAGACTAGGTCAATAACCAATTTTTTTCTTACCCAAGTCGCTATTTCCTAGCCTTGTTTCCTTGGGTAACTAGCCCCTATTAATTAGGGAAACCCCCTCCAATATGCACAATCAATCATAGGCCTTCCTCTGACTGCATGCACCACCTATACAATTTGGATGATTATACAAATGATAGTACACTTCCCTTGAACTCCAATATCAACCGAGTAAGACTAATTTAAAACATGCATGAGTTATTTATGGTTGATTTATCAGTTAATTTGTTGATCATAAAGTAGAAAACTCACTAATAGACCTCCAAATAGTTCCTCCAACAGTTGGAACTAGTTAAAATGACTTTAACTTAGATAAACTGAATTAATTAGTTACAACTTAAAATAAATCAACCAGGTCTCCTAAAAAGTAGGAACCACTCTACATGACATAAGTTAGGCCCTTAACTCGAATTAAATGAACCAATTAAGCCAAACTAACTTAGTTAACTCGTACAAGTTGTCATGTGATGCGGAATTACAATTTTCTTCTAATTTAATTTAAGTGAAAATTAAATTACAATATTTCTTGGTGTCATTTTCAACATTCCTCGTAGAAAGAAAGGGATTATCAGATACCCTGATCCCGCCTCTATGGAACTCGAAGTTGCCTCTTGACAGTGCCTTCATCAATATGTATGCATCATGTTCCTATGTAGGAATGTACTCTAACATCATGATTCACCTTTGCACACAATCTCTAAGATGGTGATACCAGATGTCGATATGCTTGGACCTATCATGAAAAACTAAATTCACAGAGAGTTTGATACAACTATGTTTGTCACAGTAAATCACTATAGGATCCATCTGCTGACCAAATAACACAACAAATATCTTCCTAATCCAGATAGCCTCACAAGATTCTTGACAAGCAACCATGTACTCTGCTTCTGTTGAACTGAGTGCAATTGATCCCTGCTTCTTGTTGTACCAAGAAACTGTTTTTGACCCAATACTGAAGATTCCAATTGATGTGCTCTGCCTATCTAATGGACTCCCTACGGAATATGCATCTGTGAAGCCTTGAATCTTCACTCCCTCTATCCGTCTGTACCAAAGACAAAACTGAGTGGTGCCTCTAAGGTATCTCAACACATGTTTGAATTCCTAAGGATAGAGTTTGGTTGGTTTATAAATTGCTTGACTAAGATGGTTAACTGCTTAACACATGTATGGTCGTGCGTTTACCAAGTACATAAGTGAACCCACAAACTTCCTATAAATGGTAGCTTCTACCACTTCAAATGAAGTAGCATCTTCGTTCCTCCAATTCCCTGCTAGAGGAGTCTCCATGGATTTTCTGCTCTCCATGTGAAACTTATTCAATATCTCGTTGGCATAATTTCCCTGAGAGACAAACAATTCCTCATCTCCTTGCCAAATTTCCAAACCAAGGAAATAATGCATGAGCCCCATGTATTTCATCTCGAATTCTCTTGCCGAATATTATTTGCAATATTTTATCAGCTTCCCATCACATGTTAGAATTAAATCATTGACATATAATACTATAATCAATAATTTACCTTCAACTATAATTTGGTAAAGGTTTTCATTTGCTTCACTTTTCGGGAAGCCCAACCCGGTGAAATAACTGCCGATCCTGGTGTACCAAGCACAAGGTGATTATTTCAATCCATACAATGATCACTTGAATCTACACACATGAAACTCTCTATCAAAGGTCTCAAATACTTCTGGCTACTCTATGTAAACCTCTTCCTCAATCACTCCATTGAGGAAAGTTGTCTTCACATCCATATGAAATATCTTCCATCCCATCTGCGCTAAAAGTGCTAGAATATATATGATTGAAGAGTACCTTGCTACTGGAGCAAAGGTATCCTTGTAATAAATTCCCTCCACCCGAGAGAACCCCTTGGCCACAAATATCGCCTTGTGTTTCTCGACACTCCCATATGCTGCTTTCTTCACCTTGTAGATCCATATGGATCCTACAACTAACTTTTCCTCTGGTCTTGGGAAAACATCCCATGCATTGTTCCTAATAATGGAGTCATTCTCCTCTACCATGGACTCAACTCATACTAGTTGATACACTTCTTCCTTGAATGAGGATGGATTATTCTCTACACTCTCACTCATAAGAGCCATGTAGCCAGTGTACCGATCTGGTGGCCTCCTCTCGCTTCCACTCTTTTCTCCTCTGCTTGTGGCTACTCCACAACATTATGAGGTTCTTCTTTTGGAGCTAAAATCTCCTCATCTGCATGCAACTGAAACTCCCTCTCAAGGGAACATCTCATGGCTTCTCTTCATCGAATTTCACATCTCTACGAACAACTGTTATCCTATGAGATGACATGTACACCCGATAGTTGCGAGGTGTATCAGTGTACGCCACAAATATGCCCAAATTAACTATTGGTTCTATATTTTTGCATGCATACTTGGTAACATGACAATAAACTGATGAACCAAATATTTTTAAGTGTGCCACGTCTGTTTTCTTACCCGAAATATCTTCTTCCGGTGTACTCATCCCGAGAATGTGATGAGGAATTCTGTTCTGCACATATACCATTGTCTTGCATGCTTCAGCCCACAAATGAAACGATAGGCCCTGATCATGTAACATTTTCCGTGCATCTCCAACAATACTTCTATTCTTTCTTTCTGCAACCCCATTCTACTTTAGGTTGTAGGGTGCTATTAACTCCCGCTGAATGCCTTCTAATTCACAAAATTTATTGAACTCGTTCGACACATATTCTCCACCCTTATCTCTCCTGAGAGCCTTCACTTTCCTACCTATTTCTTTATTGAAAAGTGATTTAAATTCACAAAAATTTGATAATGTATGGTCTTCCTTCCGCATAAAGAATATCCAACACTTACGTAAGAAATTATCTAAAAATATCACATAATACTTGAGCTTGGCCATGGAGGATTTTGAGAATGGTCCACACACATCTGAGTGAACTCTTTCAAGGATCACTTGCGCTCAACTGTCCTTATCATGAAAGGTGGCTTTGGTGTAATTTGCCTATGTACACCCTTTGCATGTATCACATTACTCTAGTGCACCCTTGGGAAGTCTTGTAGAAAGCTGCTGCATGATATTCAAATCTCCATGGTGTAGATGGCCTAATATTCTATGTCATAACTCACTGATGTCTCTGTTTTGCAACTTCTCTGCTTCTGTCCTCAAAGAATAAAAATATTATACATCCAATTTATAGAGGTTCTTCACCTGAACCCCAATTCGCTTCACCTGTCTCGTGTCTATATGACAAAGGAAAGACTTTCCTTTGCTAAATATCACACCATAACCACAATATCCCAACATAGCAACTAAAACTAAATTATTCTTCATACCTGGAACATACATGAAATCTTTCAATGTGAGAGGAGAATCAGACTCCCTTTGAAAAGTATGAGTATCGACGTCAGTCACTCTATACCTTCCATCATCTCCCATCTCGATGTGCATCTGGAGGTCCTTCTCGTCCAAGTCGTTGAAGAATTCTTTTTTTTCGGTCATATGTAATGAGGCTCCACTATCCAAGTACCACACACTACCCATCACTGATGTCACCATGCACATGATGAGGGTTAAATCCAACTCGAATTGTGAAGCGCGAGCTTCACCTGTTTCTCCTCCTAAGGGCTTCTTGCTGGCCTTCTTGTGCGAACACTTCTTGGAATAGTGTACCAACTCATGACAGTGAAAAAAATTAATCTTCAACAACTCCTTCTTCTTTATTTCCTGACAAAAATATGATTTGGAATAGGATTTATTCCCTTTCCCTTTATTTTCCTTTCTAGAACAGACACAATTCTCATAATCATCATGCTTGGAGGAGGATCCATCTTCGGTGTTCCGTTGAATCTCTTCTTGCACCAAGTCATACCAAAAATTCCCCCCCTCTAGTAGCTTCCCCATCCCATTTACCGAATTCTAGTAGTTGTTCCAACTCTTGGGAAGGCCCATAAGTTCTAGGTTGACTAAATCATCTTAAACAATTGTTACAATGAAACTTCCAAGATCATCCCGACATTGGGTGAACTTGGTCAAGTAATTTGGCATTGTGTCACCATTCCCCATTTTGATTTTCCCGCAGTTTCTCCTTCAAAGGCGTCCTTCCCGTGATCATTGTTGTTTTGAAACGAATTTGTCAAGGCCTTCCACATTGCATATGGATTTTCCTTTCCATGGAGGTTCGAAACAATACGATCTCGAACTCCTTCTAGTATGATCCTCTCTCCTTCAAGGTCAGCCTTCCCGTGATCACTGTTGTTCTGAAACAAATCTGTCAAGGCCTTTCACATTGCATATGGATTTTCCTTTCCATGGAGGTTCGAAACAATACGATTTCAAACTCCTTCTATTATGATCCTTCTCTCCTTTGATACATTCTTCTCCCAGTTGTCCATAACTTCAACATCAGTTGTTGGAAGCTTAGGAATATCACTATCTCTCACTTCCTCCAGCCCGTTGTCTTCCAACACTTCCTCCATTATGTTATTCCAAGCTATGTAGTTCGAGCTGCCATCCAAGGAATACTCAAGTCTCAATCCATAGAACGACATCCTGCTGATCCTGAATAATGATACTACAAAGTTGATTCACTTTCACAGAAAAAACTCATATTATTCTATTCTATATTTATTTATCCTCTAACATCATGTAGAAATTCCTTGTAGATTCAAACTTCTAATTGTATTTTTCTAAAACAATAGACTTGAATCTACTCTAACAATTGCAGAAACAAATATAAGCGATCGTGAAATCATGAAGCATACAAGAGAAAGAATTCAATAAACACATTACACAATTATTTCCCAGGTAAAGCCACAAATAAAAACCCTGCTATCTGTATATTGAATTAGTAAGAAAATATGAGAATATTACAATGCTTTTCTCATGCCCGAGCAACCTCTGCACTATCTCTGTATCACTGCTTCCTAGAAAAGCCTAGGTAGTTACTTAACCAAATTTTGGTTTTCCTAAGTCCCAATTTCCTTGCACTGTTTCCTTGGGTAATTAGACCCTATTAATTAGGGAAATCCCCATCTAATACTGCACAATCCATCATAGGCCTTCCCTGACTGGAAAATTATTTTAAGGTTTAGAAACCTTGGCGAATATTACTAGTCCCTAATATGAAAACTATAAAATATTTGGAGATATGTTTGTAAAAATATTCAAATTTCTAATAATTTCATATTTTCTCTATAAAAATTTGGCGATTTTTAAGGTAAAATAATTTTATACTATAAAATTTGGGTGAACCATTCTTATAAAAAATGGAAATTGAAATTTTTTTTTTTTTGGAAAAAACATGGAAAATTAGCCCACCTACGAATATTAGCCCCTAAAATTTTCCTTGTGCACCACATGTACAATTCGGATGATTATACAACTGATAGTAGACTACCCGACGTGGGGCATTAGGCTCAAAAGTTAATTTGTACATAAGTAGACATAGGGGGTCCCATGTTCTTTGGATTTTCCTTGTAAGAGCACATTTTGAATATTTTGGCAGTGGGAATTGTAATTTGGTCCCATGTTCTTAAATATTCTTGTAAATATTAATAGTTTGAATAAATTTGGTAGGGAATTGTAATTGTTCTCAAGTCATTTTGAGAACATGAGAAATTGGTTAAGATAGGAATACGAAGAGTCAGTTAGGGTCAGTTCAATTATTGAGTCTAATTTAGGAATTGGGAATGCTAAGAGTTTTTGAACTGTTTGGAGACCCGAATCAATTCAGGTCATCCTTGTGGTATAAATGTAATCCTGAAGAGGTTAGAAATAAAAGAGAGAATCGGAGAGAGGGAGAGAAGTTAGAGGTAGAGAACCTCTTCAGCAACAGAATAGGAGGATAATGGCCACTAAACTGAATATCTGGCCTGTCATGAAATTGTAAGAATTTGTTTTTGAGATTGATCGCCTGTATGTATATATGTATAGTTATGAAGAATTGTTGTAAGTTCCATGTGTGATTTTATGTCTTCTTGGTCGAAATGTGTGAAGAAATTATCTTAGTGTAATTGTGCATTTGTTGTTAAACTCTGTGTGGGGAATACCTTGCGTAATTGTGCGTTGTCGATTACTCTCTGTAATTATGTATAGTATGAATCTCTATGTATGAAGTTAAAAGTGGAAACCTGTTGAGGAATCATGGTAGTGGGATTCGAATTCCAGACAGAGACCTTCTTGTAATGAAGAACTGACTTATTTTGATATTTGCAGTCGTGGAATTATTTGGTTGAATATCTGAGGGGTGTCTTGAGTACCGTGAGGTGAACTGATATATAAGCCTAAGCATCGATTCGAAAGGAATCGATGCTTCCAAAAATAGAGCATCTAATTCAAGTGCCAGAGATTTTCACCTAATAAGTGAAGCTGTGTATCGAGGTGATTCTTCAATGGAAGAGCAGAACCACGAGTCGATGTTGTACACGGAAGTGAGTTGAACGAAACATGGCATGTCGAGAAAGAAGCGGAACCGTGACCGAATGAACAGTAACGGTGGGTTGGAGTGAACCGGTGGTTTTCATCGCACCACCTTTGCACGATGGGTGGTATTCAAGAGATTGGGAGCGATTCCATAGAGAAGCTGACACGTGTCCCTGAACGAATCTGCAAAACCGCCTCCACTGCGCGCCATCGCGCGTTATTGTTCGCGCATCTTGGTTGAGCGATATCCGTCCGATCAAATGAAGCGACGCGACGCGATAACAACCATTGGATGGCGCGTGGGTTTAAAGAAGGTATGAATTGGGTTTCGAGTTGACTCCACGTTGGAAAATGCGTTGTATGTGTGGGCCCCAAATCAAAGTTCAATTTGATCGAGACTGTTCGACTAAGGTTGAAAGATAATAAAGGTATGCCGATTATTTTCGGGCCTCGTTGTAACGTTTTCAATAATTAAAGAAGGCCATAATATATATATGGATATATTACATATAATGATTGGCGCAATATGGAATATGTGATGTAGAAACGTGGTTTAATATATGTACCTGCCGAGGGTTATATGATATGGTTGATTTATATCAAGAACATGTTGGGTTGCCCAGATTGTGAGGAGATTGGGCAGGAAATTTTGGATACATTTCACACACAGCTTTGTTAAAAATTTGAGCTAAACCGGGACTGTGGATGACCCCGCCGTCAAGTGGTATCAGAGCTTCAGGAATAGCTCTTTTTGAAAAGTCCAAGTTTGGTGAATGCAAAGAAACCAGACTTGTGGAAACTAATAAGATTGCAGCCTACAGAGACACAGTGAGGGTGATTGCAGAATTACAAGGTCCAATTGGAGGACAAGTGTTTTGAAGACTGCAGATTTGGAAGCCTGACATGCAGCATACATATTTGTAGTGGAGTGAGTGGAGGACAGGATCATGATCTTGCAGGTAATTAACTTTAATCTGATTTGAAATTGTAATTGCAGAATTATGGTTGCTAAAATTTGAAGACAGAGTTTGATAGTGAAGGTAGTGAGCCTGGTATTCAGCTGAAGGCTGGATAAAGAGGACATTTGTAGTGTTCTCAAGAGAAATGAGCAGTGTTTAACTCTGGTTGAAGGATTGTTTGCAGAAGTCAGAGTGCAGACAATTGAAGACATCTCAGCAGAAGTAGATCACAGCTTGAGAGCAGTGGTAGAAGAGTCAAACAAGGGACTCTGAGTAAAGAAGAAAAGTGTGGCAGAACCTGGAAGATTCCCAACAAAGGTTGGATGACAGAAGAAAAGAGGTGTTCTTGAGAGAAGTTGCAGAGTGAAGCCTAGAAGGTTCCTGCAGAGAAGGGGACCAGTACTCGCCAAAAGCCGGATCCAGAGGAAAGGATTGGTGAGGTGAGTTGCAGCAAGAGAGCTTGTTGTTGCAGTGGCTTAGTGCAGCTTGTGAGTGAAGAACTCCTAGAAAAGAAAATGGCTACTGAGAGCCATAGCAGAGACTGCAGAGATTGCAGAGGTTCTGAGAGAGGCCACAACAGAAGAATGAGTGAAGATGCCAAAGCAAATGGCATAAAGAAGAGACCCACAGATGAAGAGTATTGGAAGGAATTTGCTGAGACCAGGGAAGAGTTCAACAGTTTGAAACTAAGGATAGAAGAAATCAAGAGATTTGGTTGGCTCATGAGGAAGAATGTGAAATGGCAACCATTACAGTTGATGTTGAGGCAAAATAAGATTTCCTTGTTGAGAGAAGAACTCAGAGCAGATGAGTTGAAAGAAGAAATTTCTGCTTGTGAAGCAGAACAGAGCACAGATGAGGAGTGGAGACCTGCAGGAGATCTTGTGAGACATAGTGAAGACTTGAGGCAACAAGAATCTTGTCTTGCTGAGGAGGAAATCATTGAGGAATTCCTGAGTTATTGGACAAGTCCAGATGATAAGAGGGCTTGTGTTCTTGAGTCTGACAAATGTGAGGTGATGAAAGACTCCACAGAGGAAGAAGAACCCATAGTTCTTGAAGCAAAGATGGAAATTGAAGATTCCATGTGCAGACCTGTTCAAGAAGAAGTGCTTGAGAAGCAGCCAAGACTGAAAAGTCTTGTGATTTGAAAACTAAAAATTTGTGTGTGTTTTGCAGGTACACCACAGGAAGATGAACAAGCTTCAGAGTTTGTTGGTGAGAAGAAGACATTGAATCTGAAATATGTTTAGATCAATGTTGAGATAGTGAGATCTCGGGGAGAGATGAAAACAGAAGGATCAAATGAAGATATCCAACAGAATGTTGAAGCTGAGGATTGGTCAAGAACAAGCAGAGGCATAAAAGGTTGTGTAAGGTTCCCGAAATCTACTCCTATGGAAGTTGTTGATTTGTATAGGAGGTTGGACTTCCAGAGAAGAGAATTGGAGGAGTAGAGGACCTATGCACAAGATGGTTTGTTGAGGGAACAAGGCAGGAAGATCTTCATGGATGGAGTTCATGGAACAAATGATCGAAGAAAAATGAGACTAGCTGACAGTCTCATGAAGGATGCAGATCACCATGCTGAGGTGCTGACAGAAGGTTTGGAAAGGATTTCTGCACAACATACTGATGTGTTGTCAGAGGAAAAGGAGACATTGAAGCATTGGAACTTCACTGCTGATGATCCATGTGCAGAGAAAGATGATGAAGAATTTCTGAGCCTTGAACAAGACTTAGAATTGCCGGGAGAAGAATTGGTGACCAGGTCATCAATTGAGATCATTGGGTCTCATGGTTTTAACACTGACAGTTTGTTTATGTGTACAGGTGATGTAGAAGACAATTCATCCTTTGAAATTGTCTTGAGAGAAGAAAAATTGTTGCTGAAGGAGGATGAGACAACCATGTCTCATATGCAGGGATTTGTCATTGACAAAAAAGAGTTGGCTAGTTGGGTAGGCCAAAGCCAGCCTGAAGAAAATTTTTTGGAAGCTGCTGAAGTGAGGAAGAATCAGCATTCCATGCTGACAGAAGATGAAGATACAGTGGCTAGAGAACTTGATTTGATTGCTGAAGTCAATCAAGGAGATGAGAGGAAATTGCTGAAGATTGCCCACAAAGAAGAAGAAAATGCTGAGTCTAACTTCCAGCATGTTGAAGATGTGCAACAAACATAGAAGAAATGGCTAAGTTGTTTGTTGAGAGCATTTGAAGAAGAGAAAGGGATTGCAGACCCTGGAGCAAGGATGCCTGAAGATGTGAAGAAGAGAGGAGTAGATACTAGCTTGCATAATCAAATTCTGTTTACTAGTATACCGGAGGAGTATGTCACTGCTGGTAGGAATTTAAATAGTGGATTGTTTTCTGAGAATGAATTTGCAGATGATGAACAAAAGAAAAGTGTTGCAGAGGGACAGGAAGAGGAGGCAGCAACACCCACGGTGGCAGCAGCAACACCCATGGTGGCAGCAGACACAACATGGAGGATGACACCTGTAGAAGTAATAAACATGTTAATAGCATGTGAGACAACAAGAGCAACAATATTGGCAGCGACAGAGATTGAAGGCAACAACAGAAGGCAAGATAATTTCCAGCTAGAAGATAAGTTGGACATGGAGATTGAGTACATCAGAAGACTGATGATGAGAGTGACTCAGGAGCATCATACAACAACAGGAATGCAGGAGAGTTTCAGCAAAGGAAAGACAAAGGCAGATTGTGAAAGTATAGCTGGAGGTGACTTACAGAACAAAGTTTGAAGCCTGGAGAAGATCAATTGAAAGATGATGCAGCTGATGAACAACAGCAAAACCAAGTATCGGATCCTGGAGGAAGATACAAAGAGCACATGATCAGGAGACTATGAAAAAATTGAAGCTTGGGAGTCTGATGCAGGGGCATTAGGCTCAAAAGTTAATTTGTACATAAGTAGACATAGGGGGTCCCATGTTCTTAAATATTCTTGTAAATATTAATAGTTTGAATAAAGTTGGTAGGAAATTGTAATTGTTCTCAAGTAATTTGAGAACATGAGAAATTGGTTAAGATAGGAATACGAAGAGTCAGTTTAGGATTAGTTCAGTCATTGAGTCTAATTTTAGGAATTGGGAATGCTAAGAGTTGCTGAACTGTTTGGAGACTTGAATCGATTCAGGTCATCCTTGTGGTATAAATGTAATCCTGAAGAGTTTAGATGGAGGAGAGAATCAGAGAGAGAGTTGGAGAGGTAGAGAACCTCTTTAGCAACAGAGTAGGAGGATAATGGCCACTAAACTAAATATCTGGCCTGTCATGAATTCATAAGAATTTTCTTTTGAGATTGATCACCTGTATGTATATTGAGATTGAGCATCTGGGTTGCCCAGAGTGTGAGTTGATTGGGCATGAAACTTTGGATGCATTTACACACAGTTGAATTTGGGACCAAGGAAAACTAGGGCCATGGGTGACCTCACTGTCACTACCCTTAATGCTTTGAGAACACCTTTCAAAACAAAAACAAAGAGGCATACACCTATGTACTTCAGAACTATGAAGAGTCAAAGGGTGAGACAAGGAAAACCACATACTCCCACCGAGAGCCCTATTACCATTGAATAATCACCAAATAAGAAAAAATAAATCAGAATAGAGGAAGGAAGGGTGCAATATGTCACTTCACCTATAAGGACCCGTGTAACATATATCAGAATACATGCAGCCAGATTCTCATCCCATACACCTCATGCAACCACCACAAACCCTCAAAGGATTGAAAAGTGTGAAAAAAAAAGAAAAGAGGGTCTTCAACAAGAAAAATAGAGTTTTCTACAAGAAACTCTATTTTTCTATAGGAAAATACAGCAAGCACATATTTTTAGAAAAAGGCCTTGGTTGAAGAGGAAAAGACGACCACAGAGGGGCAAGAGGTCAAGGAAGCTGAGGGAAAGACATAAGAGGAAAAACATGATGAAAAAGATGGAGGAAAAGATGATGAGGAAGAGGTCACCTCACCAAAACCAATCCTAAAAGATGTTGCAATAGTGCCAAACCCTAATCCTCAACCCAATCTCAGATCTTACTACACATACATTGAGGGGGGTAGATTAATTCCTCAAAATTTCACAATTCCTTTGTTTTATTAGTTAGCGAACGAGAGGGCACACACTCATCATTGGATGAAGCTTTCCACATATAAAGGACTATATGAAATAGGATTATTGGAAGTAAAAGTAGCTGAGTTGGGGAAGTATTTATCTGATGTGAGGCTCATAGATTCATTTATGAAGGAGCAGCTTCAGAAGGCGCAGGTAGAGAATGTAGCACTACAATAACAGCTTCAGCAAAAGGGTAAACAAGTGGCCACCATGGAATATTTTTGCATGGAGTTTATTCAACACAAATATCCTTCAGATAGGTATGCAATTTACCTCAAGGAGCATTGGCTCCTCTTTTAAGTTAAAACATTAGCCTCCCATGGATCCTTACCTTTCCAAAACTATAGACAGTTCATTGATTTCTGCAATCAATCAAGTATGGCGGAGTTTTACATGCATAACCTTATGTTGATATATTTAAATATTTGGGACTCCAATTCTAGGATGGGGGATATGAAATTAATGAATTTAGCATCATGTATGGTTAATGAGGAGACGAGGGCACAAGAGATGAGAAGAGAAAACATATAACCCTTACACATTAGGGCGAAACTGTTCAACCGTAGGGGAGTCATAAATAACAATTTGAATATTGAAAATGATCCTAAACTTGCAAAAATATACCTCCATACACAAGCTCAAGCAATGGCTCACTTTGATGATGTTTCTAGGTTTTTGGGAGATGAGTGTATAATGGCTAGCCAAAGGAGATGGAACAACCTCCCTCACAGCCTTAGAAACATGGACTACCACACACGAGAAATATTGAGGGGTGCCTTAGAGAGAGGACCATTGTACAAGAGGACCATGTAGGCCAAAATTATTCAGTAGCTTGGCTTGAAGCTCAGTCTACCCTTGTTGTTGCGGTTGAGTCATGGAAAGGACCAAGATGAGAAGAAAAGAGAATGGGAGGAAGAATAAAAGAATGATTATTTTTACCCTCCTGAAGGGACTCCCACACTTCTTCCTTGGGAAATCAAAGGATCCATCGAATCCTTAAAATAAATGCAAAAGGGGGACTAGTTACTTAGAGGATGAGAAACCATTTAGTAGGGGGGTGATGATGAGCTCCATCATTAGATACATTTGGAGGGGTTCATGGTCACCTTTTTGCCTGATTAAGTCTCTTTTTCTTGCATTTTAATTATATTATGGTCTTCTGATGCTAGTGTAGATGGTGATTGAGGCTTATCATACTTCGAGTACCTAACATGAGTTAAATGCAGCAAAATCATGAAGATATTGCATTTTTGTGAATATTTTGTCATTAAGAATCGAAGTAGACAACAAGGAGATATTCTAGGGGTTTTTCCACCCTCCTTAACTCCTAAATGAAACCAAGGGATCCTCAAGATTCCCTCCAATATCTCAAAATCAAAGGCAACCAAGAAAACTCAAGATCAAGTGCACTAAATCCATAATTCACTTGCATTCAACAGGATTCATCACCTACGTTTTAGGGAGTTTTTTGTAGCTACCCTTTAGGTTAAATAGGGTTGATCAAGAGCTCATTAGGATTCGAACTTTGGAGAAATCCATTAGGCTCTTTGCTCTTGTAATTAGTTTTTAAGACTTTTATGTTGATGTAAAGAGACTAGATTTTGAAATAAAATGAGTATATAGATTGTGCTTTACTGATCTAGTTTCAGAGATTTAGGCTTGTGGGTTAGGGCCCAATCCATGTGCCTAAATCTCTCTTGTGTAATCATTATTTACTTTCATGTTATTTAGCTAGTTTCTTATGAGTATTTAGCTAGTTTTCTTGTATTTTCATTTACTGCTTTTAGTTTGCTTCCATTTGTCTTTTGTTGTAGATTTAACTTGCTTACATGTTGGTAGAATAGGTTATAACTTCATAAAGTTGTGAGGCGAGCCTCCCCCTCCCATCTCTTTTATTGGAGCTTGAGGAGGGTATACCTTCCCCATTGACCAAAATTAATTTTTATTTTATGATTTTTTGGAATGGATAAGATTAGTTGTTGTGATTCCATGTATATGTTTAGAATGTTGTGTTAGATCTCTGATTGTATATGAGAATAGATTTTCTTTACAAATTCAAGTCATATTTTCCATTGTATTTTTCATGAATTTGTCCATATTTATTGCATGAATAGGCAGTTTTCTTGAAGGTACAGGTAGCACAACCAAGGAGAGCTTCACCACCACCTTCAACTTCATCTTTCACCCTTCATCAGCCCTTTGTTCATCTAAATCACCATCATCCCTGTTTTCATATTTTTCATCCCTACACCATGAGAAAACCCTAGGGTGCAATACAAACCTCCCAAGAGGTTATGAGCTTGGCCAAGGGGTGGAAAACCTTCCACTCATCCAAATCCACCTTCCCTACCCTTTTCACACCTATTTTTGGCCTCGGATTTCCCTCGTACAGTTTCCTGTAACAATTCAGGACTTTCCTATAGCACTATAGGAAACTTGTAGTAGCACTTGAAATAGCACCAATGGGCCCCTCCTTAAGCCCAGAAACCACCATCCACATCCTTTAGACCTGGAAAACCCACCCATACACCTTCATCCTTGCACCCATGTGTTCAAGCCTTCCATAAGCCACCTTAGCACTTTCTTCTCCTAGTTGCAAAACAAGGCATTTACAAGCATAGTTAGGTCATGAGTAGTTTCATGATTAAAAGCATGATAGATAAAGCATAGAGTAAGTAGAATGTGTTTAGCTATTTGGCCCAGCAAAGTGTGATTATATTATTTTCCTTCATGTCATTTCAATTCAGAAATTTACTTCATGCAAGATGCTTAGGTTGCTTCATTTCTTATCATAGCTTAATGTGTAGTTTTATTTCATTACATAATAGTTAGATGTACTTGCTTGTTGTAGTGTAGTCATGTACTTAATAATAGCACCATGGCTTTGAATCATTTGTAGACCTAGGCCTCATTTCATAAGTGTGACAGACTTCATCCAAAAATCGTAGAAGTAGCACCCTTTCGTAAAGCTCAGAAGAGGATGACATGAGTAGAATGCATCTGTTGTGCATATAGCAATGTCACCTCCAATTTTGTATGAACCGTGGGTTGATAAAGTAAAGTAGTGTAGCCTCTGGGACTTGCAACATTCTTGGTGCAATACCAGGGCTCACCAGTCCCACTAGAGGTTATACCTATTACAGCAATACCCTAAATAGGAATGGTTGCCTCAACTACGACAAGGGCTTCTACATCATAAACAACCCCAACCGGGGACGTAGATGTTGTTGGTAAATTTAAAAAGGCTATGGAGGACTACAAGGAGAATAAATTAAAAAATTACAAGGATGGTTAAGGCCCTAAAAGAGCATAAAACAAGGATAGAAATTTCACATATGGCTGAAGTAGAGAAGTCTCAGAGACTCACACAAAGACTACAGCAATTAGGGAAAGGGGCTTCCATGGCTCAAACCTTAGCCCACACTAAGGAAAACATATGGATAGATTATCCATATATTCATGAATGAAAATATGCCCTTCATTCAAATTATTTTTTATCATAAGGAATTAATTCATAAGTCTAAGGAAGCAATTGTGAAAATCAGAGATAATCTAGGAGACAAGCCAACAGAAGCTACAGACCTCATCAGATTTCTGAATTCTAAAAACAAGTATGAGCTAAAAGAATTATATATTTAAGACAGTACTGATACAATACTGGAAGTCAAGAAAGTGTTAATGAAAAATAACATCATGTTGCATCTGGAAGAAAAATTCCAGGGGTTGGAAATTGGTGTCAACAGACTCTTCAACAAGCTTGAAGTGTTGAACAAGGAATTCCAAGTTTATTTGTAATAAATGATAAATTAATCACCCTGGGTGATTGTAACAAGAAATTTATGGATATATCTAAAGATGGTTCTAAATTTGTAGGCATACTGGGCAGCATTATAGGGAAGCCTTTTCTCAAGGCACTAGAAAATTATTTAAGTATCCAGCATGAGTTCAACCACATTTTTGTCATCAAGCCTACTTTTCTCAAGTATGCAGAAGTAGATGAGATCTACAAAAGATTTACTAAGTTATCTATTCAAAGTGAATAAAGGTGGGAATATTTATGTAATTTACTTAACTCTATCTCTAGCAATAGGATCAACAGCGCAGCAAGAGTCAAAGGGACAGATCAGCAACAACCTCCTCCAAAATAGGGCCAGCATTCGAACAATTCAAACTTGTCCTATTATTTTGTAATATAATATGTAATTTGTTTTATATATACCTAAAATACATCTTGATATATCATGACAGGATTTTTGTAAATAATTATATAAATACTTCAGATTTAGAAGTATTGAGGGTTGATTTTTTCACTCCATAAGGAAACTGTACTTTTTCAAATTTGATGGGTTGATCAGTAATTAAAATGACTCTTTCAAAGTATTCATGTTTTGAACTATTGGTGAAGTGCTTCTCTCATTTTCTATGTGTTTATTTCCCTATTTTCCATGCTTATGTATTCCTAATCTAAATTATTTTATATAAAGTTGAAGAACAGAATTTGTTGTAAAATACACTATGTTTCTGGTTGTGAATGATTTAAATGTTTTCTTCTGAAATTAAGTTAAATAATTCTTAAATGATCTTTTCTTAATGGAACCTATTTCATTCCTTCTCTCACACTTCATTTAAATTTACAAAATCCAGTTAGTTTAGCTACCTTTCCTTGTGAAATCCCTTTTGAAAGTCTATAATAGATCCAATTTAAGTTATAGACTCCATAGCCCAATGGAAATTTAAGCATTTAATCAACCAAACAAATTAAACAATCTCAATCAAACAAACAAATAATTGAACATTCATAACTAGCCTAATATCTCAAATAAAAACAAAGTTATTTCTAACAGAGAGATCCCTCTCTGAGTTTAGGAAGGATAGATCCTAAACTCCAAAGTGGTTCCATAGTTACCTTTGTGATTTCTTTCACAACCTTGGAAATTACAAATTGATAACATAATGGCAACCATATTGGGGAGCGAGCACACTTTGACCTTTTTGCAGACTCATTTCCCTAGTTAAAGAACTTTATTTTAGGAAAATTAATGTTTTAACTTTCAAAAATAAATGTTCAGAGGTTATGCAATTTAACTAGACTTATTTTTTTCCCTGAAAATCATGGAAATTTCGGTAAGATTTTAAGAAAATCTGGCAGGGGATTTTGTAAATCCAAGTTATAATTATCAAACTTCAATATTTTGGATGCCCTAGAGGTTCATGATGTTGTTGAATCCATTTACACCATCAAAAACATGATTCAAACACTACTACTGCAATATTTCTTAAATATTTTTTTCCCGGATTCTGGCCACTTTTGGTTGTTCGGGAAATTCCTCCACCTCCGTAGACAACTCCTTTTGTAAGTAATTGTGTGTGTTTAAAATTTTAGTCATGGCTCCAAAAATAATATACACCAGATCTCACCCTGATCCATAACCTGCTAACATTGTAGATGACCCTGAAAATTTGATTAGAGAAAGAAGGTTAGCTGAAAGTCAGAGAAGCAGCAGTACCCCACCCAGAGTAAACTCTCTCCCTGAGAGTTAAGTCACTTTAAAAGATATTTATTTTGACATACCATTTAAACATAGTCTATTTAGAACTAAGTCTGAGAATTTTACGAAATAAATAGTGTTTTATCAATTAGATCTACAACCCTTTACATCTAAATGTCAACCTATTGAACTAGAATATGATCTGCAAATCCTCCAAAACTTTGACAAGTTACAGGATCCAGTATCATACCTTAATCAAGTTGTGCATGAAGCTTACATTCAAAAATCTGTTGAACTCTCTACATTAATAATAGTTTCATCTTCTACTTCCTTTCAATATGTTCATCCTACATCAACTAGTCCCACTTCCTTTATAATCTCCACTAATTCTCGAATAATAGCTCAGAGAGTGTTTCAACCTATAGTAGGAACTCCTACACCTACACCCCTCATATCCTCGTCTATTGTTCATCCCCAAATCCCAATCATGGAAGCAAGGTATGCTCGCCTGGTTTTGGTTGATCCTTTGCATAATATGCCCGAGGAATACAAAACTAGAATCCCTTAGTTTGATGGTACTAGACCCATCACTCCTCAACAACATGTTGATAGAATGAATGATTATTCTGATATTCAATAATTTGATGAGGAAGATGTAAAAATGAGAATTTTTTTTCAAATTCTAAGTGGGCAAGTTAGAAAATGGTTCAAAGCTTTACCAGCGGCCAGTATAAATAATCTCATTATTTTTCCCCAATCATTCCTCAATATAAGGGAGATTAAGAAAAACCCCCTTCATATCATATAAAATATGAGAACATTATAAGGGCCCCTAGAGAGAGTGTGCAGGATTAATGCACCATATTTAACAATATTTACAATGAAGTTCTAGAAAACATTAAGCCCCATCAAGGTTTAGCCCTAATTAAGTTCCCAGATGGTTTCGATGCTGACATGTCTTACCAATTAAGAGAAATAAATAATGCAACCTTGGAAGAGATGCAGAGAGATGATGTCGGTGGAGAGGCCAATTTTTTAGCCAAGAGAGCTAGGATTAGGATTGAGAGAAGAGTAACCATAAAAGAGGAACCATCTACCTCCTATGTTGATGCTAAGATAGATTCCCTATTTATAAATATTGAAAGAATGATTTATAGAATGAATATTATTGATAGGGCTCCTCCTAGAGAAAATCAACCTGGTCCTCAAATCAGAAATCCCAATTTTAGGAGGACCCCACCATAGATCAACAAAGGGAACAAAATGGACTAGACCAACAGGTCAAGCCTCCATTTCAAGATAGTTATGATGATGAAGAGGGTGAAATAGTTGAATACCTAGATGACGCTCAAATCAACGTAATGGGGATAAATGATGATGATTATGTGTTTCTTACTCAAGAAGAACAAGAAATTTTGTTCTTTCACAAAATGAATTTGATTATGAGAAATCAGATGACTATAAACAAGGTTTTAAAAATGCCATCATGGAAGTTCATAGGTAGTATAATCTTAGATGTAAGAAAACCATTGATAACCCTACCAAGAAAGCTGTTGAAACTCAAAGTAAAATTACTGCATATACCTGTGCAAAGAAAAGTTCGGAGATTCCTCCTAAAAATATTGCAGAAAATCCAACTAAAAATATGTTTGATACTTTTTCAAAAACAACTCAAACATATGTTCCATCCACCAACCAGTAGAAAGACACTACCCAAAGGGATGTAGCTGAAAATAAATATGTCCTAAACTCAAAAAAAATTCAAATTGCATTCAGCATCGAACATGAATTAGCAAAGCTTAGGATACCCATTCCATTGATAGATCTTATGAATAATAATGTATATAGGTCCCAAGTAATGAAAGCTCTAAATATAGGGGAAGGTGCAAATAAAGTAAATGTGGCTGATGAACAACCCGAACTTTTGTTTGGGCCAAAAGTATATGGAAAACCTCAAGAAGTAGGTGTACCTCCATTATATATTAGTCTAAAAATTCATAACAAAAATTTTCAAAATGTCGTGCTAGACTCAGGAGACTCACACAACCTTATGCCTAAGGTTGTCATGGAAAAACTAGGACTTGACATCACTAGACCATACAAAGATTTGTACTCTTTTGATTCAAGTAAGGTAAAGTGCATAGGTCTCATTAAGACTTATGTGTCACTTTAGCACAAATTCCAGCCAAGAGTTTGGTGATGGACATAGTTGATGAAGACATACCCCCTAAGTATGGAATGTTACTGTCTCGCTCATGGGGAGCTAAGTTGCAAGGAACCCTTCAGATGGACATGACCTTTTCTACCATCCCAGTGTTTGGTCAGCAAAGGAGATTATATAGGGAGACACTAATGAATTTCATGGTCAGTAGTCTGGTCCAATAAGTACCATGTTCACCAGATCACTCCAGGTTATGGGAGTGTTACAACTCCGCCCATACAGTGCCTCAAACAGACTCATCCTCAGTGAATCCTGATAACTGTTTTTGTATGCAAACTAAACCAATGGAAGTTAATCCTCTAATATCCTCTATTTATGCATGAAATACATCCTCAGCATATCCTCCAGTATCGTGTTGACCTTCAGTGCTTGTCCATATGTTTGTGGATGATAATATATGTTGAAGGAAAAATTTGTTCCCAATCCTACAAACAGCTCATTCCAAAACTTGGAAGTGAACTTGGCATCCCTATCTGACACAATCTTGTTTGGAACATCATGCAATCTCATGATCTCCCTAATTAATACTTGTGCTACCTCACTGGCTGAATAATTAGTCTTAACTGGAATAAAGTGAGCTACCTTTATCAACTTGTCTACCAAAACCATGATACAATCATGTTTCCTTGATGTCCTCAGAATACCTGTAATGAAATCCATGGAAATAACCTCCCATTTCCACTCTAGAATTGGAATAGGTTGAATAAACCCACCTAGATTCTTACATTCTGCCTTTACCTATTGACAATCCAAGCATCTCGCCACATACTCTGCCACTTCTTTATTCAATTTCAGCCGGTAATAGAACTTCTTTACTAATGTCAACGTCTTTTGATATACTGGGTGACCTGAATATGGTTTTACATGAAACTCCCTAAAGATAAGCTTCTTGTGTTCACTATCATCTGGCACATAAATCATGTCCCTAAATCTCACCTAGCCATCTACTATAAGATGATAATCCACATCCTAATCACATGTACCATGTTGTAATGTAACACCGTCCTCCCACGTCTACCCAAGTAACCATCCAATCAGGGTAAAAATGTGATGAAGAGTTACTATGATCTGATTCAACCTCCCAGGTCACCTTAAGGAAGTGGAACCGACACTACACAACAATACAGACCTTCTGCACATGCTATAGGACACCCAGGATCCATCCCAACCTTCCAGGAGGTCGACCCCTGCAAAAAACTGACATTTTCATGCATCAATCCCCCAGTCACTCCCTTGACATGGGAAAGTGTGTGACGGGGACCCTCCAGTCACACACAGAGCATGGCATGCATGAAACTGGGGAATTTTTCCATTAGTTATGAGCATGTGACCCCTATTTTTGTGCCACTTTTTCAGGCCTAGAGCCCATGTCACTGCCCAGAACACCATGACACTTTTAGAAATGAAATAAAATAGTGGAATGATGATGAAAAAGAAAATACTTGAACAAGGGCTTTACTAAAACCATACTAGCCATGATAGGAATTTCATCAAACATGTGAAAAATATGTAAACTATAGGTTTAAATAACATATCTAAGCATAGGGGTCTCATACTTATCTGATAATTTCTAAGAAGCATTTTTTCCTTATCACATTAACTAGATTATCATCTATTTGGAATAGATACATTTTTCATTCATTTACAGATCAAAACATGATGAGATACATACATCAACACTATCATAAAACAGATTCATAACCATCATATATACAATAGAAATGAAAAGAACCTAATAACAATAATATTATCCCATCAATACAAGAGGAAAAGATATTGTATTTCCATGTGCAAATTGAAACCAATTCTAGGACTTGTTAGAGTCAGCCTTTGCAGCTTTCCTCCAGTGATCAAACATGCTCTTACAAAGTGATTTTAAGGTGTCAAGGTCAAATTTTGTCATTTCAAAGAGTCTTTTAAGCAAAATTTGGTCACTAGCCATTAGGTCTAGGGTTTGTTTTCACTCCTTCCAAAGTTGTCCAAGTGTTGGTCCATGTCACCATTCAGCTGAGTGTACCATCATTCAGAGGGTTTTCATCATCATGTCAAGTTCCATTGGGTCATTTTACATCTTGTTCATGCTTCAGTTGTGCCTTGGTAAGGTCCATTTCCCTCTCCTAGGGTTTTGGAGGTAATTTCTCTTGTACGGTCAAATCATCGGAAAAAATTGTATCCTGATGTTCACACACCTTCCCCTATCCTTAATATACCTTATTAAACACTTCCCATCAGTGAGATCCCTAAAATTCCTCATTTTTGCACAAACCCTAGTTTCTAGCCACAACTTGGCAATTTTCTAGGCTAGGCCTGTGTTTTGCCCTTTTGGACCCCTTCCCCTCACTCGATCTCTGAGATTCCACTTTCCCCTGCTTTCTAACATCCCTCCCTACTTCCCAAAATTTCCCCAAGAATTTAGAAGCCCTTTATCCCCTTCATTTCGCTTCATTTCGACAAAATCCCTTGTTTCACACATCGGGATAAGTTTCACTCAAAAGATGTTTCAGAGCAATAAAAGATGAATTTTGAAAACTTGAGAGAGGTTTTTGTCCACAACATCCCAAGGAAGAAAACCCTCTTTCACTTTTTACACAGGTATCATGGTTTTAGAGACATATCAAAAATACCGTTGCCTCAGGAGAATTGAATGCACCTCTGAAGTGACCTTGGGAAAATCAAGATTTCTCATAGCATGGTTGGCTAAATGACTTGCATGATGAGTCAAATGATAATTAGACACAAAGATATTTCCAATGAGCTATCATGAGCTCAATTTGGAGTTGAGGAAGACCTTCAAAAGTTGACTGCAACAGCGCTCTGCCTTGAGGCAGCCTCATTCTGCTCATTTTGACTAGTGTTGGGAGATTTGATTTTTGATAGGGTAAATGAAATCCAAATTGCATAATTCCACTTGTGTTGGAAAGTAGACTCCAAGAGCTTTCCAACGAGCTATCACACACCCAATTTGGACACCAGGAAGGCCTCCAAAAGCTTCCTACAAAATGCATTATGTAGCTACTCATAGAAAAGGGCGTGCGACCCACTTGAACGGGTGAGACCCACTTGAGGGTTGCGACCCACTTAAACCAGCGTGCGACCCACTTAAATCAGAACCCAGAAAATTCGTTTTTTGCGCCCAGATTCGATTCTAGTCGACTCCAAAAGCTTCCAAACAGGTTTTAATCATTGCTCATTCGATTTTTAATATGGTTGTGATGTCATTGATGTTGGGGAAACAAGCCATCCTTGGAGAGAAATATATGAACCCTTCATTCACATGCAAGTTAATTCTGTAAGGGTTTTGAAATTGTATGGGCAGTTTTGTGGAAAATTTGAAAACCTTCAAATGGTGGATATGTTCACACCCTAGCACGTTGTATAGATGATCCTCACGCCCTCAGTTATCATCTTGTCGCTGCTGTTCATGCTCTTTCATATTTTGCACAGTCTTATGTCAACTAATTTATAGCCCTCATTACCATAATATCACCATTGTTGTTTTTATCATTATATTACCACTGTGATAGTAATTTGTGTCACAATGGTCATGGTCTTCTCCCTGTTCTCCAGTTCATGAACGCCGTCCTCTACTTGTTTGATTCTTTGACAAACTTTGCCCATCATTACCAAAATCTTGCCCCATACCTTGCAGCTAGCATTCATTTGTGAAACTCACTTATAGTCAAAACAATGATAGTTTTCATGCCACTAAAACAGAGCCATCTTCATTGTAATTTTGTTTTCCTATGATACTTTGGCAGTGGGTGATATCTATTGGGTGTTGAAACATACATTATAACTTTGTTTTCACTGCATCTATATCAGTATACATATTGCAAATATCTTGTTCAAAGCCATGTCAGAGACGGATTCAGTTTATGAGCAAGGATATGAGCAGGACAGTGACTCAACCGTTGAGGTTGATGTACTGAGATGGAGCATAGCAGTGCACCAGTAGTGGTAACATATCAGAGATGCCACAGAGCTTTGTTTGCAGCATCACGACGAGTACTATCTCCACCCGGGGTGGAAGGGATCTCGTTGACTTCACCAGCAGCGCGAGTACTATCTCCACATGGCGTGGAAGGGGTCTCACCTTCTTCATCAGCGTAGGTACATTCACAGGATAATGATAGAGACAAAGACATGCTTCGTCACATGAAAGGCCATTATTGGGCTCGCATGCATGTCTGCAAAGCGAGAATGAAGATTCTAAAGAGGAGGTTGAGCGAAGCACTAAAACGGCGGAAAAGGCCTGATCCACTCCGGATTTTTTCCGAGGCTTCATTGGCTGGGCAAGATACATGATGGAGGGTCGTCGCTCCGAATTTGAGCAAATTCGGAGAAAATTTTGTCATTTTGAAATTTTTTGGTCTAAAAACAGGTTTTTCAGTTAAGCGGGTAGCACACCCATATGCTCATTTTCTTTTTGGGACACTTGCTGAAGGAAATTTTTGCATTTTTGGATTTTTCATGGTAATTTATGCATCCTCAGGCATTTCCGAAACATTTCATCAGATTCTAGATGGCCAAAAAGCTCAAAAACACCATGAAAACCACCTTGCTGCCACCTTTTGCACCTGCAGGAAGTACTTCTGGGAGAAAGACGTTTTGGAGGGGAAAATGAGCTCCAAATTGAGAAATTTTAATTGGGTTGGATAGCCAACATCCAGGGCTTTCCAACGAGCTATCATGAGCTCAATTTGGATGCCGAGAAGTACTTCAAAATCAGGCTGAAAGGCGCGCGACCCACTTAAATTTTTGGCTGAATTTTCAACTTCCAGCTCAGATTTTCGGCCAGTTTGGACCAGTTTTGCTTGTGGATGAAATTTTTGGGTTTTCATGATGTAAATTGATGGTTGGCATGTAACTTTGGCTTATTTTTACCTATTCTAGAAGATTCACTCTCAAAAAAGTGAAAATCATGTAAATGAATCAGTTTCCACTCTTTTAGAGGCAAGTTGTTAGCTGCCTAGATTTTAGCTCCTTGATTAGAATTTGTTGGAACTGCTCCTAAAAGGAGGATTTCGACCCCTAGAGGTGTGGGAAGGGGTTAGGATGCTCTATATGATTTAATTTCTCAATCATTTTCAGAGGTTGGAGAGGTTGGACTCTTGGGAGACTTTTGGCATCATTGTACATATTTTTTCATATTTTAGCTAAGGAAAGATCAGAGGTTTTGCGGCACTTGTTGGGATTCTTGTGGTGTTTTTTTCTTGATGGTGTTTTCTCTCTATTTACTGTAAGTTCTTCATGTTTAATGTATGCCATTCCTTTCATATGCTTCTGAACTAAAATGAATGAGTAGATGAGGTTGAATCCATTGTTAACGTGCTCTGCCTTTGAGTTCATTTAGTTCTATATGTTTTCGACTGTTTGGAGAGGATCCAAGTTCTTCTTTTCCCTCTTCAGCTCCTTGTCGGTCTAATCTGTCCGTATATCCAATCAAAAGCATCAAGACATTCACCTACCTCGCCCCAACTCGAAATCTGCAAAGGTCTGACCTTATCCCCGGACCCAAAATTTGTTTTTCCCATTTCTCCAACGAAAACCCAAAAATCAAAATCAAACATTCCTATCTCTTTACTAGCCTAAAATCAGCTCCTATCGTAAGTCATCTCGCACCCTATTGCTCATTTTATCGAGATTGACGGAGAGATCCCTCTCCTACCCTCGTAGGGCTAGCTACGAGGCTAAGCGTGGTTTGATGTAGCCTTGAGTTTTATCTCATTTCAGCCTGAGGTAGATTTGAGTGCTAACAGGACTTACGCATTCCACCTGACCATAGACATGGCTGATCCAAATCTCTCTTCACTCAGTCACCCCCATGCCATATTCCAAGCATGAATGTGGGATATCATAAAAAACATTAATCAAAACAAAACCAGGGCTTCCATAAGCCAAACCACCTCAACCCTCAACTAGTGATTCCACCTAATAGTCGGACATCACAACCATCACCAGATTGATCTCCACCCAAGTTGTCCAGGGCTTTCAGAGCGTTTGTTCCAACCATGGCTTCTAGGACTAGTAACTCAACCCACAATTTTTGACGAGCTTCCAGAGTTTTTGTCCAACCAAGGCTTCCAAGACTAGTAACTCAACCCAGGGTTTCTAGATATTTTTTCCAACCAAGGCTTCCAGGACTAGTAACTCAATCCAAGTTGTTACAGGGCTTCCAAAGAGTTTTCCAACCAAGGCTTCCAGGAACTAGTAACTCAACCCATAGCCAAAATCACATGAGAACCAACCAGAAAACAAGCAATGAAATAAACCCACAACACCATGGTTATCTAGGAAATGGCAAGGGTAGGAAAATCCATTGTCAATCTAGGTGTTGTAGCTCATTTTTATTTTGTATTTATATGTTGAAAAAGAAAAGTAATATATATATATATATATATATGTATATGTATATGTATATGTATATGTATATGTATATGTATATGTATATGTATATGTATATGTAGATGTAGATGTAGATGTAGATGTAGATGTAGATGTATGTATGTATTCCAAGGTTTAAAAACAAATGAAAAAAATCAAAATGTTTAGCTTTAGGATTTTGGAAAAGCATTAATGGTGGATTAATCTTTTATTAACATAAGTTACATCATTAACATTAAATTGTTGTCGGCCCGAGCAGAGCTAAAGTCAGAGATAAGTTAAATGGTAGGCGACTTTTCGAGCGGGGTAATTTGGAGATGTCAGGTCTACCCGATGGCGCAAACCTGATAGCATAAACCAATCGATTTGTATTTGTCACCGTGCCTCCATAAACCAGTCAGTGTTGGAAGGGTTGAATTTAGATCTGCATTGAAGATCAATTGTGGGGGAACTATGGGTGGGGTTACACTATAGTTTTGGTGCTCCTGTATTGTGGCGAAACATGAGTGCAGTCCAGTTACACCTCCACATCACCTCATCCCACTTCATGTCACTCCCTTTCCATGTCATCCCTGACACCTCCACGTCACCTCATCCCATTTCATGTCACTCCCCTTCCATGTCATCCCTGACACCTCCACGCCACCTCGTCCCACTTCACATCACTCCCCTTCCACGTCATTCGTAACACCTCCACATCACCATGTCACATCACTTTTCCCATACATGTCAAATCACCATTAAAATCTTGTTTTCCTCATTTTTCCCATTTTCTTCTCTAAACCTTGTTTTTACCCTCATTTTTTACATTTTTAGTTATTGCTCCATTGTCCGTAGCATTGTCCCAGTCATCCTCCTAACCAAATTACAAGTAGTTAACGTCAGCTAAGATTGCTAGGAATTTATATAGTCCAATTTGATCATTTAAAGGTTTCAAAATGTCTAAAAAGGTCGCCATGTCTGGTCCAACCTCTCACATTCCTCTCATGGAAACTGAGAGGGATTTATTCGACTCAAATTTCTCTTTAAACCTCATGGAACTACGCCAGCACATCTTAGTTAACCAGAAGGACTCCCCTGTTATCATAAGGCCTTGCTTGTTTGATTCTAAAATCCCACAAACTTATGTTTTTCCTAAATTCATTCATTGTTTGGTGTCTGCCATGTATCCCCATAAATTTTTTCTCATCAATTCTTTAGGTAAAAACATTTTCTAGATGTCTACTCCTCTAATTCAGCAAGATTTGGTATTTCCATATTCAAAACTATATACCCCAATTTCAGAGGAATCCCTGTTAACGATTTTTTAGAACTTTTCTAAATGCCAAAATGTCTTCTTATATAATGCCTACAGGTCAGGATTTATCCTTAGAATAGACCCAATTTCCTCTAGAGACTTTTTTTGAAGAGGCAAGACCAATATTACAGATAATTTCCAGGGTTTTCGGCAAAGAGGATGTTACCGCTATAGACCGAGTCAGTTTTGGGATGTTTAGCATGATGTTGCAGCCTGAGATTTTTTATATATATCAACTTATTTGGAGAAATTGGTCAATTCTCATATGACTAGTTAAACCTCACTAGATGTTTCAAATTGCCTTCACTTATAACCTATTTATTCATTTATGTGCATGTTGAGAGTTTCATGCATTTGGGCTTGAATATAATGGATGTGCATAAGAGAATAAAATATGTAGCAAATTGGAAAGATATTGCAAGAATTTAGTCCAATTATGAAGGCTTCACCTACTTTACCTCTTCTTTTATGTCAGATGATTTTTCAATCATAAGCAGTTCCCCTGCACCTTGTATTTTTTCCAAAATCCCAATCTCTTCTTCAACTGAGTAAAGATGTCAAGGTAGGAGATTGGTTTCAATTCAAATATTATATTGATATCAAGCTGTATGGAGTTTAGGTTTCTCCTTATAGGTTGCCTACTTTTGTTCCCATGAGGTTTCTCCTTATTTCCAATAGAAGAGTAAAAAATTAATATGCTCCATATGTTCATGAACCCAGGCCAAACATGGAGAAATTAGCAAATAAAGGTAAGGCAGGAACATTAGGAGGAATAGAAATTGAAACTCCCCATGCTACAGAGAAAGGCTTGAAGAGGAGCAGCAAAGAGGTGATTGACCTGGAATGAGATTAAATTCAGAGTTCAAAGAAGCCCATATTGTCTAAGTAGGAATCTGAAACTTTAGCTAGAATTTCCTCAGCTACAGCTAGTTTTCAGCTACAGTTGGGAAAAGAAATTTGTACACCTTCTTCCCTTGCGCCTGAATATTCTTCCCAAAGTTTTGCACCTATCCTGAAGTATTTGTTTTCTCATATTGAAGAACTAAACAAGAGGATAAGATAGAGTGTTACATCCAAGTTGGAAACCCAATAAATTTCATATTATCATACCAGATTGTTATCTTCTATGGATCTGGAAAGAAATCAATAGAGATTTTATTTTTCTAATAATTCTGCCCTTATAGTTTCATCTTCTATAGGTTTCAAGGAAATCAATTTAACTATGTATGCAAGAGAACTCCCTTTTCCTGAAAACATAAATTTTCACAGGCAAACAACAGAGTTGATTTACAGTGACTTGAGAAAAAATTCTTTGGTTGCTAGTAAATTTGAAGCTTTATTGGGAAATTTTGTCAATCAATTGAATTTGGAGAAAGCAAATTCTAGGGTTTTACTCACACAAAATGAAAAATTAAAGAAATTTTATGTTAAAGTTGGTGTCAATACAGAGGATAGAACTATTGTTCAAAAAAATTTGCAGGGATCAGAAACTGAAATTCAAGTATTAAGAAAGAAGTTGAAGTTACCTTTTGTTAAACATGTGATGACCCCAGAAGTAGATCAAGTGGATAAGGAGAAGGAAATATTAACAAATGAGATTTTTCAAAGGAACAATAAAATAGCTACCTTAAAAGAAATGAATTCCAACTTACAACAGAAGATTGATACACATGTATGTACTATTCTAGTGCATCTTGACTCTAAAGACCTAGCTGATAAATTGACTAGAGTGATGACATAACTAAATATTTCTGAAGATGAAATGAAAAAATACAAAGAAATTTGGATGATACAAAAGAACTCTTGAAAGCAAAGGAAAAATAATTGACCATGACTAAAGAGACTGCATCAAAATATCTCAATGATTACCTGACTGCTTGCAATGAGATCAAGGAGCTAAAGGAGAAGGTGAAATGTAATATGTATCTGATTCAGGATAGAGAAATCATTTGGAAATATAAATTCCTTCAATGAAAAATATTCAGGATTGTATGCTAATTTTTACAAAGGAGAAAACCATCATCATATATTTGGAGAGCATCATTGCTACTAGAAAGAAGAATATTATGCAACAAGAACAATTTGCAAAGAAAATAATTGAATTCCTTAATTCCAAGACTGCATAGGAATTTAGGGAAATGAAAATCAAAGACAAAACAAAATTTATGCTTGAAATTAACAAAATAGTACTCTAGAATCTGTACAGAAAGACTATTGAGAAAAAACTTGGAGAAATAAAGGAATTTTTTCTGAATTGTAACACCAATTTCAATAAGAGAACAAGAGATGGATTACCCTCATGTTGGGATCAACAAGGAAACCTGCTTCTTTGGGATACATATGAAACTCTATTGGTGGAATCTACAATTAAAATTGGCACTTCTCATCAGAAGACAACAACGTTGAAAGGAGAAACAATTGTGAATTATCTACATAGATATTTTAAGTGCTATGTTTGATCAAAACTCTTTTCACTTAGAAGCCACCTTATAGAAAAATTACAAATTTCAGAATGGCTCACACCAGATTTGTGAAATTTTAAAGCTCAAATTTGTTAGTCTGGAAGAAATGCAGAGATTGGATGGCCCCTATAGCAGCAGTAGCAGCAGAGGCAAGGACTTATACAAGCGAGCCAGCACAGCAGCCCACGTATCATTTTCGTGGAGTCAGTGCACTTCTCTAGTTTTTGGCTCACTAACCCATGAATTTTTTTTCCACCTATCACAGAAATTTAGAATCATTTTCGTGGAGTTTACATACATTCACTTTTGTAAAATAGAGTTATCATGTCTTTTAAGTTTTAATTTAAAGAAATTCCCTCGTAGGACTTAATAGGAAAGAGTATTTCGAAATAGTTATATAAGTTTTGACAGTTAATAGTTTCCTCAACTGTTATTTTTTAATGAAACTATAAAGAGACATGGAGGAACGAAAAGGGGAACGTAAAGGGGTTCCAAAATTTTGACTTTCAAAAGGAGGTATTTTTTGTGAAATGATTTTTATCTTCTTAGAGTTTTAATAAATATTTTTTCGAGGTGATTACAAACTGATCTATGAGTATGATATGTGTTCTTTCTTTATAAATCATTTTATGTTTATATTCCATGGAAAAGATTAATGAAGTTGTTGGTTTTTAATGTAACGGTAACTAATATCATGGTTCTTGTGAATGAAATGAAATAACCTTAATGTGCCCTCCTCTTTATTTGTTTTCAAATTATTTGTCTTCCATATTGATACTAAAGTTTGAGGCAAGATATTCTTCATTTGAAGTAGCCTCTAGTTTCTAGAATTCATCTTCTTCTTCACCACTATATGTTTACCTTTAAAAATCATATTCATTTTCAATGAGGCCACTTTGAAAAGGTGAATTTTCCAAATAATATTTTCTTTCACATTACCTGTTGAAATATTTCTGAATCATTAAAATGGGACAGCAAAATAAGCTATGTTATCTTTTGAATAGATGGCATAGGCACTTACCTCTACTCAGCACAAAAAAAAAACAAAACAAAAAACAAAAAAAACAACAACAACAATCCTAGCTCCCAGAAGGCACCACACGAGGTCTAATACCTCAACAAAAGGATCTTGTTCTTTATGATCCTAAAAATTTAGTGTCTCAAAGGGTTTGGAGAGAAAAATCTCCAATAAGCCCTAGTCCTACCTTATTCTCTCCTAGTAATATTTTTGTTTTGCATTATCCAAAATTTCATCATTCAGAAGAAATTGCAAGAATTTTATATTTTTCCTAAGAAATCTTGTTTCCCCCTCAAAAAAAAAAATTCAGATCCCACTCTTAAAGAAATATCATTTGAATTTATTTCTTTTTCTTTCCCAGAAGTTGAAGAAAGAAAGATAGTTGATCTATCAGTCTCATATCAGACAGACCCTGTTGTTTCTCAACCTATTCTCATATTTGTCAGTCCACCTTATCCTTTTGTTTTCCAAACAAAAAGTTCTTCTTTCCCTCTCAAAATGAAAACATGGTGATTCTTCGGTTTCTTTTAAACATATATTCTCATTTGAACCTTCCCCCACCTATGAATGTCATGCCTCAAGACTATTTGATATTATTACCAAGATTTACATCAGAAGATGAATTAACAACACATAGTAACTTTTTGTGCTTTTACAGAAAATTTAAATGTAGAATACTTGGATGTAGTAATGAGGCATTTTTTACAATCATTGGATGGAGAAGGGAGGAAATGGTTTAAATACCTCCCTGCAAATTCAATTAACACATGGGAGGAGTTATAAAATTATTTTACACAGAGATGGTGATCCAAAATGGATTCATTTTGGCCTCCAAATCAAAATCTTCAAATGTAGATTAAAATAGGATCAATTTTAAGTGTTTTTTGACAGGATTCCAACGATGTGAACAGCGCGTAAAACTGAGTTCATATGAAGAAGTTATGGCCAATCAAAGTTTATGAAAAATTAGGGCAAAATGACAAAAAGTCAAAGCCAAAGTAAAAGTCAAAGTCAACATTCAACGGTCAAGAAAATGGTCAAGATGATATCAATAGGACATGTGTCATCCCAGAAATACATCACATTTTCAGGGTGATGTCAGCAGTTCAGTGACGTGTCAGAGTTTGATTGGTTGGAATGGGCCAATCCAGGGCTGACACGTGGCAGCCCGAATTTTGCCCAATACGGCCTCATTTCCGAAATTTTGGGGATCAGGGAGGATCGAACCCCTGACCTTCAGAAATTCCAAGGACTTCGTCAGAATCCACTCACCGAAAATCCATCGTATCACTTTGTATTAAATGTAAAGATTGTATATTTAATGTGGATTGGGATTTCCCGCCGAAAAAGGGCCCGACAATCAAGGTCAACCCAATGACCGTCGGACACCTTGCATATAATTTATGTAACCACCAGATATACAACGGGAGGGTCGGTGGAGGTTTCGAATAGTCAGTCTCCCAAAAACCATATATTACAACGCTTTCAACACAAGTCCAATAGCCAACATGGCGAGCGGTGGAGCTTGGTAAACCAAGCCATTGAAATTATAATTCAACTCAGCACAAAGCCGAACTAGCCAAACCCACTAGCGCACAGTCTAAGGTAGTTTTATGTAGTTTTATGCAGGGAAGGCGGTTTTCTAAAAGGCAGAGGTGGTATTGGATTTCTCGAGGGGGTCTGGAGGTCACAGTGGTAGAATATAGGCAAGTTTATACTCGTTTTTTCCAAAATTTCAAGCCCGTCACAATGGTGAGGTCAATTTTCTCATTTGAGTTGAGCTCATACCTGTAAAATCATTTTGAAGACAAAATAAAGCGGTCAACACTGGAAGCTAAGGACCCGGAGACGTAGCCAGGAACTTTGGTGAACTCTATTAAATTTTTGCTATGTTGATGTGTTTGAATGTGTTTTCATTTGCTTATGTTATTTATGTTATTCACAATCTTATAGATCTATTGCACTAAATAACATAAGTTTCTCACATAGATGTCAATAATACCTTTTTAATAAAACAGATCAAGTGGTATCAAAGCTTCAGGTTAGTTTTTAAAGGTTTGACAATGTCATGTGAAGATTTGAATGCTTACCATGTTAAAGTTCAAATGAGGAGAAGGAGAACTTGTTGAAGCAAATCTACAGATGGGAAGGGTATTTTCACAAAATAAGACGACATAAGAACACATATTCGAATCAGAATCTCAATTCTTGGACAGCTTCATGACAATACGTGCAATGGTATAAAAGATGTATGATGAGTTTAAAAAGGGTAAAGGTGAAGGCACTTCATAACCTAAACCAGACAAAGAATCGGGGAAAAAGCCTCCTCCATTACCTCCACCATCTCCTCCATCATCACCATCATCGTCGTCATCTTCTTCTTCTCATAAATATAGTTCTTCTAAAAAAGAAGAAGAAGAAATCCTCTTTGATCAAATTAGATGTAAAATTTGATTTTCCAATTTATGATGGTGAGCTTAAAGTTGAAAAGCTTGATAATTAGATAAGACAAATTGAAGTGTATTGCAAGGTACAGAAATTTGTTTCAGAAAGAAAGAAGATCCAGCTTTCTAGCCTTCATCTTGGAGGAACCACACCTTTTTTGTGGGAATGCAAGACACGAGCAGATCTCCAAAAACATGGTAAAATATTTTTGACATGGAATGAATTTGTTTCTGCTATTAAAAAAAAAATTATCCTTTGGCTTATATGAAACAAGATATGATGAGTTGGCAAACATTGCGTTAGTTAAAGGGTCAAAGTGTGCCATGTTACACTCAATAATTTCGTAAAAGAGCTTTGATACTAGGCATATCATTAGACTCGCCAGAAACATTATTGAAATACATAGGTGGCTTGAATAGTTATTTGAAGCATACCATACTGATGTTTAATCTGACTATCTTAGATGACGTATCAGTTCAAGAAACTCATACAGAAGCTAGGGGTAAAAATGTATCTCATGATGTTGGAAAGTCATCTAGATCTACTAAAATCAGGAATAAATAAAAGAAGAAACAAAAATGGAAGGAAAAGAAAGCGAACAATGTGAAGAAAGAAAAGCCTACATGCACTCACTGTAAGAAATAAGGACATGATGAGGCACACTATTGGACACTGCATCCAGAATTGAAGCCTAAGAATTTTGAGAATAAAGAGCGAAAGGATGCTGCTACTATGAAAAAGGAATTGGGATTAGATTCAGGAGACGAAACAATAATTACAGCTACAAATATAAAAGGTAAAAATTCTCAAGCATCTACAAGTAATTCGTCAAATTCTGTTGATAATGAAAATGATGAGAGGAAAATAAATGAGTTATTTCATATTAGAGTCATTTCCAAGAATATTAAAATTGATACTTTGCTTGATAGTGACTCTCAAGTTAATTTTATTGTTGAATCAATTGTAAAGAATTTGGGTATTGAAACAAAACCTCATAAAAATTCATACCCATTGGGTTGGGTTTGTGATAAAACTAAACTACAGGTTATGAAACAATGCAAATTTCATTTTGAAATTGGACCAGAGTTTGTAGATGAGGTTGAATTAGATATAGTCCCATTGGATATATGTGGAATTGTATTAGGGAGTCCATACTTGTATGATAGAGATGATGTCTTCTATCGCAGGGAAAATAAGTATCAACTCATTAAATATGGAATCGAATATGTATTAAGAGCTCATAAACTCAGAGATAACTACTCTCTCATAAATTTAGGACACATGAAAAGAATTATAAATTCAAGTAATCAATTTTTACTTATGATTGTAAAAGAAAAGGATCTTGATAAATCCGATCCTTTTCAAGGCTATAATCCTAAACAGAAAGAAGATTTAGTTAAATTTGTTTCTGATTATGATATTTTGTTTCAAGAGCCTAAAGGGCTTCCTCCCAAGAAACAGATAGAACATGAGATTTATTTGCAGCTAGATGCTCCTCTTCCTAACATTAGAATGTATAGGTTATCAGCTCTAGAGAATATAGAAATAAATAATCAAGTACAAGAATTTCTCGATCAAGGGTTTATTCGACCAAGCACTTCACCATTTTGATCTCCTATTATGTTGGTATGTAAGAAATATGGTTCATGGAGAATTTGAATTGATTTCCAGGCATTAAATAAAATAACAATAAAGAATCGTTATCCTCTTCCTCGCATTGACGATTTATTAGATCAGTTGAAATATGCAGTTTACTTCACTAAGTTAGACTTGCGAAGCGACTACCATCATATCAAGGTTTCAGAACAAGATGTATGGAAGAATGCTTTCAAAATGAAGCAAGGACTCTATGAATGGATGGTTATGCCTTTCAGCTTGACCATGCTCCAACTACATATATGTGTGTCATGAATGATGTTTTTAGGCCATTCATTGATGATTTTGTAATAGTCTACTTAGATGATATCTTGTTTTCAATAAGACATGGGATGAACATATAAAGCATGTAAAGCAGGTTTTAGATGTGTTAAAAAGAGAAAATATTTATGTAAAACTATCAAGATGTGAATTTGGTAGGACATCTTTAAATTACTTGGGTTATATTGTAGGGGGTGGTGAATTGAAGATAGATACTTCTAAGGTCGAAGTCATTGTAAATTGGCCTAAGCCCAAGATTGCTACAGAAGTTAGAAGTTTATTAGGGGAAGCACAATACTAGAGAAATTTTATTGCTAAATTTTCTTTGATTGCAGCTCCTCTGCATGCTTTGACAAGTGTGAAATAGGTGTTTTAGTGGGGAGGAAAATATCAGAAAGCCTTTGACACATTGAAAGAAAGGATCAGTATAGCGCCAGTACTAGCACTACCAAATCTTCAACAACCATTTGAGATCGAGACAGATGCAAGTGAATATGCCATGGGGGCAATGTTGATGCAGCACATAAAGCCTATATGCTTTCATTCTGAGACATTCACATCAGCAGTAGTTAACTATCCTACATATGATAAGGAATTATATGCATTAGTACAGAGTGTTAAAAAGTGGAAACATTACATAATGGGAAAAGAAATAATCATACATACAGATCATCAACCACTACACTATTTACACTCACAAAATAAATTGCAACAATCAAGACACTATCGTTGGATGGGTTTCTTACAGAAATTTCATCTTCTAATCATATATAAGAAAGGCATACATAATAAGGTTGAAGACATGTTATCAAGGCAAATCATAAATGCATCCACAATTCTTAAGAATAATTCAGTAATTCACGAAAGCTATATTGAACAATATGCTCAACACACATATTTTGAGGATTTATATGGAACTTTAATTCATGGCAAGCAAGTAGAAGAACTGGATTATTTCATAAAGGACAAACTCTTATATCATCTGGGAAAAGTATGCATTCCACAAACTGAAAGAGTTAATGTGATTAGAGAAGCACATACTTCTCTAATTTCAAGTCACTTTGGTGTAAGTAATGCAATTGCACAATTACAAAGATTCTTCTATTGGCCACGAATGAATGAAATAGTTTCAAGATATATTAAAGGATGTACTATGTGTGCTATAAGCAAGCCAAGTAACAGAAAATTAGGCTTGTATAATCCACTTCCAATTCCTTCTCGTCCTTGGGAAATTTTATCCATGGATTTTGTTGGGGGATTGCCAATGTCCAGAAAAGGTCATGATTATTTGTATGTAGTTGTGGATAGGTTCAGTAAGATGTGTATTTTGACACCATGTACTAAACAGGTCACAGTTGAAAAAACTGCAAATTTGTTCTTTCAAAATGTATGGGTTCATTTTGGGTTACCCACCTCTATTATATCTGATCAACATTCTTGATTTTTTAGGAAATTTTGGTCAAGTTTATGGGAACTCATGGACACAAAGTTAAATAAGAGAACAAAAATTCATCTACAAACCGACGACCAAATAGAAGTGGTAAACAGGACAGTGGTATAGTTTCTTTGAGGTTATTGAAGCAAGCATCCTAAGCTTTGGGATGAGAATTTGTGTGATGTACAGCATGCTTACAACCATGCGAAACATTATTCTACTCAAATATCTCCATTTGAGACTTGTTTTGGTTTTGTACCAAAGTCTCCCTTGGATTTTGTATTTGGTAAAGACATAGTAGTTGATGGACACAGTGATGTGGACAAAGCAACCAAGTTCATTGAAAAAATCAAGGAAATTCACCAGGTAGTACAGGAACAACTGGAAAAGAGCTAAGAAAAGTATAAAGCGAGGCACGACAAGCATCGAGTTCAGCATAGTTTTCAAGTTGGTGATCAAGTCTAGTTGTACATCAGCAAAAAAAGACTTCAAGGGGAAGGTAAGAAGTTGAAACCAATTAGATATGGTCCTTTCAAAATTCTTGACAAAATTGGTGAGAATTATTTCCGCCTAGATCTACCAGCTTATATGCAAATCTATTCCATCGTAAATGTTGAAAACTTGCGATATCCAAAAGAGCAAAGTCAGGTACCTTCCATCGAATATTTTTCACTAGAGTATCTCAAAGAGTTGCATAGGAGGACACAATTATAGAAAGGAGGATAAGGACTTTGCGACGAGGAGATGTTGATTATCTTCGAATTGGGATTTAAGGTACAAATCCAAGTAAATCATGATGGATAGAAATTGGAAAAGTGAAGGAAACATATCCTCACTTACTTGATAGCTAAAACCAACTTTTGATGGTCCAAAAGCTTCTAGTGGGGAGGAGTGATCAAAAATGGATTCAGTTTTGCCTCCAAATCAAAATCTTAAAATGCAGATGAAAATAGGATCAAGTTGAAGTACTCATCGACAGGATTCCAACGGTGCACACATCGCATAAAGCTGAGTTCGTATGAAGAAGTTGTGGCCAGTCAAATTTTATGACAAATTAGGGAAAAATAACAAAAAGTAGTCAAAGTAAAATTCAACAATCAACAATCAACTGTCAATTCAATGGTTAGGATGATGTCAGTAGGACACATGTCATCCAGAAAAGACACATGTCCAGGGTGATGTCAGCAGATCAGTGACGTGTCGGAGTTTGATTGGTTGGAATGGGCCAATCTGGGGCTGACATGTGGCAGCCTGTATTTTTCCCAATATGGCCTCATTTCCAAATTTTTTGGGATCAGGAAGGATCTAACCCTTGACCTCCCGAAATGCCAACAATTACGCCAGAGTCCTCTCACTAGAAAGCCACTGTATCACTTTGTATTAAATGTAAATATTTTATATTTAATGTGGATTGGGATTTCTCGCCATAAAAGGGTCGGACGGTCAGGGTCAACCACATGACTACCAAACACCTTGCATATAATTTATGTAACCACCAGATATACAACGGGAGGGTCGGAAAAGGTTTCAAACAGTTGACCTACCAAAAACCATATATTACAATGCTTTCAACACAAGTCCGATAGCTAACATGCCGAGCAGTGGAGCTTGGTAAACCAAGCCACCGAAATTCTAATTCAACTCAGCATAGAGCCGAACTAGCCAAAACAACCAGAGTGCAGTTAGAGGCATTTTTATGCAGGGAAGGTGGTTTTTTAAAAGGCATAGGTGGTATTGGATTTCTCCGGGGTTCTGGAGGTCACAGTGGCGGAATATATGAAAGTTTATACTGTTTTTTCCGAAATTTCGAGCCCGTCGCAATGGTGCGGTCCATTTTCTCATTTGATCTTCTATTTTTGAGCTCATACCTGTAAAAGCATTTTGAAGATAAAATAAAGTGATCAGCACTGGAAGCTAAGGACCGGGAGATGTAACCAAGAAGTTTGGTGAACTCTGTTATTAAATTTTTATTATGTTTGTGTGTTTGAATGTGTTTTCATTTACTTATGTTGTTTATGTTATTCGCAATCTTATCGATCTATTGCACTAAATAACATAAGCTGCCCACATAGATGTCAATAATACCTTTTTAATAAAACAGATCAGATGGGGAGAAAATAAGGATCATGGTTACTTCTTGACTGATTTTAATGCAATAAAGAGGAAACCGGAGGAAGAGGTGGTAGAATTCATTAAAATATTTTAAAAAAATTATAAAAACCTCCCTACAAAAATAAAACCACCTCATGTTGGTGCAAAAGTGGTGTTTGCAGGAGCTTTTGAGTCTAATTTTGGTTTCACTTTGAGGGAGAGGTGGCCCCCTACTCTGAACCAAATTCAAAAAAATGCATTGGAAATTGAGGTAAATTTGTCTACAGCAGGAAAGATCAAGCAGAAAGATGAAGCTAGTGATAAAAAGAAATGGAAGGAAGAAGCCAAATATTCAAATCATATTAAATATTCTCATGAACAGAATTTAGATGATATTACTAAATTCATTATAAATATGTCTAACAAATTGGTGAAATTAGAGCTGGATAACAAAAATCCTCCCAAGAAGATCCAGCAAGCTCAAAACAAAAATTTTAATCCTCAATTTAGGAGGTAGCCACTTCAAATTATGCAAAGAGATAAAAAGGACCAAGATCAAGTCTATCCACCTTTGTGTTGGAAATGTTGTCATTGATGGCAAAAGAATTGGCACCTAAACTATCCATAAGGAAAAAGAGACAAAGAGGTAGCAGAGGCAGCAGATGAAACAGAGGAATTGATGCAGTAGCAACAAATGAATTAGAGACAGAGCAGTGGAGTTGAATCAGGGGTTTTAATATAGTTTGCAAAGAAGATGGCGTAGATTAATGGAGTAGCGGAACCTTGGTGGCGGCAGTGGTGGCGCTTCGGTGGCGACACTCTCTTCTGGTGGTTGCGGAGGCACCCCTCCGCTGGTTCAAAACTGTCGGGGTGTGCTCCCGCAATAAATCGTGACCATTGATCTGTGGTCAGCGCCTGATGGGCAGGTCAACTGCGGCGGCACCACTTGGGTTAATTATCGGACTGTTTGTACCCCCGCAGTACCATTGATCTTCCATAGATCTAATCGTATGAATACAGTCCATGTGGACAATTATGAATCATAACAAAAGGAAGCACGTCGAAACCTAGAGTAGAAAGGCAGAACCACGATGAGTGAACAGTAAAGGTGTTTTATGGTTTTCATCGCACCACCTATGCGGAGTAAGCGGTATTTGAGGAGTTGGGAGCGATTCCATAAATCACTCGACAGGTGGCAAGGAGGACCCATAAAAAACCGCTTTTCACTGTGCGCCATCGTGCGTTATAGTTCGACCCAGGATGCCCAGTGATATCGTTGAGCACCGTTGATCTGGGAAGGGGTCATCGGACGGTCATCATTTGTTGAAGGTGTGCGAAGATTAACACAAGTGTGGCAGGCCATCGCACGTTAACGTTCGGCATCGGAGGTCGAGCGATATGCATATACGCCGTTGATCTGGAAGCTGGCTAATCTAACGGTGATCGGATGTTGGACTTGCGCGAAATTTACTTATGGTACCATGCGCGTATTTGATTGGCTATTGACTATATTTGTGGGCCCGGGGTCAAATGTTTATCATATTATTTGAAAGCGTTAAAATGAGAAATGTTAACCTTAATCCTAAAGTTAAGTTCTAAAGTATTAAATTAATTATCTAATTCCCAAGATCAATGGAATAGTGAGAGTTATGGAGACCCCGCTGGATTATCTATTTTGACCCCATCCACGAATACCATTAGAAATTGAATGATTTTGACCCAAGGTTTTAATAAAGGCGAAAACTATATAAGGTGATGAAAAATATGAAGAAGAGTGTGCATGCGAAAGGGTTGGTAATAAACAGAATCTCTTTCAGAGATATCTGTATGAATAAACTCTGATATATCTAAGTCTATGGTGCACCTGTGAATATGATGATTTATCAAGATCTCTAGAAAAGATGATGATTAATTCTTGGTTTAATTGACTGATGAAATCATGAAGAACGTATGCATGAGTAAGGGTTTTGAATGAATACTTCACTCTGAAGTATATCTGTATTGAATGGGTAACAGATTTCTGAGAGATCTGAATTAAGGATGCACCTCTGAAGAAAATGAATAAATCTGGTGGCCTGTTGAACCCTTAGTTAAACTGAGAGGGGGGGGGTGAATCAGTTTAACACATACATGGACTTTTAATACTTTTCTTTTAAATCTTATTTACACCTTCATTTCATGGTCAACTTAATATGTGAGCAATCTTAATCTGTGAGCAAAAAGTATTACTATCAAACAGATTTGTTAATGTAATAGCAGATTGAATATGAGAGCAGCAAGTATTAAGCAGATGAGATAAACCACATCAACACATAAACATCATGCACAGAGACACCAGATATAAGTGGAAACCCATAAAGGGAGAAAACCACATCTTATTATTGTTGTGATGCAAAGGCAAGCTCCAACTCCCTCTCACCACTGTTTTCTGCAGGCACCAACCTACGGGAGGCTCTATCCTCAATTCTGCAAGCTACAACTTGCAAGGAAGCTCCAACTCCCATCAATTTTCTGCAGACACCAACCTACAGGAGGCTCCAACCTCAGTCATCTACAACTGACATTTTATCAAGCTACAACTTGATGTGGAAGCACCAACTCCCATCTATTTTCTGCAGGCACCAACCTACAGGAGGCTCCTACCTCAGTCAGCTACAACTGACATCTATCAAGCTACAACTTGGTAGGGAAGCTCCAACTTCCTTACTCTTTCAAAAGAAAAACACTTGCTGATTTACCTTGGATATCAGCTCTGTTTTGTACCTTCTTCTCTGCTGTTCATCAACTCTTATATCAGACCTGCATCATCTCTGCTCAGCCCCTTCTTCTTCTTTGCTCAGCTCCTCCTTATTCACATTCTTCTTGTAGCTTGCTTATTTTCTTCAACTCTCTTTAATTCTGTTGCATACTCTCTTCTTCTCTCACTCCTTTTTCGTCAACCTCTCTCCCCTTGGATATTACCCTGTTTTATACAAAAATAGCTTCATGGCTGTTTGTATTCCACTGGGAATTCGAAATGGACAGCCATGTCTCTTTTCCTTCTGCCTTCTCATCTCTTTTCAGCTCACTCAGAAAAATGTAACTGTAGGTGCTTATTTTAATATTACAGTGGGATATTTGCTCTCTTCGGAAGACTTGCCAATGCATCACAAAAAAATAAAACATTTACATTCAAATTTGAATGAGAACTCCAGCTCACTCGTTTTGTCTCTTGGCTTGCTGCGCACTTGTCTTTTCTCTGACTGTGTCTTTGTCTTTTCTGTCCTCTGCTGTGGTGTAACTGTTGCATGCGTGTAACTGTTCCTTTTATATCTACTGACTGTAAATCTGGAGGAACTCCAATCCCTTTTATGCTATTAGTGTCTTGTTGATGTGGAACATTCCGCAAGCGGAACGGACATATATCACACTCGTATATTAATAATCGCCCTCCCGTTAAGCTGAGGCATATACATACAACCCACAGACCACGCAGCACATCTTTAATACATTCGCCTTTTATATATATAACAATGCCTTTTAACTTAAATCAACTCTCGGCATCCTTATATAAGGTTTTAACAAGAAATTGCCGCTTCTACTATAATCAATGAATAATCTTGATAAAACTTAACAAATGCCCTTTCGGGCCCACCTGACACGCTTTTTGATGCATTGATTCTCCTCCGATTGCGATTAGAACACGGATGTGATTTGCACATATTAACTCCCGCATATAATAGGATCGGGTCCGCCACTTCAATCGCAGCATATTACAAACATCATGCGATCAATCGGACGTGATTGAACCGATTAACTCCATCTTATAACGCCATCGGGTCCGCCACTTGATCAGAGCATATTACAAAGGACTTGCGATCAATCGGAAAGTTCCGATGCGATTAGCTGGAATTCAAATATATATAAACCATCGTTAATACACACATCGGGTCCGAACTCTTAATCGCAATCGCAAGTCTTTTAATATGTGTTGCGATTGACCACTGTTCATTGTATTTTGCCGATGCGATTGGGAAAGGACTTCAAACATGTTTGAATTATAATTCATACCTCCATCGGGTCCAGACTTCCAATCGCAATCGCAACTCACATGTTCTCCGATGCGATTGACCAATGCCGATGCGATTGGGAACTCGGATGCGATTAGCAATAAACTGTGGCATATAGCTCGATCGGGTCCGGCCTTTAATCGGAGCACATAACAAAACTCCGCCGATTGAACCTTTTCTCCGATTGCGATTGGGGAGGGATCCCACCGTATAAAGCTTGGTTCTTATAATAAAGCGCTCCACTTATATACCTGATATATATGTATACTTTGCCAATGGGTTATGCGATTCCCGGAATACGTTTTGTATATGTATATATATATATATATATATATATATATATATACTTTGCCGCTGGAGTTAAGCGATTCCCAGAATAATATTTGTGTTATATTAAATGTATAACACCGGTTGGAGTGTGCGATTCCCGGAATATGGTTCTGTATTATATGTGTAACGCCCGGCTGGAGTCTGCGATTCCCGGAATAAGATTCGTGTTATATTATATGTAAAACGCTCGCTGGAGTGTGCGATTCCCGGAATTTTATAACTGCTCTCTGCCTCTGTCTCTGCTTCTGTCGCTCTGCCTCTGTCTCTATCTTCCGATAACGGTTCTTCACTGTGCTTCTATGACTGTTACTTTTTGACATTCTTCTTGCTGCCTCTATTGCTTTCACTGTGCTTCTTTTTCCTTCCTTTGCTTCAGCGCTGCCTTATTTGCCTGAGTGCTGCCTCCTTTGCTGCCTATGTTACTTCTTTGTCTCTTCCTTTATGCTATATCTGTTGTCTTAGTTTCTTTGTGCTCCTTCCTCTGTTGCATCTATAGAATCCACTCCACCTGTTATACTTGTAGCAAATCCTATGAGGCTCCGATCTTCTATGCCTTCAATTCAATAGTTCTTTTCCTCAACTTCGAACTTTGCTACATTCTGCAGAATGAATTGATGTATTCTCCCCAACAGTGCTTCACATACTTCCCACTTGAATAATTGTGAAAAAACACAAATTAGCTTCTACTAGATTATCTACACAATCTTCCCACTTGAATAATTGTTCCTCATCACTCTGTCTCATTCCTCAGCTATTAAATGGCCCTCTTCTACTGTCCTCACTACTTTGCAGCACCTCATCTGACTCCTGCTGCCTTTGTTTCTTCTATGCTCTACTTGTATTATGCTCTCTTTGTTTCATCTGCTCCTAGACTGATGCTACTCCTTAATTCTCCTTTTGCTGCCTCTGCTTCTTTAAATGACCCTGTCTCTGCTGCTTGACCCTCTCTACATCTTGCTGCTATGCTGCTCTCTTTGTCTTGTTGCTGCCTCAGGTGTTCTTCCTTTTCCATTTCCTTTGCCTTGTTGCTACCTCAGGTGTTCTTCCTTTGCCATCTCCTTTGCCATCAATGACAACATTTCCAACAGTCTCCCCCTTTGGCATTGATGGCAACACATCCACCAATAATCCAATTCTTCCTCCAAGTCTTCCTCTATCTAGCTTCTTTTAGAAGACCCTTTCTTCTATTACCTGCTTTTCCTCCCCCTTTGACATCAATGGAAAAGGGTTGCACATTTCTTAGTGTAGATTCTATCTTTTCATTTTCTCTCTCTGAGATGTGTTTAGGCATTCTTCTTCTGATTTTGTACCATGTTGCTCTATACTGGTGTACAATATTTGTTGAGAGAACACTTTTGAGAATATTGAACTTGAATAAACATACAGTCTCTTTCTGATGTAGTGTGCCAATACATTTCTGTTGAGGAATATTGTAGATGGAATATGTCTTCTTCTACAATACTCATCTGCAGTCTAGCATTTGTTCAATTATGATGAAGCCAATATATCCTTTATTCTTGCGGTACACCTTTCATGCCTGTTGGTGATGATATGAGCTAGGATGTTGACATTATCCTTAATAGCTGAAGGTTCTTGTTACAGATGTGATCAATGAATTAACCAGAATTTGATCTAAGAGATCAAATGCCTTTACTGCTTGCATAATGAACTTTCAAAACAAAACCTTGAGGTAGGATGCATTCAATGTATTGGTCGATCTCACTTATCAACCATGCACTTTTATTTATGACATAAGGGGGTATGTATGTCAATGATCAATCTCTCTTTAAAGGTGGATTACCAGTAAATCCTTTGTGCTGAAGTAGGATTTAGATGATTTTAAAACTTTTGGGCTTCAGATGGTAATCATTGCTAGTCCTTTATTCTTCAGATACTTTGATTCAAGTGTAAACACAATACTGATCCTTTAGCTCTGCTACTGACCTTCTCAAACTGAATGCAGAATCCAGATAACGCTGGGAATACTACCTTGATGTACGTTTTCCATAATACTTTTGATCCTAAGGACCTGTTTTATCCTTACCTAGCTGGCTGATCTCCCCCTGGAATGATATTCTATTGATAGATATGCTACCTGTACCTAGTACCAATTGATATTACCTTGATAAAACATACAGATATTTCATTTTAGCTTGCACATGAACCCATAGTTCCACTATTGATCTTTCCACTGTTCACACCAAAAATCATCAATATACTGAATCTGATCTTGGCATCATTAACCTGCTACTTATTCTGTCATCCTGATTTGAAAGAATGTCACTGCATTTTATTTTCTATGACAGTTCCAGAATCACTACTGCTTTATACACTGCTTTATATGCCAATTCAACTGTTATCATGGCTTCTTGATGCCTTTTTAATAATCGCAACTAGACCTCATAACAAACCTTTGAAGATTTGAATATACCGCTCGCTTTATAGTTCGTCGACCGACCTTGTATTAATACTCCATGCTTTGAAAAAAAAACTTTATAATAAGACTTTCGGACTGGCCCACCTATGCACCATACCTCCTCTATCTTCCGCGCACTTTTATTAAACTTCGCGTATCTTCATCGAATAGTCACCGCCGGATGTCCCCTTTTCAAATCAACGGTCCTGAGAAATTCCGCTCGGTGTCCCGGTACTGACGTTAACTTGCGAAATCGCAGGTTAAACGGTGGCTTCCAATACCACCTATGCCACGTGTCAACAATCTTATGGAATCGCTATCCCTCTAGATAATACCGCCTCCGTACCAAAAGTGGTGCGAAATAATTCGGAAACCATAAGTGGTTTTGCTACAGTGTTTCACCAAGGTTTCGGTCTTCTTTATTAAATAGTTGTTTTTCAGTATATTATAATGATTCTAACCCGCTCACGAATGGTTTCGCTCCACTATTGACATTGCGCATTTGAATATGGTTCCGCTCCACCATTCACAACCTTTGCACCTTACATAACCTTTGCAGAGTTCCACATTATCAAACATTCTTCTTTCTTAATATACAGGCAGATTCTTAGCTTGATTTACTGGGTTCGACTTCACAGGGTTTTAGTCTTCAATCAAAGCCTATGCCACTCAATTAATGAATAATTGCTCAATAATTCATCTATAAACTGCATTACACCCCTAATTCATGAATAAAGCTATTATGCTTCAATTCTTCTGTTTCTTCTGCAGAGTGCACACACAGACACTCATTCACAGAGAGTACGGTTCATTAGTCTTCTGAGTGGAACAGGAAATTCGCACAAACCGATGCTACAAGGTTCTTCACCACAGAATTGCCACACAATCACTCTAATTTCCATACCCTGCTTATTGGACTCGGCTCAATTACATAGGATCATTCATCAAGAACTCATGTGTTCACACAGGATTTAACTAGTCAAATTCCTTTGCTGCCTTTGTTCTCCTTCTAACAATTTTGCTGCCTATTGTGAGTTTTATATGGTCTTCTTCCTCCATAGATCTCTGTTAGAGGAACTTCCTTTCCCTTACTGATCTCATAGCTGTTATCATTCCAAGGAGCTCTTCTTAGACTACTTTCATGGGGTCTATATATGAACTTCTCTCCCCTTGGGATGCTGCTTCATATCTATAACTGGTTAGATATTTGCTTTGTTTCGTAGAGCAGCTCCCCCTGAGACTATGCTAGATTCATTATGTTATGGAGATAGTAGGCTCCCCCTTTCTCTTTTCCTTCCAAACTTTATTGAGGTTCTTCATAATGTCTGCACTTCTTTTAAATTCATAGTTTTGTTTGATTTGCTTTGATCCCATCATCTGTCTAGAGTTCTTTAATGTATATGGCATATTACAGTCTTTAGCTTTCTGACCACGCTTGAGGCATACATAACATCTTATTTGACCAAGGTGCATTTGAGCTGATGTATAATATTTCATTCCCCTTTTTGAACATAATTTACAATCAACATATTTATGTCCAAATTCATTGCATGCATAACAGTAGCCATAGAAATGATTTGTGTACCTGTTGGAAGATTGTCTTTTCCCTTTGCTTGCTTGAGGGTTTCTTCTCTTTTGTTGCATCCTTTGCTGGTTGGACTGGATTGGCTTTGTCTTACAATATGTTGCATTATGTCCTGGTTTATGACAAGATAAACATGTGCTAATTTTCATAGGAGGGAGGAACCTCCTTTGACATCTTCCGAATTTGTTCAATTCATCCCTAGGAGCATATGAGCCTTTAGTAGTTGATTGTTTCATCCTCTCATTCTCTGCTCTTTCATGTTGCTGCTTGATTATGTTTGTTTCTTTACAACTCATGTTCCTGCTGGTTTCTGCTTCTGTAGGAATTTGCTGAGTTGTTTCACAGTTCTTTACAGCTTTTACAAAAATGATTTTCTTGTTATCTTCAACCTTGGACTTACTGGTTTCACCTTCATATCCTATCCCAGCCTTTATGAGAAGTGACCTTTGAGCCTTTAGAATCTGGTCCAACTGTCCGGAGCTTTTCATTTGAGGAGTATTCATTAATAAATCTCTTTGGGCCTTTTCTAATTTCTTTCTTAGGTTCACTACTTCTTCTTCCAATTTTTCACATTCCAGATTTCTCTCTCTCATTTGTTGCAGCAAAGTGTCTTCTATTTTCCTTGCTTCTTCAAGGTGTGTCTTCAGGCCAACAATTTCTTTCTTATCTTCATATTCTCTCTCATCACATATTTGCACCACTGTCTTAAGGTCTTTGTTTTCATTTTTCAATTTTTCTCTTTTAGGCAAAGCAGTGTCAAGCTTGGCTTTTTCTTCAGCTGTAATTTCTTCATGGTTCTTATCTCCATTCACACTAGCAGGTACTTCATTTGATTGAATATTTTCCTGTTGACATGAATTTTTCTTCTTCTTAATTCTCTTATCCTTCTTGTCAGTGCCGTCCTTAGTGTTTACTCCATGCATAAAGTGAAATCTATCCCAAATTTCTTTTGCAGAGGTTAAATCCATTATCAACTCAAGGTCCTTGTTATGAAGACTGTTATATATTACACATTTTGCCTTGGCATTCCTCTGTTGTTCTTTCACCGTGGGGGAGTCTGTGCAGTAACCATCACATACAAGCTTCCATACTTCAGGTTCATAAGCCAATAATCATGTTTTAACCTTATCTCTCCATTCAGGAAAGTTTGTTGTATTTAACACAGATACATTTTGATAGTCCATGACTCAACCAGATCTCCTTCAAGTTATTAAGCTTACACCAAAGGAACTGGCTCTGATACCAATTGTTGAACGCTTAGTTAAACTGAGAGGGGGAGGGGGGGTGAATCAGTTTAACACATACATGGACTTTTAATACTTTTCTTTTTAAATCTTATTTACACCTTCATTTCATGGTCAACTTAATATGTGAGCAATCTTAATCTGTGAGCAACAAGTATTACTATCAAACAGATTTGTTAATGTAATAGCAGATTGAATATGAGAGCAGCAAGTATTAAGCAGATGAGATAAATCACATCAACACATAAACATCATGCACAGAGACACCAGATATAAGTAGAAACCCATAAAGGGAGAAAACCACATCTTATTATTGTTGTGATGCAAAGGCAAGCTCCAACTCCCTCTCACCACTGTTTTTCTGCAGGCACCAACCTACAGGAGGCTCCTACCTCAATTCTGCAAGCTACAACTTGCAAGGAAGCACCAACTCCCTTCAGTTTTCTGCAGGCACCAACCTACAGGAGGCTCCAACCTCAGTCAGCTACAACTGACATTTTATCAAGCTACAACTTGATGTGGAAGCACCAACTCCCATCTATTTTCTGTAGGCACCAACCTACAGGAGGCTCCTACCTCAGTCAGCTACAACTGACATCTATCAAGCTACAACTTGATAGGGAAGCTCCAACTTCCTTACTCTTTCAAAAGAAAAACACTTGCTGATTTACCTTGGATATCAGCTCTATTTTGTACCTTCTTCTCTGCTGTTCATCAACTCTTATATCAGACCTGCATCATCTATGCTCAGCCCCTTCTTCTTCTTTGCTCAGCTCCTCCTTCACATTCTTCTTGCAGCTTGCTTATTTTCTTCAACTCTCTTTAATTCTGCTGCATACTCTCTTCTTCTCTCACTCCTTTTTCGTCAACCTCTCTCCCCTTGGATATTACCCTGTTCATGGAATTTGAAAAAGAATCTAGAGAATAAAAGGATACTTTTGTGGATGCTCTAGAAGAAAAATATTTTCTTGATGAAAACAATCAACTCAAAATTGGCCTAGAAGAGAGTAAAATAATCATAGAAACTCTCAAAAATCAGCTTGAAGAAAAGGAGAAACACAATGAGAAATTAGAGTGTGAAGTAGTAAGTCTAAGAAAATAACTTGAGAAAGTAAAGACTCTGAATCTTAGATTTGCTAAAGGATCTGAAACCTTAGATGAGATTATCAAGGTACAATGTTCTCCCCTTATAAAGACAAGTCTTGGATATATCGGAGAATCTTCTCAGGCTTCAGCACCAAATTATCTAAAAGCAGCTACTGCTGGTATACAACATGCTACCACTTAGCAAGGGAATAAAGAATCTTTGCAAGTAAAGCATGATCATCTCAATTCAAAGAACACTAACAGGAATATCTTTCAAAGAAACACCAATCAACAAGTAAATTCAAGAAGGAGATTTTATGATCGTAGAAATTTCTTCTTCAATGGACAATGTTTCTCATGTCACAATTTTGGTCATAAAGTTGTTCAATGTGTAGAATATAAAACCATCATGACAAGAGAAGCAAGAAAGAAAAGGATTGATATTGAAACAAAGAAGAATACTTATAACAAATTTTCACCTCTTCGAAATGAAGTTGAATGTGCTTATTGCAATAACTTTGGCCATGAAGAATTTGAAAGCAGGAGCAAAGTTTAGCCAAAAGAACATGTTCCTTCAAGCTCCAAAGTATGGAAAAAGAAGGAATTACAGGTTGAAAATTGTGGCATAGCATTATTTTCAGAAGATGAAGAAAACCAATGGTACATTGATAGTGGATGCTCAAGACACATGACAAGTGACAAAGACAAACTTCTAGCATATAGTGCTCTAGAAAAGGAAAAGGATGTTACATTTGGAAATGATACCCCTGCGGTCATTAAGGGAAAAGGGTCTGTTTTTCTAAAAGAAAAGGTGAAAGCTAATGAATTTATGTATGTGGATGGATTAAAGCATAACCTGTTAAGTGTAAGTCAAATGTGTGATCAAGGAATCGAAGTTGTATTTAGTTCAAAAGAATGTGTGGTACGTGATCTTGATACAGGTAAAGCAATTATAAAAGGAAAAAGAACTCCAAGCAACCCGTATGTATTGAAGAGTTGCAAAGAACAATGTTACTTGAGTAAATCTTCAAAAAAATGGCTATGGCATAGAAGGTTGGGGCATCTGAGATTCTCTCAAATCAACAAATCAAGCAGACTTAAAGCTGTTCATGATCTTCCCAATATTACTCTACCTGAAAATATCATATGCAAATCTTGCCAATTCGGTAAGAAAACTAGAGTACAATTTAATGCCAAGGAAGGATCATCAAGTAAGCCTCTTGAACTCATTCATACTGACATATGTGGACCTATGAAGAAAAATTCACCACATGGTGAAGAATAATATATCTTATTCATTGATGATTTCTCTAGAATGTGTTGGATTTGGTTGATTAAACACAAAGATGAAGCATTTGAGAAATTTCAGATCTTCAAAGCACTAGTTGAAAATGAATTAGATCAAAAAATCAAGTTTCTTAGATCTGATCGAGGAGGAGAATATACATCCAATGAATTCCTTCAATTTTGTGAACTACATGGCATAAAAAGACAGTTTTCTGTAGCTGGCACTCCACAACAGAATGGCGTTGCAGAAAGAATGAACAGAACAGTTCAACAAATGGCTAGAGCTATGCTTGATGATTCTGGAACACCTGACACATTTTGGGGAGAAGCAGCACATACAGCAGTAAATATTCTTAACAAGGCACATGTTCATGTAAATAGTGATAAAAATCCATATGAACTCTGGTATGGTAATTCTCCTACTATAAAGCATTTTAGAATTTTTGGAAGCAAATGCTTTATCAAAAATAATGATGAAAAACTTGGCAAGTTTGAACCTAGAGTAGATGAAGGAATATTTCTTGGTTACTCCTCTAGGAGTAAAGCATATAAATGCTACAATAAAAGACTTAGGAAGATTGTTGAATGTATTGATGTTGTTATTGATGAGTCTCCTGCAGCTCCAAAAGAAAAACAAACAACAAATGAAGACGATGATGATGACATATATCCTTCTACATCAAATAGTAATGATACAAACAGTGAACCCAATGAAGAACCCAAAGATGATTTGTCTGAAAAGGCTCCATCCAGATATGTTCAAAATAATCATCCAGAATCTCAAATTTTGGGAGAAAAGGGATCAGGTGTACAAACAAGAAGGACGCTTGTGGGATCTTCTAGCAATCTGGCATTTCTGTCCACTATTTAACCACACATTGTCAGTCAAGCTAGCAAAGATGAATGTTGGATTCAAGCCATGAATGAAGAGCTTGATCAAATTGAAAAGAATCACACTTGGGAATTAGTACCAAGACCTCATGACAAAAATTTCATTGGAACTAAATGGATATTCAAAAACAAGTTAAATGAGAATGGGGATGTTATAAGAAATAAAGCTAGACTTGTTTGCAAGGGGTATGCTCAACAAGAAGGTATAGACTTTAAAGAAACTTTTGCTCCTGTAGCTAGACTTGAAGCCATAAGAATGTTTCTTGCTTTTTCAAGCTTCCAACAAATCAAAGTTTATCAAATGGATGTTAAATCTGTGTTTCTCAATGGTGATCTAGAAGAAGAAGTTTATATAGAACAACCAAAAGGATTCATTTTGGGAAATGATGAAAAACTTGTTTGTAGACTTAAAAAGGCTCTATATGGTCTCAAACAAGCTCCAAGGGCATGGTACTATCGTCTTGACAAATATCTTCATCAACAATGATTTTCAAAGGGGTCTGTTGATAACAACTTATACACAAAAACTAAAAATGACAAACTATTGATTGTGGTTGTATATGTTGATGATATCATTTTTGGAAGTAATGAAGAGTCTATGAGTCAGAAATTTGCTTCTGATATGCAGCAAGAATTTTAAATGTCTTTACTTGGGGAACTAAAATTCTTTCTTGGATTGCAAGTACAACAAGCAACAGATGGCATATTCTTATCACAAGCAAAATATCTTAAGCAAATCTTGAAGAAGTATGGCATGGAAAGATGCAAACACCAGCAAATACCCTGCGCAGGCATTTGGTTCAGTTCATTGATGATTACGGTGAATCAACGAATATAGATCTATAATAGGAAGTCTACTTTATCTCAACAGGACATTCCAAACATTGTATGCAATTGGAATTGTGGGGCGATTTCAAGCTAATCAAGAAGTCACCTTTGAGGCATCAAAATAATATTGATATCTTGCAAGAACTCAGACTTTGGACTACTGGTATCAAAATACGTCTACTCTTCCTTTACAGTGTAAGGGTGGTGCAGAAGTATTGATGATCGAAAAAGCACTAGTGGTGGGAGTGCAGAGTGCATTCTTTATGGAGGCCCGGATGAGTATCTTGGTTCAGCAAGCAAAGCTCTATTGCCTTATCTACAGTAGAAGCAGAATATGTGGCTGTCGCATCATGTTGCACTCAACTTCTCTGGATGATGCAAACCTTACAAGACTTTCAAATCAAATGTTCACCTCCTATCTCCATTATGTGTGACAATAAAAGTGCCATCATTATCTCAAAGAATCCTGTTATGCACTCCAAGACCAAGCACATTCCCATCAAATGCCACTTCTTACGTGAACAAGTGCTTGAACAAAAGGTGAAATTGGAGTATTTTTCCTCCAAAGAACAAGTTGTTGATATATTTACCAAACCTCTACCCAGGGAAGCATTCGAGTATCTCAGACATAAAATGGGAGTAGTCTCTGCCATGTAGAAGATCAGATCTACTTAAATACAGAAGATTAAATTGGTTGTAAGGTGCAGTTGGGAATCTCTGAATGCACAGGCTAAGGGGGAGCATTGGTCATATGAAAAGGATGCACAGGTCAAGGGGGAGCATTGGTCAGGATGCATTGTTGGCATTCTAATTATTTTTTGCAGTCTAATCTCACGTTTGAGATCTTGAGAATTCTAATTAATTAAACATTGAATATTATGTTTAAAGATGCAGCATGATCTCAGGGGGAGCATAGTTTTGTTGGTCCAAAGGATGTTGATCAACCCTTTGCCATCGATGTCAAAGGGGGAGGAAAAGCAAAAAGGGGCGGCTTCTGTAAGACAAACAGAAGATAATTATTGCCATCAATGCCAAAGGGAGAGATTGTTGGAAATGTTGTCATTGATGGCAAAATAATTGGCACCTAAACTATCCATAAGGCAAAAGATACAGAAAGGTAGCAGAGGTAGTAGTTGAAACAAAGGAATTGATGCAGTAGCAACAGAGGAATTAGAGACAAAGTAGTGGAGTTGAATCAGCGGTTTTAATACAGTTTGCAAAGAAGATGGCGCAGATTAATGGAGTAGCGGAACCTTGGTGGCGGCAATGGTGGCGCTTCGGTGGCGACACTCTCTTTTGGTGATTGCAGAGGCACCCCTCCGCTGGTTCAAAACTGTCGGGGTGTGCTCCTGCAATAAATCGTGACCGTTGATTTGTGGTCAGCGCCCGATGGGTGGGTCAACTGTGGAGGCACCACTTGGGTTAATTATCGAATTGTTTGTACCCCCGCAGTACCATTGATCTTCCACAGATATAATCGGACGAATACATTCCCTGTGGACAATTATGAATCATAACAAAAGGAAGCGCGTCGGAACCTGGAGTAGAAGGGCAGAACAACGATGAGTGAACAATAAAGGTGGTTTATGGTTTTCATCGCACTACCTATGCGGAGTAAGCGGTATTTGAGGAGTTGGGAGCGATTCCATAAATAACTCGACATGTGGCAAGGAGGACCCATGGAAAACCGCTTGTCACTGTGCACCATCGTGCATTATAGTCCAACCCAGGATGCCCAGCGATATCATTGAGCACCGTTGATCTGGGAAGGGGTCATCGGATGGTCATCATTTGTTGAAGGTGCGCGAATATTAACACAAGTATGGCAGGCCATTGCACGTTAACGTTTCAGCATCGGAGGTCGAGCGATATGCATATACGTCGTTGATCTGGAAGCTAGCTAATCTAATGGTGATCGGACGCTAGACTTGCGTGAAATTTACTTATGGTACCATGCGCGTATTTGATTCGCTATTGACTATATTTGTGGGCTCGGGGTCAAAGGTTTATCATATTATTTGAAAGCGTTAAAATGTGAAAGGTTAACCTTAATCCTAAAGTTAAGTTCTAAAGTATTAAATTAATTATTTAATTACCAAGATCAATGGAACAGTGAGATTTATGGAGACCCCGCTGGATTATCTATTTTGACCCCATCCACGAATACCATTAACAATTGAATGGTTTTGACCCAAGGTTTTAATAAAGGCAAAAACTATATAAGGTGATGAGAATTATGAAGAAGAGTGTGCATGCGAAAGGGTTGGTAATAAACGAATCTCTTTCAGAGATATCTGTATGAATAAACTTTGATATATCTGATTCTATGGTGCACCTATGAATATGATGATTGATCAAGATCTCTAGATAAGATGATGATTAATTCCTGTTTTAATTGACTGATGAAATCATGAAGAACGTATGCATGAGTAAGGGTTATGAATGAATACTTCACTCTGAAGTATATCTGTATGGAATGGGTAATAGATTGCTGAGAGATCTGAATTAAGGATGCACCTCTGAAGAAAATGAATAAATCTGGTGGCCTGCAAGGTATGTTGTGTGGAAGTGGATGAAACGTGGACTGCAGTAGTACTGAGGATCGAAGTCTTCAGTGAGGGGGTTGAAGCTCCCTTCCAGTGGTAACTGGTAAACGAGAGTAGGGGGTTGTAGCTCCCTTCCAGGAGAGGCTGGTAAACGAGAGAAGGTTGTAGCCTTCTTCAGGTGGGTACCTGCATGCTGGTATAAGTCTACGCCAACATAAAATTGTAGAAGTTTTCTTTGTAATATATATTGAAGACTGAGATAACAGCAGCGGTGGTTTTCTCCCGAATTGGGTTTCCACCTTAAATCCTGGTGTTCATATGTGTTGCTTATGTTTGATGGTTTGGTCTATTATTTCTTACTAATCATCTGATAAATAAATGATGTAATGATCTAAGTAAATTCATAATAAAATCTCTAGACATACAAGTTGGATGCAGTAATGTAACATATGGTTTTAAGAGAAAGGAAAACAAAAATTGTCTGTCAGTTCTAAATACTGATTCACCTCCCCCCTCTCAGTATTTTTCCCAACGAGATTTTGAGTCTAATTTTGGTTTCACTTTGAGGGAGAGGTGGCCCCCTACTCTGGACCAAATTCAAAAAAATGCATTGGAAATTGAGGTAAATTTGTCTACAGCAGGAAAGATCAAGCAGAAAGATGAAGCTAGTGATAAAAAGAAATGGAAGGAAGAAGCCAAATATTCAAATCATATTAAATATTCTCATGAACAGAAGTTAGATGAGATTACTAAAGTCATTATAAACATGTCTAACAAATTGGTGAAATTAGAGCTGGATAACAAAAATCCTCCCAAGAAGATCCAGCAAGCTCAAAACAAAAATTTTAATCCTCAATTTAGGAGGCAGCCACTTCAAATTATGCAAAGAGATAAAACGGACCAAGATCAAGTCTATCCACCTTTGTACATTGAATATGAACCAGAAGAAGCAATGGAGGAGACCATTATATTGCAGGAGAACCAATACTCCACTCTGTCTGAGGAGGAGGAAGAAATGGTAATTAATGGGGATGTAATTCTCGAACCTCAAGTTGCATTGAATGATGAATAAATTGATGGATATTGTAGGAAGTTCACAGATTTTATGTAGGCATAGTTACACAAGAAATATGCTCCGATTTCAAGGACACAAGATAATGTGGAGGATCAATCCAAGTAGGAATTTTAGCAACCAACCCCAAAACAAGATGATATGGGTAAGAAGACAGTGAAAATAGTCATAGTGCATCATGGAGAGAGCTCAAGAAATCAGCAAGGTGGCAGGATTCTGCAAAAATAGTACTAGAAACTTGTTACCAGTAAACACAGTGAACAAAGGGAGAAGCCACGAGAAGAAGAGCAGGTAAAAATAGTAAAGGAGGTTAATTAATTTAGTCTTCAAAAAGAATTGGAAAAAATTAAGATTCATATTCCTTTGACTAAATTACAAAGTGTGATTACAAAAAACTAATTTCTGATTTTATAAATTTATCACAAAGAAATGATGCAATTGATATAATCAATCTATAAGAAGAGAGGTCAGTGGTGATGTTTTTTCCTCATGTATAGGAACAGGATAATTCAACTCCTCTATTTTACATTTCCCTTCTGATGCATACTTTTATCCTTCAAAATTGTATGTTAGATTCAGTAGATTCTCATAATTTAATGCCTCTTTTAGTGATGAAGCAACTTAATCTTCATATTACAAAGCCTTATAAGGATTTGTACTCTTTTGACTCAAATAATGTTAAATATGTGGGACTTATTAAGTATTTTAGAAATTCCATGGCTCAGATTCCAACCAAAAGTATTGTGATGTATGTTGTTGTTGCATATATTCCAGCTCGTTTTGGAATGTTTCTCTCTAGGTCCTGGGGGGCTAAGCTAGGAGGAGTGCTGAAACTGGATTTTACCTATGAAACCATTCTAGTTTTTGGTGGAGAGGAAATGAGATTTAATAGGGAAATCACATTTGTAAAATCCATTACAGAGAAGGGTTCAAGTAATTCTCCAGTTTATAGCCAGGAAAAATATAATTTTCCCAATTTCATGTTACAAGTACCGCAAGAAATTTTTGAAGACACGGCAGTACAAGTTCCTTTGGAAACTCAAGGAAAATAAGCACTATCAAGTGTAGTGTGGAAACTGTATTTTGATGGATCATACTCAAAGGAAGGGAGTGGTGTTGGGGTTCTTCTTCTTTCCCCTAAAGGTTGTATTTTTCCCTTTTTTTATAAATTGGAATTTGACTCCACAAATAATATAAAAGATAGCATCGAGCCTATCATAATGAAGTTTGGGATGTAGTTGAAAATTTATTTTCAGCATTTAATATTCATTTCCTACCAAGGGATGGGAACATGTTAGCTGAATCATTGGCAGTAGCAGCTAGCACTTTCAAACCTCCATTAAATCCCAAACTAAGATATCAATTTGAGATCAAAATCAGGCCCTCCATTCCAGATAACATAAAGTATTGGCAAGTTTTTAAGGATAAATAACAGATAAAGAGATTTCTGGAAATGGTAGGGGAATTTTCAAATTTATATATTGATCAAGAATGTGAAACTGAAGAACTTCAGGAAGAAGAAACTAATAATTACTTCACCTTGGAAGGACTTTGTGGGAGGACAAAAAATTATGCAATTGGAAAATAATGTGATCCCCAAAGGTTTCATGTTCCCTTACAAAAGTTTTTTGATGCAAATGATGTTGTTGTAAATGTAAATAAACATAATTGGGAAGAGGATATCGAAGATTGTAATCTTGGGACATAGCAACAGCTGAAATTGGTCACAAAATGGTGAAAGGTATCTTAGCATAATACAAATAGAGGTATGTTTATCTTTTTTAATAATTATGTTGATGTATTTACATGGTCTTACGAAGATCTCAGAACTTATGATACTAATATTATTCAACATAAGATTCCATTGAAGCCAGGAATAAACCCATATAAGAAAAAACTAAGACAAATTGACCCTCTACTCTTACCATCCATATAAAAGGAAGTCAAAAAACTATTGCAAGCAAAAATAATTGTTCACCTCATATTTTCAAATTGGGTATATAATCTGGTACCTATGAGGAAGAAAAATGGAGAAATCAGGTTGTGTATATACTTTCAAAATTTGAATAGAGCCTCATTAAAAGATAATTATCCTCTCCCGAATATGGATCATATTATGCAGAGACTAATAGGGTCTTCCATACATTCTTTGATTGATGGTTTTTCTAGTTATAATCATATTACAGTGCATCCAGAAGACCAAAAGAAGAACACATTCACCACCCCATGGGGAGCTTTCATGTATGCAAAAATTCCATTCGGATAGATGAATGTTGGTGCAAATTTTTAGGGGGCTATGGATATAGCCTTTGTGGGGGGTGTTAGCCACCTATAATATTTTGTCAAAGAAAACAGGTGGCTAAATCTGTTCAAGCCTTCAAGTGAAAATTTCCCTTGAAAATTTATCATCCTTGAAGCCTTTTGATGTCCTTATCCTTCAAAATTATCTTCACTTTTGTTGCCATTAAAGAATCCCGTTGTTTTGTAAAAGAAACTGTTTTCAAAAGGCCTCCATTTTCCCCTTTTCACTCCCACAAAATCCCCATTTTCATCCTTGTTTCCTTCAAAGGATCCCTCAGAAAACATCCTCATTTAACCTCTAAACCATCCCAAACCCCTTTGTAAACCTTATATGTCCCTTTATTTGGTTTTAAAATCCCTTGTTTTACCTATTGGAACCCCTCATTTGGCCTAAAAATCACTGTTTTTTGGCCTAAAAACCCATTTTTTACATTAAGGCCTTAAGCCCATTTCAGCCTTAGCCCTAGCCCCTGTTCTCCATATAACTGCACTGCGACCAAGCGCTAAGGCCTAATTGAAATCATAAAAAACTCATTCCCTTTGTTCTTTTTCCCCAAATTCCCGATGTGATGAGCCCCTCTCCTCCAATCGCCGATTTGATCTGGACTGTTGAATCCACAAGAACCAATGGCCACGATCTCATCACGCTCCATCCATAGCCCTTCATCATTTCCCCTCTGATTTAATCCTAACCGTTGATCTCTCCCGATCCAACGGCCCGCACTGCATTGCGCATCGCAAACACAGTCTTCCCTTTTTCTTTCCCGATGCGATGAGCCCTCTCCTTCGATCTTCCGATCTAATCTCAACCATCGAATTGATAAGAATCGACGGCTGAGATTCGATCGCACTCCGCTCATGAGCCCATCACCCACACCCGCTGATTTGATTTGGACCATTGATCTCTCCCGATCCAACGGCCAACATTTGATCGCACATCGCAAATCCAAAGTCCCATTCGCTTTTCACCTTCGATGGCCCGATTCCCCAATTTGATCCTGGTTGTTGAATCCACAAGAACCAACGGCTGAGATCGTGTCACGCTCTTCCCACAACCCTTCACCATCCCGACCTCCAATTAAATCTCCATCATTGATCAATTTTGATCAGACGATCCACATTACTTCTGCTCATCAAACCCCGCCCTTCTCATTTCTCCCCCATCGACAAATCTCGACCATCCATTCCCAAGATCCAATGGTTAACATTTAAACCGCCATTGACCCCACCTACCTTTCCACCCCATGCATCTTACCTCCCATCGCACGAAGCCCACACCATCCGATCAAAACCAAGAAATCCGACGGCTCGAACCACGTTTCGCGTTTTCTCTGTGCCCGAGAGTTAACGTTTCAAAATTACGTGAACTGGGTGGTTTTTATTCTCCACGTGTCAGTCAGTGTATGGAATTGCATTTTTTTGGGCATTTCCACTTTCCCCCCCTTTTTTGCACGAAAACCATTTTGGTTTTCCGCCTTACCACCCTCCGCAACGTCGTTTCCATTGTTAATCATATTCGTCGATCTCTGAGATCGGATGACTCCTATTATATCACAACCCCGTTCATTTGTTTTTCACCTATTCTCCCAAATGATCCCCTCAGGCGATCCCCGCTGTGATTTTTCTAATCTAATGGCCCACATTATATTGCATTTTCATTTTTCCCACCATTCATCTGATCTCCCAACGACTTCACTGGACAATCTCCACTGTAGATCATCCTGATCTAACAGTCCCAGTTTATCCTCGCGCCCAAACCTCCAAATCACCTGGTTAGCTGCTCTGCTAGGGTTTTTCCCAATTTTTCCGTTACGCTCACTTTTTCCCTCATTGCTCCTCCATCCCCACGAGCCTCTGAAGGAGTCCTTCCCCACTCCCGCTGGTTTTTATAATGAGTTTTCGTTGTTTTGCAAGTTTCAAAGGTGGTAAATTCACACTGTTTTCACAGTCACAGCCATGGTGAAAGACCATTGCAAAGCCGAAGATCACTAAAGAAGAAATCAAAGAGATTAAAGGATTAAAGGCATAATATTGAAGATTAAGGAGCCTGATCCACAGTCAGCACAGATTAAATACAATCATTGATTGCAGCAGCACAGAGGGCATATCAGTAGGACATTCCTTTTACTGAAGAAAGGACCAAAATCACTACTACCCATTCTCTATTATTCATCAAGCTCCATAGTAGTTACTACTCTGACAAGAAGTCCTAAAGAACTATCAATGCATTAGTTACAAAGCATGGAAGACCTGAAAGCCATCTATCTGCTTTACTTGCCACATAGGATAAAACAGAGTACTACAGCCATAAATTACTTCAAGAACATACCCCTGGAGTTATTATCAATCTGTCGAAGACCCCCAATCCATCTAAAGAGTACTGAAATTTAATGTAGAGATATGGAACATAATGGGATTCGAAGACACTTCTCCCTCTGTTTTAATGAATCATTTAAATCCTATCTACCACTATTATCACTCTTTCACCTATAAGAACTCATGAAAAATACATTGTAAATGTTGGTTGGTTGATTATTGAAAAAACAATGATTGTAAGTTGTTTTACTAAGTTAGATTTCTGTGAGTAATAGTTGTAAATAGGCTGGGAGATGGTTTCTGGATGATATCAAGCTATTGGACAAGGATGTATGTGACTGGTTTTTCTCTTCTAATATGACAAGCATGTTCATTGGATCTTGATCTGAATCAGTGGTGATGTGTTCTATCTTTTTTATTGTTTTCCCTCAGTTATACATCATGTTTCATTTTCTCTAATAAGAATCAATAATTTTAGCTTAGGATATACTACTACAAGTACCCTAATGCTTCCTGCACTTTCTTATCTTTATGTTTTCTACTATTTGTGTATCTAAGAACAAATTCAACATAATTTAACCAGTATAGAAGTTTTTTTTTCCATGCTTACTGATGTATGAATTTAGAGCTTGTTTATTGGATGTTTTTGTTTGGTTCAACTGAAAGAATTAGGAAACAGGGAGATTTAGACTTAGCCCTGTCCCCTAGGTTCCTTTTCTAACAGTCAGCCTTTCTAAGATCCCTTTGGGTTGAATGCAAAAAGCAGAGAAGGTCAAAATTCTTTCTCTAATCTTAGACTTTACTCCGTGTCAAACTTGAATGTTTTCTATTGTCTGAAAGTAGTCATGAGGACTGTTGGATTTTTGTCTTTGGAGTTAGCCTCATTAGGAGTTTAGATCATAGAGGTTAAGGCATGCCCTGTCCCTAGATTTACTCCGAAGCGGTCACCTTGGAAGGTTTTCCTTGTCATTCCCATTCATTTCCTTATTGTTTCATCTCATATTATCATCTTAAAAGATCCTCTAATATAGATGACTAGCCCTTTGAAAGCCTTGGATATTTGAATTGCAAGTAAACCCTTTTATGACCCCATTTCCCAATGGACTTGTGTTCTCTTGAATTATCTCCCCATTGCCAAAAATCCTTCTCTACTCATTCCTTTACCTTATATTGAACCCTCCTTTCATGTTCCCCAACCAAACAAACAAATCAAAAACCTTTGTGCCCTATAACTAGCCTAACACCTAAAATTGAACATCAAAGACATATTATTCTTTGCTTTTATAGATAGATCCCTCTCTGGATCCAGGAGGGCTAGATCCTGAGATCCCAAAGTGGTTTGATGTTGTCTTTTCATTTGGTATTGCCAAATCTACCAAATCACAGGAACCACAACATAATGGTGACTCCGCTAGGAAACTTTGAGTAAAACACTTCTTGAAACATATCTAAGAACTCAAATAAGACCAATTAGCCTTGATTTGGTAGTTAATCATTGTGGTGGATAGTAAATCTTCTTGAAACACTTTAAACCCTCCACCTAGCGACTCCACAGTTCCTAAATAACCAAAAGACTCCACTGGTGATCAGTAGGCCTGCTGATTATCTTTGTTTTCACAAGACTCCACTGGGAGACCAGTTTCATTATAACATCATACATATTAAAGGAAACACATAGGATTAAGCTTATTTGTTTGAAGATAGTTTGCCTCTTAAAGATTGTCATACCTGGCTAACTTACTTCGTTGAGTCTGAAGACTTAACATACTGGCTTTAATAAAAATCCATACTAGATCTTATCCTAATCCAAATCCCCCTGAAATATTTGACAATCCAAAGAAAATTCTTAGGAAGTCTCACACCTCTATGGATCCAACTATTTTCATACCCATTCATAGAGCAAAATCAGCACCTAAAAGCCTTGCAGCCCTATCAGATACTCAATTTGACTTAGATTTACCAAGTGAGTTACCAAGAACTAAGTCCTTTAATGTTATAGATCAGACAGACTTTGAGCCTTCAAGTTCATCGCCATAGAGTGGTCAACACATTGATAACAGAGAAAACCCTCCATCCACACCTCCTAATATACATTTCATTCATAACTTGGGTCTCTCTCACCCTAAATCTGCTCAACAGTTTGTTGTTGGTCCAGGCATTTCTGTCATCCATATACCTGTTGTCCAAGCCACTCCTTTCACCCCACAAAACAATATCATGGCAGCATGGTATGCTCCCCTAGTGTTGCCACAGACTTTGGTTCATTTACCCAATGACTATTAGTCTAAAATCCCCCATTTCACTGGAAAATAATCTACCACAACTCAACAACATGTAGATAAGATGGAAGATGCTTTTGACTATATGGAAATAGAAGATGAGACCATTAAGATGAGAATTTTCGCTAAAAGTTTAGGAGGAGAAGTAAAAAATTGGTTTAAAGGGTTAGCTCCTAATAGCATCAAAGACTTTCCCTCTTTACATCAAGCTTTCTTAAACAAATGGGAAGTCAAAAGCTACCCTCTCCAAATATTAGCAGAGTATAAAAATATTAAGAGAAACCACGGAGAAAGTGTTCATGATTACTCCACCAGGTTTAACAGTGTCTACAATGCTCTTTCACCCCACATGAAACCTCCCAAATGAATGGCCTTAGGGAAATATCCAGAAGGTTTCGATGCTGATATGGCCTACCAACTAAGGGAGAGAGATTATTCAACTCTAGAAGACATGCAGAAGGGAGTTGTAAGTGTAGAGGAAAACTTAATTGAAAAAAGAGCTAGGATGGGGGCTAAAAAGAAGGTAACCTATAGGGAAGACACCACAGCTTCTACCTCTGATTCCAAAGTTGATAGTCTAGCCAAAAATATAGAGAGGCTAGAAAGAATGATGGAGAAAATGGTTGTCCAAGTCAATAATCAGAATAGAAACCAAACTCAAAACCAGAACCAAAACTTTAGGAGAAACACTACCCCTAATAGACAGAGGGATTCTGACCAAAAAATCATACCTCCATTCCAAGAAAATTTCCTTGATGAGGATGAGGGAATAATAGAAGAATCAAAGGGAACTACCATAAACACGGTGGAAGTGGATAACCAAGATCACACCTTTTTCACCGAAGATAACTAGACCTCATACTCACATTGGGATGAGGAAGGGTTAGAATCTGAAGACTATAGGTTAGGATTCGAGAATTCCATCATGTAGGTCTGAGAACAATATGATCTCAGAAGCAAAAAGAATCCAAAATCTCCCAAACCAAAAACTTCTAAAATCACTATTAAGAAAAGATTTGAAAAATCTCCTAAAGGGACTGCTGAAAGAAAAAAAACATCAGCTGAAAGTTCTGGCAAAAACAAGGACAAAGACATCCCAACCACTGATAAACCAAGTCAAGAAACCAACAGCACTAGCATTGCAGCTAATGCTCCTAAAAAAACAATTTCAACCAATGTACATAGTGAAAATCAGCAAGTTGATTTTTCCAATAAAATAGTGACCAACAAAACAGAATTGAACCTTTCAAAGAGTCAGTATCCTTTCAATCTAAAGAGTGAAATTTTCAAAATCAAAATTTTTGTCCCTCCCACTGAGTTGGCCACCCAGGATGCATATAAATTTCAAATCTTGAAAGCTTTAAACTTAGGAGAAAATAGTGACTCTGTCAACTTGAATGATGATCAACCAGCTCTCTTGTTTGGCCCAAAAATTGAAGGGAAATTTCAGGAAGGAGTAGTGCCTCCTTTCTATGTCAGTCTAAATATCCATGACAAAATCCTACATAATTCTATGCATGACTCAGGGGCTTCACACAGCCTCATGAAAAAAGTGATCATGGAAAAGTTAGGCCTAGAGATAACCAGACCATATAAGGATTTATATTCTTTTGACTCTAGCAGAGTGAAGTGTTTGGGCCTGATCAAGGATCTTTGTGTAAATTTGACCCAAATCCCAGCCAAGTGCTTGGTAATGGATGTTGTAGTGGCTGATGTACCTCCCAAGTATGGCATATTGCTGTCAAGATCATGGGGTGCCAAGCTACAAGGTACAATGCAAATGGACATGACATATGCTACTATCCCTGTTTTTATCCAGCTTAGAAAACTGTATAGGGAAGCACACATGAAATTCATGGTAAGAAACCTAGAGAAACCAGAAAATTCCCCCGTTTACTCTGTCCATATAGACCTAGACTCTTTCATCCTTTATAATGATGAGTGTACAAATGAACAAGAGCTAGAGAATAAAAATTCAAACAGCAGAGTAGAGCCCACAAATCTTGACATAATGGCAGCTCTGGATATAGAGGAAAATGAAGGAGAAACATCTGAACAATCTGTAGAGTTAGAAAATCTGAACCAAGACTATAAAGAGCAGATTACCCATCAGCCTACTAACCTCAATAAACAAGATGACAATAGGAAAGAAACGGATAACAAATCTGCAAATAATCCCTTATGGAGTATGAGCTTTGATGGGTCTTTCACTGAAAGGAACGCAGGAGTTAGGGTACGGTTGCACAATACAAAAAATAATTATGCTGAGAGTCATGCCTTCAAGCTAGATTTCAAATGCACAAACAACATAGCAGAGTATGAAGCCCTCCTCTTAGGACTGCATCTATTGAAGAAACTAGGAGCTAAGAGGATAGTTGTTCATGGAGACTCGGAACTAGTCATCAAACAAATAAATGGAGAGTACACTACCAAACATCCCAGATTAAGGACATATAGAAATGAGGCCATGGATCTGTTGAAAACATTTGTAGATTATAAGCTTGTGTTTGTCCCTAGAAGTCAAAACATACTTGCAAATGGATTGGCTTGTGCTACTAGTTCATATCAGAGACCACTTAATGACAAACAGATCATTGTTCAAACAAAATACAGACCAGCAGTACCAGATAATGAAAAATATTGGCAGGTCTTTGAGGGTTACAAACAGAAAGAGGATTTCCTACTTTCCAGGAATGAGTTTGAATTACCTGATTCAAATTTTAAGCTTAGTGAAGACACTTTAGTTAAAGAGCCCCCTGATGAAGAAAAACCATTCTGTATTGCAGAAATAAACATGCTGACCAAATAATTTGAAAACCAAACAGAAGAATACTTGAACTCAGGTAAAGAAAACATAGAGGTACTGCAGTCCAAAGAAAAAATCATACCCATAGGACTAGCACCCCTAGAAGACCTCTTTGATTTTAATGATGTGGCAAATAAACCTACTATAGAACCCACTGAATATGATATTGAAGAATGCAATATAGGCAGCAAAGACAAGCCTAAAATGATCAAATTATCTAAGACTTTGCCAGCACATATCAAACAGAAATACATTGATTTATTTAAAGAATTTGTTGATGTTTTTTCTTGGATCTATGAAGATTTGAAATCCTATGACACAGAGATCATCCAACATAAGATTCCATTGAAAGAAAACCAGAAACCTTTTAGGCAAAAGCTGCATAGAATAAACCCTGCACAGTTACCTCTGGTAGAAAAAGAAATTAAGAAAATGTATGAAGCCAGAATCATAGTGCCTGTGAGGTTTTCAGCTTGGGTATGTATCCTTGTGGCTATAAGGAAAAAGACAAGAGAAATAAGTTTGTGCATTGATTTTAGAAACTTAAACAGAGCCTCCTTAAAGGACAATTACCCCTTACCCAAAATGGACCACATCCTACAAAGGGTAGTTGGTTCTAAGAGGATTTCTCTATTAGATGGCTTTTTAAGGTATAACCAGGTCTTAGTAATCCCGGAAGATCAACTTAAAACAACCTTCACCACTCCTTGGGGCACTTTCATGTATGTGAAAATGCCTTTTGTATTAATGAATGTTGGTGCCACCTTTCAAAGAGCCATGGAAATTACGTTCTCAGAAGAAATAGGCCACTTCATTGTAATTTACCTTGATGACATTACAGTTTATTCCAAAACTGATGAACAGCACCTTAGAGATTTGAGAAAAGTCTTTGAGAAATGCAGAAGGTTTGGGCTATCTTTAAATCCCAAAAAGACAATGTTTGGTCTCCAAGAAGGTAAACTTCTTGGTCATATCATATCTGAAAAGGTGATTAAAATAGACCCAAAAAGGGTTGAGGGAATATTGCAGATTAGCCACCCAAGAAACATCAAGGAATTGGAGTCCTTTATTGGGAAGATTAACTTCTTGAGGAGAATTATACCCAACCTAGCAGAACTCCTTAGAAACATGACAAACATGCTAAAGAAAGAGGTAGGAGTTAAATGGACTGTAAAAGCCAAGAAGTCTTTTGAATTGGTAAAACATGCACTCACTCGAGCACCAGTTCTCATCAGGCCCAATTTTACCAAGTATTTCCTCATATTCTCATTTGCATCAAAACATACTATGGTTGTTGTCTTATTGCAGAAAAATCTAGAGGGATAAGAGCAGCCAATTGAATTTTTTAGCAAGGCATTAAGAGATGCACCTCTGAAATATAATATTATGGAAAAAAATGCCTATGCTTTGGTAAAGGCCTTGAAAGACTTCAGAGTGTATATTTTACATTCCCATATTATTTCCTTTGTGCCTAATATTGTGGTGAAGGACATTTTGTCATGATATTCGGATGTAAAAAGAGGCAAGTGGATTGTTGTGATACTAGAATATGATTTGGAAATCAAACCCACTAAACTCATCAAGGGTAAAGGCTTAGCACAATTAATGGATGAATCTAACTTACAAGCCCTTGACATTAATATGGTAGATGCTTTGGATGAAAAGGAAGGATTACCAGCTCCCATTTTAGAAGAATAGTTCCAAAACTCACCTTGGTATGCTGATATCTTGTATGTGCTTGTAAATCTTAATGCTCCTCCTTAATTATCTAAGACAAAGGCAAAGTTTTTAAAGTTTAAAGCTATAAATTATTGCATTTTAAATGAATGTTTATATTGGGAAAATTCCAATGGTTTATTGCTTAAATGTTTGCCTGAATTTGATGCAAAGAGGATCAAGCATGAGTTTCTTGAAGGAGAATGTGGAGCCCATATCTATTGGAAAAACACTGCCAATAAAATCCTTAGAGCCGACTATTACTGGCCCACCCTCTTCCAAGATGTCCACAAAATTATAGTTGCCTGCCACAAATGCCAAATATTTGAGGACAAAAGAAAACTCCTTCCTTTACCTTTAAAACCAATCACTGTTGAAGCTTCTTTTCAACAATGGGGCCTAGACTTCATCAGGGAAATCCATCCTGCTTCATCTTCCCAACATAGATAGATACTCATAGCCACTGACTATTTCACCAAATGGATAGAGTCCATCCCTTCTAGGAATTCCACAAACTCAGTTATCATAAAATTCCTTGAAAACCATATCCTATCTAGATTTGGCTGCCCTAGGAAAATTATCACTGACAATGCTGTTGCATTTGGTTCCAAAAATATGCTTGATTTTTGTCACAGGTATTAGATTGCATTTGAACTTTCTACTACTTATTATCCTCAAGGTAATGGGCTAGCACAATCATCAAATAAGAGTTTGGTGGCCATCATCAAGAAGTTGCTGGAAGAAAATAAAAAATCATGGCATAACAAGTTGGTGCATGCTTTATGGGCAGACAGATTGACAATAAAGAAATCTATTGGAATGTCTCCCTATCAGCTAGTTTATGGAGCAGATGCAGTAATCCCTACTAGTTTGGGAGTACCAATGATAAAATTGGTCCAAGAAATACAGTCATAAGAAGAAAACATGGTAAGGAGGATAAATCAGACCATACATCTCCAGCAGACAAGAGAAGAAGTCTACAACAAAGCTCAGAAAGTGCAAGAGAACATCAAGAAGTTGTTTGATAAAAGAACAAAGGCATGTGATTTAAAAATTGGGGACAAGGTGCTCAAACGGGACTCTAGGAGAGAAGACAAGGGTAAGCATGGCAAGTTTGACAGTTTATGGCAAGGCCCTTACATTATTCAATCTGCAATTGGTCCCAATGCATTCTTTTTGCAAGAATTGGATGGTACAGATCTGTTTGGGGGTCCTGTCAATGGCAGGATGCTCAAACATTATTACTGCTGAAGTTCAGATTAAATTTTCACTTCCACTGTAAATAGCATTGCTCTGTTTTGTTTAGAAAAAGAAAAAAGAAAAAAGAAAAAAGAAAAAAGAAAAAAAGAAAAAAAGAAAAAAAAAAAATATATATATATATATATATATAAGAAGAAAAGGTTCAAACAAGCTCAAATCTTGAACCTATGAAGTTCCAAAAGAATGGCTCAAATCAGATCAAAACCTGAGCCAGAGAAAATGAAAGGTTGGTTCTAACATGCTCAAAACTTGAACCAGAAAAGAAAGGAATAAGAAACAGCTCTAAAATTATCAAAACCAGAGCTGGAATGAAGGAGGAAAGGTGACTCTAAAAAGTTCAAAATCTGTGTCACAAAAAGAAGGAAGGATTCTCTTAATTTTCATAATTTCAAGCCTTCACAATTTTGTTTCAATTTTCTACAGAGTTTCAATTCAAGAGCAGCTTGTCTTTATGCCATGGGCCCACAGCAAATCAGACAGTCTAATCCTAGTTTGGCTGTGTTTCAATTTCTGTTTTAGAATATAGAGAATGAAAATCTGCCAGACAGTTTAATCGTGGCAGATATTAGTTTAGGTAGAGAAGTTATGAGTCTGACTGTTTAATCTGGTCTCATGGAGAAATAAGGGTAGGGTTAGATTAGTTTTTGCTTTCAATAAAAAATAATGATGAAGAAGGTCTGCAAGTCTAAATGCACATTGAAGAAAAAATGTTAGGACAGTAGGATGGGTAGGTAGTTTTTTGGGGAAGTATTGTTGCTGATATAATGCTTTCATGTTTGTAGCAGCTGATCAAAGAAGAAAAATATGGTCAAGGATCAGGCCCTGGCCTACTTCCAAAGATTATTTTTGAGATTCTTGACATCTTCAAGAAGATTCCATCCCCATGTGGAGCCACTGTTAGCCACCTATAATATTTTGTCAAAGCAAACAGGTGGCTAAATTTGTTCAAGCCTTCAAGTGAAAATTTCCCTTGAAAATTTATCATCCTTGAAACCTTTTGAAACCTTGTGATGTCCTTATCCTTCAAAATTATCTTCACTATTGTTGCCATTAAAGAATCCTGTTGTGTTGTAAAAGAAACTATTTTCAAAAGGCCTCCATTTTCCCCTTTTCACTCCCACAAAATCCCCATTTTCATCCTTGTTTCCTTCAAAGGATCCCTCAAAAAACATCCTCATTTAACTTCTAAACCATCCCAAACCCCCTTTTAAACCTTATATGTCCCTTTATTTGGTTTTAAAATCCCTTTTTTTACCTATCGGAACCCCTCATTTGGCCTAAAAATCATTGTTTTTTGGCCTAAAAACCCATTTTTTACATTAAGGCCTTAAGCCCCTTTTGGCCTTAGCCCTAGCCCCTGTTCTCCATATAACCTGCGCTACGACCAAGTGCTAAGGCCTAATCGCAATCGCAAAAAAACTCATTCCCTTTGTTCTTTTTCCCAAAATTCCTGATGCGATGAGCCCATCTCCTCCGATCACCGATTTGATCTGGACCGTTGAATCCACAAGAACCAACGGCCATGATCTCATCGCGCTCCATCCATAGCCCTCCGTCATTTCCCCTCTGATTTAATCCTGACCGTTGATCTCTCCCAATCCAACAACCCGCGCTACATCACGCATCGCAAACACAGTCTTCCCTTTTTCTTTCCCAATGTGATGAGCCCTCTCCTCCGATCTTCCGATCTAATATCGACCATCGAATCCACAAGAATCGACGGTTGAGATTCGATCGTGCTCTGCTCATGAGCCCATCACGTGCACCCGCCGATTTTATCTGGACCATTGATCTCTCCCGATCCAACGACCAGCTTTTGATCACACATCACAAATCCAAAGTCTCGTTTGCTTTTCACCTTTGATGGCCCGATTCCCCGATTTTATCATGGTTGTCTAATCCATAAGAACCAACTGTCGAGATCGCATCGCGCTCCACCCACAACCCTTCACCATCCCGGCCTCCGATTGAATCTCCATCATTGATCAAGTTTGATCGGATGGTCCACATTACTTCTGCTCATCAAACCCCACCCTTCTCATTTCTCCCCCATCAATAGATCTCGACCGTCCATTCCCAAGATCCAATGGTTAACATTTAAATCGCCATTGACCCCACCTACCTTTCCGCCCCATGCATCTTACCTCCCATCACATGAAGCCCGCATCGTCTGATCAAAACCAAGAAATCCGACGGCTCGAACCACGTTTCGCGTTTTCTCTGCACCTGAGAGTTAAAGTTTCAAAATTACGCGAAATGGGTGGTTTTTATTTTCCACATGTATTTAGTGTATAAAATCGCATTTTTTGGGGCATTTCCACTTTCCTCCTTTTTTTTGCGCGAAAACCATTCTGGTTTTCCACCTTACTGCCCTCCATAACATTGTTTCCATTGTTAATCACAGCCGTCGATCTCTGAGATCGAACGGCTCCTATTTTATCACAACCCCATTCATTTGTTTTTCACCTATTCTCCCAAATGATTCCCTCAGGCGATCCCTACCGTTGATTGTTCTAATCTAACGGCCCACATTATATCGCATTTTCATTTCTCCCACGATTCATCTGATCTCCCAATGACTTCACCAGACAATCTCCACCATAGATCATCCTAATCTAATGGTCCTATTTTATCCTCACGCCCAAACCTCCAAATCACCTGGTTAGCTACTCTACCAAGGTTTTTTCCCCATTTTTCCACTGCGCTCACTTTTTCCCTCATTGCTTCTCCATCCCCACGAGCCTCTGAAGCAATCCTTCCCCACTCCCACTGGTTTTTATAATGATTTTTCATTGTTTTACAGGTTTCAAAGGTGGTAAATTCACACTGTTTTCATAGTCACATCCATGGTGAAAGACCATTGCAAAGCCGAAGAGAATTGAATAAGAAATCAAAGAGATTAAAGGATTAAAGGCATAATATTGAATATTAAGGAGCCTGATCCACAGTTATCACAGATTAAATACAATCATTGATCGCAGCAGCATAGAGGAAATATGAGCAGGACATTCCTTTTACTGAAGAAAGGACCAAAATCACTACTACCCATTCTCTATTATTCATCGAGCTCCAGAGTAGTTACTACTCTGACAAGAAGTCCTAAATAACTATCAATGCTTTAGTTACAAAGCATGGAAGACCTGAAAGCCATCTATCTACTTTACTTGCCATAGAGGATAAAACAGAGTACTACAGCCAGAAAGTACTTCAAGAACATACCCCTGGAGTTATTATCAATCTGTCGAAGACCCCTAATCCATCTAAAGAGTACTGAAAGTTAATGTAGAGATATGGAATAGAATGGGCTTCGAAGACACTTCTCCCTCTGTTTACTGAATCATTTAAATCCTATCTACCACTATTATCACTCTTTCACCTATAAGAAATCATGAGAAATACATTGTAAATGTTGGTTGGTTGATTATTGAAAAAACACAGATTGTAAGTTGTTTTACAGAGTTAGAGTTCTGTGATTAGTAGTTGTAAATAGGCTGGGAGATGATTTATGGATGATCTCAAGCTATTGGACAAGGATGTATGTGACTGGTTTTGCTCTTATAATATGAAAAGCATGTTCATTGGATCCTGATCTGAATCAGTGGTGATGTGTTCTATCTTTGTTATTGTTTTCCCTCAGTTATTTATGTTTCATTTTCTTTGATAAGAATCAGTAATTTTAGCTTAGGATATATTACTTCAAGTACCCTAATTCTTCCTGCACTTTATTATCTTTATTTTTTCTACTATTTGTGTATCTAAGAACAAATTCAACATAATTTAACTAGTATATAAGTTGGTTTGTCCATGCTTACTGATGTATGAATTTAGAGTTTATTTATTGGATGTTCTTGTTTGGTTCAGTTGAAAGTATTAGGAAACAGGGAGATTTAGAGTTAACCCTGTCCCCTAGGTTCCTTTTCTAACAGTCAACCTTTCTAAGATCCCTTTGGGTTGAATGCCAAAAGCAGAGAAGGTTAAAAGTATTTCTATGATCTTAGACTTCACTCCGTGTCAAACTTGAATATTTTCTATCGTCTGAAAGTAGTCAGGAGGACTGTTGGATTGTTGTCTTCGGAGTTAGCCTCATTAGGAGTTTAGATCATAGAGGTTAAGGCATGCCCTGTCCCTAGATTTACTCCGAAGTGGTCACCTTGGAAGGTTTTCCTTCTCATTCTCATTCATTTCCTTATTGTTTCATCTCATATTATCATCTTAAAAGATCCTCTGATATAGATGACTAGCCCTTTGAAAGCCTTGGGTATTTGAATTGCAAGTAAACCCTTTTATGACCCCATTACCCAATGGACTTGTGTTCTCTTGAATTATCTCCCCATTTCCAAAAATCCTTCTCTACTCATTCCTTTACCTTACACTGAACCCTTATTTCATGTTCCCCAACCAAACAAACAAATCAAAAACCTTTGTGCCCTATAATTAGCTTAACTCCTTAAATTGAACATCAAAGACATATTATTCTTTGCTTTTATAGAGAGATCCCTCTCTGGATCCAAGAGGGCTAGATCCTGAGATCCCAAAGTGGTTTGATGTTGTCTTGTCATTTGGTATTTCCAAATCTTCCAAATCACAGGAACCACAACAGGTGGGGGGAAGAAATTCGTAGTTATTTATTTATATGACATCACAGTGTTTTCCAGATCTAATGAGGGGCATTTAAAACACCTTCAGCAGAATTTTGAAAAGTGCAGAAAGTATGGGTTATTATTGAATCCAAAAAATTCTCATTTTTCTTTGAGACAAGGAAAACTACTTGGGAACATTGTATCAAAGGAGAGAGTAAAAATTTAGCCTCAAAGAGTAGAAGTGATAAGAACATATCTCTTCATAGAAGTGAAAAATAAATTCATATTTTTTTGGGAAGAATAAACTTTCTAAGAAGTTTTATTCCAAAATATGAAAATATTGTAAAAGAAATTACTGATATGTTGAAGAAGGATGGAGAAGTAAAATGGACCCCATCCTCTCAAGATTCATTTAAAAGGAATAAATAACCTTTTGTGGAAGCTCTAGTGCTGGTAAGTCCTAATTATCAAAATCCTTTTCAAATTTTATCATTTGCTTCTCCTTTCATTGTTTTTGTTGTGCTTTTACAAAGAAATGAAGATGGTATAGAATAACTAGTAGCATTTTTAAGAAGAATATTGAGGGATTTTGAATTGAAGTATAATATTTTAGAAAAATGGGTGTATGATCTAGTTAGGGCTTTGAAGCCTTTTAGAATATATGTCCTGCAATCTCAAATTACTACATATGTTCCTAATTCTACTGTCAAACATGTGTTGACTCAAAGTGATAGTGAAGGAAAGAGGGGGAAGTTGATAAGAAAGATTCAAGATTATGATATGGAAATTAAACCAACGAAATTGGTAAAGGGACAAGGATTAGAAAAAAATTCTTATAGAAGAAAATTGTCAGCAAATGGGAATTAACTTGCTAGTTGAAGTTTCTAAACCAAAAAAATCAGAGGAGAAAGGTAAAGAAAAGGACCCTGATAACAAAATTCAATACAAGTACCTCTGCTCAGAATGGTATAAGGATATTTTTCATTATCTATCTTTTCTTAGCTTCCCAACTTCCTTTGATAGAAAAAAAATATAAGGACCTTAGGTTGAAAGCTAAGAAATATGTGATAACAAATGGTCAACCGTACTGGAAATATTATGTTGGTATTTTTTTTCTTTGTTTGACAGAAGGGGAAGCAATTAAAGTTTTTAATGAATATCATGGATGTCATTGTGGTGGAAATTATAGTTGGAAAGTAACAACACATAATAATTTGAAAGCTGGATTTTATTGGCCTTATTCGTTTTCATATGTTTTCAGATTAGTATGAGGTTGTGAAAACTGCCAAAGGTTTGCTGAAAAGAAGAATTTGGCACTTTTACCATTGATTCTGGTGCTTATTGATGAACCTTTCATGAAATGGGGACTCGATTTCATAGGAGAAATAAATCCACTTTCAAGTGAAAAACAGAAATGGATCCTGATAGATATTGATTACTTTACTAACTAGGTGGAAGTTATTCCTACCATGAGGGAAACCGATGCAGTGGTAATTAAATTTCTGGAAGAAAATATCTTCACAATATTTGGTTGTCCCAAAAATTTAGTGACTAACAATGCTCAAGTTTTTAAATCTTCAAAACAAATTTATTTTTTCCAGAAACATAGTGTAATACTCTCACATTATACCACCTATTATCCTGAAGGAAATGGATTGGAAGAATCTTATAGTTTGATAAGAATATTGAAGAAGATAATTTCAGAAAATAAGAATATTTTGGATTCTCAGAAGTTTTCATTGTGGGAAAACAGGGTAACTACAAAGAGATATACTAGTAAGTCCCCTTTTGAATTGGTCTATGGAACATCATCTTTTTTTTCCTAGTAAAATAGCAAAACCAGTAATTTCTCTAATTCAAGATGTTGAAGAAGAACCCAATGCACTATCTCAGAGGATAAATTAGCTGGTGGAGTTGAATGAGAACATGGAAAACATGGTTTAAAATGTAATCATCTATCGGGAAAAAATGAAGTTGATCTTTGACAGAAAGGCCACGGAAATTGTTTTTCAACCTGGAGGTCTTGTTCTGAGATGGTATGTAAGGGGAGAGGGTAAAGGAAAACATGGTAAGTTTGATCCTCTGTGTTTTTTACCATTCAAAATAGAAGAATTTAGAGCCAATAACACTTTTTTTCTAGATAACTTGGATGGTGAACTACTGTAGATGCCTTTCAATGGGTAGTACTTGAAGCATTATTTCCAGCATCGATCTTCTTTTATTTTACCATTGTAGATACTAGTTTGACGATTGTAAGTATCTAGTGAGCTCTTCATTGCAATGTTCTAAGCTATGATATGACTCCATGCATCAGGTGAAGTCGCTAATCTGTAGTTCTTATTGCTTTGTCTCAAATCACTATCCCTAGGTGGAGCCAGATGGTGTATTTCATTTTTTCTTGTCTTTATATGTTCAAAAAAAAAAAAAAAATATATATATATATATATATATATATATATATATATATATATATATATATATTCCAAAATAAAAAATAAAATCAAAATCAAAATGTCTATCTTTAGGATTTTGGAAAAGCGCTAATGGCGGATTAATATTTGATTAACGTAAGTTGCATCATTAACATTAAATTTTTGTAGGCCTGATTGGAGCTAAAGTTGGAGATAGGTTAAATGGTGGGCAACATGTCGAGTTGGGTAAAAAGAGGATGTCGGGTCTACTCGATGGCGCAAACCCGACAGCACAAACCAATTGATTTTTATTTTTCATCGTTCCCTCGTAAACCGGTCAACATTGGGAGGGTAGACTTGATATCTATGGTGCAAATCAATTGTGGGGGCACTATGGGCGGGGTTACACCATAACCCTATTGCTCCTGTATCGCGGCAGCAAGAGAGCGCGGTTTAGTTACACGTCCACGTCACCTCATCCCACTCCACGTCACTCCCCTTTCAGGTCATCCCTGAAACATCCATGTCACTAGTCACATCACTTTTCCCGTACATGTCAAATCACCATTAAAATCTTGTTTCCCTCATTTTTCTTGTTTTCTTCTCTAAATCCCATTTTCACCCTCATTTTTTACATTTCTAGTTATTTCTCCAGTGTCTATAGCATCCTCCCAATCATCCTCCTGACCAAATTATAAGTGTTCAACATCAACTAAGGTTGCCAGGTATTTATACAGTCCAATTTAATCGTTTAAAAATATCAAAATGTCTAGAAATTTTGCACTGTCTGGTTCAACCTCTCACATTCCTTTCATGGACACTGAGATGGATTTCTTCGACTCAAATTGCTCTTTAAATCTCATGAAACTATGTCAACACATATTATTTAACCAAAAGGACTCCCCCATGTATGTTGTTGTCATAAGGTCTGGTTTGTTTGCTGTTATAATCCCACAAAATTATGTTTTCCCTAAATTCATTCATTGGTTGGTGTCTTCCATTTATACCCAAAAATGTTTTGTCATGAATGCTTTAGGTGAAAACATTTTACAGGTGTCTGCTCCTCTAATTCAACATCTTTGGTGTTTCCATCTTCACAACTATATACCCCAAATTCAAAGGAATCATTGTTGACTGTTTTTTAGAAGTTGTCTTGAAAATATCATTCCCAAATGTCTTTTTACCTAATGCCTACATGTTATCCTTTATGCATAGAAAAGACCCAATTTCCTCTGGATACTTTTTTTGAAGAGGATAGACCAATTTTAGAGATAATTGTCAGGGTTTTGCGGAAAAAGGATGTCATTTTTATATACCAAGTCATTTTGGGGATGTTTAGTATGATGTTGCAACCTGAGATTGTTTTAGAAAAATCAACCTATTGGGAAAAATTTGTCAATTCTTAGATGAGAGGCTTAAACCCCAGTGGATATTTTAGATTTTGTTCATTGATAGCCTATTTGTTCATTTATGTTCATGTTGACAGCTTCATGCATTCGGGCCTAAATATTATGGATGTGCATAAGAGAAAACAATTTGTAGTGGATTGGACAAATATTGTAAGAAGTCGGTCCAAGTATGAAGGCTTCACCTACTTTACCTCTGCTTTTCTGCCAGTTTCTTTTTCAATCATAAAAATTTCCCTGTCACCTTTTATTTTTCCAAAAGCCCAGTCTCTTCTTCAACAAAGTAAATATTTCAAGGTAGGAGATTGGTTTCAATTTGAAGATTATACTGAGATCAGGTTGTATGGAGCTGAGCTTGCCCCTTATAGGTTGCTTAATTTTGTGCCCATGAGGTTGTTTTCTTTAGAATTTATGAGACAGGGCTTGAATGTTGATCAAGTTCATTTTTTACCAGCTAAGAAAGGACCATTGTTTAAGTTTCCCAAGAAATTTGGGCCTTTTATAGTAAACAATAAACAAGACATGGAATAGGTAGAGAACATCCTCAAAATAATTCAGTTAAAACCAGGTGACAAGTGGACATATGACCCACATCATATTATTTCCAATAGAAGAGAATAAAATTCATATGCTCCATATGCTTATGAACCCAAGCTAGACATGGAGAAATTAGCAAATGGAGGTAAGACGGGAACATCAAGAGGAATAGAAATTGAAACTCTACTTGCTACAGAGAAAGCTTTGAAGATTGTAAGTGAATAGGTGATTTATATGGAAGGAGATTCAATTCAAAGTTCAAATAAGCCCAAATTATCTCAGAAGGAAATTGAAACTTTAGCTGGAAGTTCCTCAACTACAACTAGTTTATAGTTGCAGTTGGAATAAGTAACTTGTAAACCTTCTTCCCTTGTGCCTGAAGATTCTTCCTAGAGTTTTGTACCTATCCTGAAGTAGTTGTATGGTTGGAGTGAAGAAATAAATGAGAGGATAAGAGAGAGTGTTACATCCCAATTGGAAACTCAATAAATTTCATATTATCATACCAGATTGTTATCTGTTATGGATATGGAAATAAATCAATATTGTATTTTTCCCATCCTTATGCTCTTACATTTTCATCTTTTGTAGGTTTCAAGACAGTCAATTTGATTGTAGATGCAAGAGAAATCCCTTTTCCTGACAAGATCAATTTGCACAGGAAAACGGGAAATTTGCTTTACAGTAACTTGAGAAAAACTTCTTTGGTTGCTAGTAAACTTAAAGCCTTATTGGCAAAGGTTTTCAACTAATTGAAGTTGGAGAAAGCCAATTCCACGTCTTTACTCACAGAAAATGAGGAATTAAATAAACTTATTGTTAAAGTTGGTGTCAATCCAGAAGATAGAAATGTTGTTCAAAAAATTTTGCAGGGAGTAGAAATTGAAATTCAAGTATTAAAAAAATAAGTTAAACTTATTGATCCTCAGAATAATTTTTATTATTGAGGAACCTATTTTTAATTTTCCATTATTTTCCTTCATTTTCCTCCTCGCGTGCAACATGTAACCTTTTACATCCCTTTCCTCTTATTTTCCATTATTTTCGTAAATAAATGTCAATAAATGTTACATTTCCTTTCCAAAGCCTTTGCCATTTCCTTTTCCAATTTCCATATCCATAATAACCATATGAACACCTACAATAAGATGTTTTCCCAAAATTCAGCTTGGAATACGTGTCCCATGACCTTAGTGATTATTTTTCCTTTTATTAACTTTTATTACATGTAATTTTCACCAAGGTTGTTACATGTAACATTTGCATAAGCTCCATGTACCTATCATCTTGTTTTCCAGACTATAATATATGATCTTGTAAATCTATACCATATGAGCTCACTGTTGCTGTTATCATGAAATTGTACTTGATTGGCTACTTATCAAACAACTCCGTGTAATTTTTCAAACCACTTCTAACAAAATATTAGCCTCTTCAGTTTGATATGGCTCTCTCAAGGGGGTTTTATGATATTGAATAATGATAGTATTAGATGGCTAACTCTATGGAATTTGTAACTTGTTTTTTATGATTGGAGGTTGAAAATAATGCATGCTTGCTACTTTTGGGCTTATGGAGTCAACAATCAGTATTTTCAGTGAAAAAGGTACTTCAACATGGAAGCTGAGGCAGATAGAGGTCTTTAACAAAGGCAACTCACACATAAAACATAGGAAAACACAGTCATTTCATCACTAAAGGAAGTCAGAGCATAAAATTATGAATTCTGAGTAAAAGAGATGAAATCTAATACAAGTGATAAAACATAAAGATATAGATCAATAAGACATCAAAAACCTCATGAGAATCTCAGGTCTGTCAAGAAGAATGTCACTTTGTATTACTGATATAGATCAAAAACATAAAAGCAGCTGTTTGGTGCAATTATTCTCCAACCCCTTACTATTTCGATGATTTTTATTTAAATAAACATTATTTACAACAAGAATGTTCTGCGTGGTGGCTAGATCATATAATTCTCCTATGACACCTTTCATAACTGAAATACATAACTTCTAACAAAATATTGACAGCTACACCTTAAAGAAACCATCTCCTAATAGGACTCTAACTCCTATTTATTATATTGCTTTATTCCATCTGTAAAACAGTTACATGATGGTTAAAAAATAAGTATCACATGCTTGAAAAATACATGACAGATTTCATCTCCCTTTACATATTTAAAACCCTCCTAGATTTATGGAGCATGACCCTGTTTTTTAGGAAAAGATGACCCTTATCATCCACATTATTTTAACTGATGAACTTTCTTCATGGCACTCCATTTGAATCATAAATATCTGATGATAAGATCCATTGACATGTTGGAGGTCTCCAGCTAGCCATAATTTCCATTAAGATGCTCAAAAACCTTTAACAATTGCTCGTTACGAAAACAGGGCAGTTTCGTAGCAAGTTTTGGTAGCCTGAAAAAAATAGCCTCTCCATCCATCCTCTTCAATTATTTTTTGTTTCATCATGTAAATCATGTCATGACACATCACCACCATTAATCCCCCTCCTTGAATCATGCAAAAACTGACTTTAGAAGCAAAAAGGATGCTACAGGTTTCTTCGTAGTGTATTCCTGGCTTTAAGCCTGAGGAACGCTATGAAACTGTGTAAAAACTCAGAAATTTCCCTTTTCAAAATTTTCTTCAAAAACTGATCTCCTGCCACAAAAATTTGATTCTCTGCATGTTATAAACCTTATAAGACATATTTCATCTCAACTTACTGCTCTTGTGGTGTTTCCTCCTCATTTATGATCAGCTAACTTATAGGCTCTTCCACCACAATCATTTTCAAGCCTTTCTTTTCCAGCTCTTCATGAATCAGTTCCAATTTCTCTTGAAGATATTTCACTTGGTCCTTAAATGTCATATTCTTGGATTGCAAGCACAATTTTACCTTTTTGATGTGCTTGACCTCTCTTCTTAGTGGTTGAGTCCACTTTATCAGCTTTTCTGTATTTTCCAAGGTCTTTGAGACACTTGTGACTTGATATTCCCAGATATTATTCATTTGTTCAACCTGAACTCTTTCAGCTTTATGCTTCTTTGCCTCTTTCCTCAAGACTGATATCTCCTCACCTTCCTCTTTCAACTGCTCCTTAAGGGTTTCAACTTCTTATTTTTTAGTGATTTTCTCTTTACCCTTCTTTTGTTTGATTACCAATTCTTCTTTTGCAGGTGAGGAGACGTCTATAATGCTTGGTGGTGGTAGAGTAGTTAAACTAACCTTTACTTCTTTCCATGACCTTTATTACATGTCTTGCAGTCATTGGATTTCTATCTTGAAACATGAAACCAACATCATCACCTGCAAACTCTAACTTTTTATTATCTTGCCTTTCTTTATCTTTCTTCCCCCATCTTCAACAGCTTCATCTTGGACAATGGGAGTTTCTTCAATATCAATTGCATGCAAGATGTCCTCTAAGTTACCCTTAACCACTGTGTGGCTCCTAGTAACTCTCTTGCTTCCATGTTTGCTAATTGTTGGCTTTTGTTTTGCAGGTGTAGCTTTGGGTGTGTCAATATTTTGCAAAGGCTCTGTCTCCATGCTCACTGGTTCTAACGCTCTGCCACTGTTGGTGATGAAATATATCTAGGTTTGGGAACTCTTTTAGGAGTGACAACATCTACTTCAAAAACACTCATGAATAGAAGGATGTCCAATCTCTGCCTAATCTCTTCAACTCCTCTAACACCAACAACTTAATCAAACCATGGTGAAAAAGAGAAGTTTCATTTCCTTCTTTTTTAACTTGGACCTTATCTGACCTGTTGGTTAGACTTCTATAGATCTCTTAACCAGAAAATGCAGCAGAAGCCTAAGGCGGTAGGAGTAGACCATGTGAAATATTCCTTCACATGTGAAATACTTCTTAATGATCATCAATAGCTTTGAAAATTTGTCCTTCATGTAACTCCTTGGGATAGCATTTATGAGATCAATTTCATTATGGTCTGGCTTGATGAATTCTTTGCAGTCTTTCATGGTGAATTTGATGCCTTTAAACCATTTTCCCCCTCCTCTATGGATTCCTATTGCTGCTAAAATGTTGTCTAGTGTTACTGTGAGGTTTAGCATTCCCACCTTTGAAGTTGTTCTAGTGAAACTGTTAGAAAAATATTTATAAACATGTAGATGACAACCTGCAACCTTTGGCAGAATTGAAAACAACCTATTCTTCTGAATACCTCCATGGTAGTTGGGTCTTCATTCAGAAAATTCATGTCCATGGGCTCATACCTATGATAGTGACCACCTTTGTTAGTTTTCTTCCTTGCAACCATGGTGGTTTTATATCTTCTCATCCTTGCTCGATTAATGACACCTGCAACCTTTGAAAAAGCCAGCAACCTGCTTGGCTCAATGAAGAAGCTCTCTAGAAACCCAATAACATGCAAGGATAAAGCAGAGAATGACAAAAATACTCAATTGGGTAATGTTTTATGGTTTCTATGACAACGCATGCCTTAATCATGACACATGCATGCTAAAAACGGTAATGATGACCTCAGACATGACCTTTGTACCTTTGAATTCACCCTAACAAACTCGAATGACCTCAACCCTAACTCCTCTAATCATGAACTGACACTTTGTATCATATTTGACAAGACAGACATTAAAAAAAAAAAAAAAAATCATAGCAAATTTATTTCATTCTCTGGCCGTTTCGCTACAAAACTATTAGGCAGTTTTCGTAGAGAAAACTACTATTTCTTAGTGTAAAACGCTACGAAAAGAGGTAAAACTCGCTAAAGTATCATTTTTCAAATTTAAATGCTTGGGAAATGAAATCTGACATCAAATGATGACTGATGGGACATGACATGACCTGAATGGAGGTTGATTGAGATAAAATGGAGGTGGTCTTGAACTTTAGGATAGGTTAATATGCAAAAATGAATTTTTTCTATACCAACTTCAGACCTTTGATAAATGAATTGTATGACGATGTTAAGTAATTGTTTCACATTTTTCTAAGTGATAACAGTGGCTCCACTAGGGATGGTGTGCCCCTATGGTACACCAAAGAACCTGTAGTTTTAGTGTTATCCATGTTTTTGGAAATAAACTTCTGAAATTTTCCAAGCCTTCTTCAAACTCTTATGGCCTTCTCCTCGGGCTCACGTTTGATGATTACTGTTTAAAAACCAAATATGTACAAACTGAAAGGATGCTCAGTCTACTTGAGCTTATTCACACACACTCCTACCTACCCTAACAGTTGCAATCTTCATGTTTGATTCAAGCAACATGAAACCTCAAATAAAGCCAGTCAATGAGTTGATCTGATACTTGAAACCCTTGACTGCACTTGAACCAAAAGAATATTGTATTCTGAAATGATAAAGGTAAGAGAAAATGGATCTTCTTTTCATAGTGAAAAAATAATTTAAAAGTTGGATCTCATGAATTGAACCTGGCTACGAGGTGCCCACAGCGCAGCAGTAGAAGATCAGTTGGATTGATGCAGGTAGATCAAAGTGACAGTGTCGGATACTGGAGCACAAATCAGAGTTGACAGCAAGTGCAAGAGTGCATGGGTGCAATATTTCAACAGCGCAGTGGTTCCTGATGACATGTGCAGTAGCTAAGCAGAGGTCAAAGACTTTGATGATAGATGCATCAGACTGATTGAGTTGTTTGGAGCCTATTCAGTTTCGGAGATGTTGCATGCAAAGGGTGCATGGTGCATGCATGGAGTTTCATGGTGAATGCATGAGTTTGCATGGTTCATGAAAAGGGTACATAGCGAATGCATGGAGTTTCATGTCGCATGCATGGAGTTGCATGGTGCTTGTGAAGGTTGCAGGGCGAATGCATGGAGTTGCATGTCGCATGCGAAGACATTCCTTTCTTGTTGAGAGGGAGTGTTGAAAATGGCAACAAGAAATAGTGAAGGAGGCCTCCTGAAACATATTTCTTGATCCTAGTTGGAGATTGATCACCTAAACTAGGTGGGGACCACACATGTGATTTTTGTCGAAAAGTCTATTTTTAGACTATGTCTATTTTTAGACATATGGAGCATGGTCTAGGAGTTGCGGGATGCTATTATTGGATGATTGGTCAAGTTGGTAAAAATATATGGACATCTATTTTTAGACATACAGGTCGAAGTCTATTTTTAGACTGCCTGTCTAAAAATAGAACAGTCAAATATTATTAGCCCTTAATAATATTTGGACTATAAACATTATCTTATCCTCTTGGAGCACTTCAGTTTGATGCTTGGATTTGGCACATGCAGCTGACAGAAGGAAATACGCTTTTCCTAAGGGTTAGTTGAGCTATTGCATGGTTGACTTCAGTTAGAACTCATGTGGCAGAGTTTGGTGGAGTTGATGAGACATTTGATGGAGTTGTGTTCGGTTTAACTTAGTTGAACTAGTTGTATTTAGTCTAACTGATAAATACACTAGTGATGAGTGGTGTCAATTAATTATTAATTAATTCACTAATTATTAACTCATAAATCAACTAAAGAACACATCAGTTAACTGCAATGCATGGACAGTTCAGTGGAGACCAGTGTTAGAGGTGGGTGAAAGGGTGAGTCTACTATCAGTTGTGACTATGGCTGTGCATGAGATTTGCACACACATTGATTGAGATTGCCAATGAGAATTGCGCAGTACAAGCCAGTGGGATTCGAACTTGGATCTCATCATTATTCATCTTGGATTGCGCAGTAGAGGCAGGCAGACTTGTGGAGGAGATTTGAACCTGTGACTTGTTCAGATCTGAGCTAGTTTGTGTGTAACTATTGGAGATAGTGCTGAGAGCTGTGAGGAGCTTTGTGCTATGTATTGTTACATGTTCTCTATCATTATAATATACAGATAGTTGGGGGTTTTCAGCTGTAAGCTTTCCCCATTACATACTATGTTATATGTGTGCTTGATTATGTTTTAATGTGCGCATGCGACTGCTTCTATTTCCGCATATTGATGATAAATTGTAGAAGAGGTTATGTATTATGCATGAAGCTCAAATAGTGTGTAATCAGGATAATCTTGGTGAATAAATATTCTAAATTATTCAAATTTATACATGGTATCAGAGCGAAGAATTGATCATCGGGATCTATTACAGTGATTGCAATTATTTCGGTAGACAGAGTCTGTAACGGGCTAGGTAGCTTCTGGATCCATCCTTTCCTTTAAAGGTGATATATCCAGTAAATTCCCTTACAGTCTATCTCTGTGCTAGAAATAATTTGTTCTCACAGATCCAGAAGCAGTTGAGTTTTGAGTTTGGAATTCGAATTTTGCAGCAGTGTTTTCTTGGTGTTGAATTCAAAATGTCTTATCAAGGATTGCGATTGGAGTACGCTCTTGAAGGCAGCTCAAATTATATTTCATGGAGAGAAAGGATGGAGGCAGTGTTAGATGATAACGGGCTGAAGGATTTCATAGATGCTGAAGTCCCAAAGCCTACTGATGCTACTCAAGTTTAGGCTTGGCAAAAGAAGATGGCAAGGTGTCGAAGGATTCTGTTGGAGGGCGTGAAGGATCACATAGTATCCAGCCTGCATGAAAAAGATTCTCCATACTTGATGTGGAAAGTGTTGAAAGAATTGTTCCAGAGCAAGAGCGACCAGAGGAAGTTGGCGCTCAAGGATAAACTCAGGAAAATTAAGATGGAGAAGAATGACACTATTCCGGTATACTTGAAAAAGTTTGTCCACTGTAGGGATGAGCTTGGGAGTATAGGAGTTAGTGTGGATGATGAGGAATTTGTTAGCTTGGCTCTCCTTGGTCTTCTGAAGAGTTGGCATTCCTATGAGGATTCTGTCAATGGTCGAGAGAAATTTCCAAGATGGGAGCGACTTTGGTCGGATCTTGTTCAAGAGGAGCTAAGGCGGAATACCAGGGATGGATCTTCATCAAAGGTAGCTGATGAAGAAGATTGTGCTTTGGCTGCCAAATCAAGGAAGGGGAAGGGCAAGGAGAAGGCTTCTCAATCCGGTGCGGATGGTAAAAAGCGTGACATGTCCAAAGTGAAGTGTTTTCATTGTCACGATCATGGACATTACGCCACGAATTGTCCACAAAAGAAGAAGAACAAGCAGGCTGCTGGAGCTGTGGCTGGTGAGGCTCTTGCCTTGCAATTTGAGCTGGTCTTCTCATTGATCGCATGCATGGTGTCTAGTGCATTGGGATCGGGGTGGTCTTTTGATAGTGGCGCTTCCTTTCACATGACGGGAGATGTGAATATTTTCAGTGACTTGGTGGAGAAAAATATCCAAATGCATGTTGAGTTGGGCAACAATAGACGATACAATGCGACTGGCATTGGTACCATAACCTTTCAGAGGGATTCAGGTAAACTCATTCTTTTAAAAAATGTATTGCATGTACCAGGTTTAACAAAGAATTTGATCTCAGTCGCAATGTTAGAGGATAAAGGGTATGAAGTTGTCTTTAGAGAAGGGAAAGTTTTCCTTCGGCACAAGGCAACGGGACAAGTCAAGAAGGTTGGGATTCGGGCAAAGAATATCTACAGACTTGAAGTAGATGGGATGTCTACGGAGCTTCCTACTGTTGGGAAGTGGGATTAAGACATGCAACTGAAGCTTGAGAGGGAGAAAGTTTTGCATGCAGGTGAAAGTGAACCTCGGGGTGTGGAGCAGCCACAAGAGGATCATGGAGTGGGAGAGACCACTCATGCAGAGAAACTTCGTGCCAGATGGGCAGAGGGAGTGCATGCAGCTATACCACCAGGTGAGAGGTGGGGCAACATGCATGATTAATCCCAGGTGGAGATTTCAGGGCAGGATTCATGGAGATGGTGTGGATCTCACGAATTGAACCTGGCTACGAGGTGCCCATAGCGCAGCAGTAGCAGATCAGTTGGATTGATGCAGGCAGATCAAAGTGACAGTGTCGGATACTGGAGCACGAATTAGAGTTGACAGCAAGTGCAAGAGTGCATGGGTGCAAGAGTTCAACAGCGCAGTGGTTCCTGATGACATGTGCAGTAGCTAAGCAGAGGTCAAAGACTTTGATGATAGATGCATCAGACTGATTGAGTTGTTTGGAGCCTATTCAGTTTTGGAGATGTTTCATGCAAAGGGTGCATGGCGCATGCATGGAGTTGCATGGTGCATGCATGAGTTTGCATGGTGCATGCAAAGGGTGCATGGCGAATGCATGGAGTTGCATGTCGCATGCATGGAGTTGCATGGCGCTTGTGAAGGTTGCAGGGCGAATGCATGGAGTTGCATGTTGCATGCAAAGACAGTCCTTTCTTGTTGAGAGGGAGTGTTGAAAATGGCAACAAGAAACAGTGAAGGAGGCCTCCTGAAACATCTTTCCTGATCCTAGTTGGAGATTGATCACCTAAACTAGGTGGGGACCACACATGTGATTTTTTGTCGCAAAGTCTATTTTTAGACATATGGAGCATGGTCTAGGAGTTGCGGGATGTTATTCTTGGATGATTGGTCAAGTTGGTAAAAATAGCTGGACATCTATTTTTATACATACAGGTCAAAGTCTATTTTTAGACTACCTGTCTAAAAATAGAACAGTCAAATATTATTAGCCCTTAATAATATTTAGACTATAAACATTATCTTATCCTCTTGGAGCACTTCAGTTTGATGCTTGGATGTGGCACATGCAGCTGAAAAAAGGAAATACGCTTTTCCTAAGGGTTATTTGAGCTATTGCATGTTTGACTTCAGTTAGAACTCAAGTGGCAGAGTTTGGTGGAGTTGATGAGACAGTTGATGGAGTTGTGTTCGGTTTAACTTAGTTGAACTAGTTGTATTTAGTCTAACTGAAAAATACACTAGTGATGAGCGGTGTGAATTAATTAATAATTAATTCACTAATTATTAACTCATAAATCAACTAAATAACACATCAGTTAACTCAGTGCATGTACAGTTCAGTGAAGACTAGTGGAAGAGGTAGGAGAAAGGGTGGAGTCTACTATCAGTTGTGACTATACCGTGCATGAGATTTGCAAAATCTTTGATTGAGATTGCCAATGAGAATTGCACAGTTAAATCCAGGGGGATTTTATCCTTGATCTAATTCATTCTCATCTTGGATTGCGCAGTAGAGGCAGGCAAACAATGGAGGAGATTTGAACCTGTGACTTGTTCAGATCTGAGCTAGTTTGTGTGTAACTATTGGAGATAGTATTGAGTACTTGTGAGGAGTATTGTACTATGATTTTTACATGTTCTCTATCATTATAATATACAGATAGTTGGGGGTTTTCAGCTGTAAGATTTCCCCATTACATACTGTGTTATATGTGTGCTTGATTATGTTTTAATGTGCGCATGCGACTGCTTCTATTTCCGCATATTGATGATCAATTGTAGAAGAGGTTATGTATTATGAATGAAGCTCAAATAGCGTGTAATCAGGATAATCTCGGTGAACAAATCTTCTAAATTATTCAAATTTCTACATATGGTTTTCCACATACCCTGTCATCTTAGATCACCATGAATGTTATGAAATTTGGATTCTTCCCAGTGAAGTCTCTCTAAATTTTGAAGCTCGAGATCTTGAACAATGGAGTCACGAGGTGAATGGTACACCCTTCCTGTGTTTGGCTTTTTTTCACCATCAGAAGTCAAATCTGAACCTTGTCGTTCTTCCCAGAGAAAATTTATATCTTCTCCCTGTAGACGCACCAAAATGTTATAAGAAAATTGTACTTTATTGGCTGCTTATCAAATAATTTAGTGTAACTATTTCAAACCACTTCTAACTGAAGCTTAGCATCTTCAGTTTGAGAGGGCTCTCCCAAGGGGGTATTATGATATTGAATAATTATAGTATTAGATGGCTAACTCTATGGAAATTGTAACTTGTTTTTTATGATTTCAGGTTGAAAAGTATGCAGGCTTTCTACCATTGGGCTTATGGAGTCAACAATCAATATTTTCAGTGACAAAGGTTCTTCAACATGGAATTTGAGGCAGATAGAGTTCTTTAACAAAGGAGAATCACACATAAAACATAGGAAAACACTTTCATTTCATCACTAAAGAAATTCAAAGCATAAAATTATGAATTCTGAGTAATAGAGATGAAATCTACTGCAAGTGATAAAACATAAATATATATATCAATAAGATATCAAAAGCCTCATGAGAATATCAAGTCTATCAAGAATAATGTCACTGTGTATTACTGATATAGATCAAACACATAAAAGCAGCAGTTTAGTGCAAATGTTCTCCAACCCATTACTACTTCGATGTTTTGTCTTTAAATAGACATTCTTTACATCAAGAATGATCTGCCTAGTGGCTAGATCATCAAATTCTCCTATGACACCTTTCATAACTGAAATACATAACTTCTAACAAAAAATTGACAGCTACACCTTAAAGAAACCATCTCCTAATAGGACTCTAACTCCTATTTATTACATTGCTTTATTCTATATGTAAAACAGTTACGTGATGGTTACAAAATAAGTATCACATGCTCTAAAGATACATCACAAAGTTCATATCCACTTTACATATTTAAAACCCTCTTCGATTTATGGAGCATGACCCTATTTTTTAGGAAAATATGACCCTTATATTCCACAATGTTTTGACTGATGACCTGTCTTCATGGAACTCCTTTTGAATCATAAATATCTGATGATAAGATCCATTGACATGTTGGAGGTCTCTAGCTAGCCATAACTTCCATTAAGATGCTCAAAAACCTTTAACAATTTCTCGCTACGAAAACAGGATAGTTTCGTAGCGAGTTTTGGTAGCGTGAAAAAAGTAGCCTTTCCATCCATCCTCTTAAATTCTTTGTTGTTTCATCATGTCAACCATGTCATGACACATCACCACCATGGATCCCCCTCCATGAATCATGCAAAAAATTAATTTAGAAGAAAAAAGGCTGCTACAGGTTTTTTCACAGTGTATTCCTGGCTTTAAGCCTAAGGAACGCTACGAAATTGTGTAAAAACCCAGAAATTTACCTTTTAAAATTTGTCTTCAAAAACTAATCTCCTATTGCAAAACTGATTTTATGCATGTTATAAACCTTATAAGAAATATTTCATCTCAACTTACTAGTCTTGTGGTGTTTCCTCCTCATTTATGATCAATTGACTTAGAGGCTCTTCCACCATAGTCATTTTCAAATCTTTCTTTTGTAGCTCTTCATGAATCAGCTACAATTTCTCTTGAAGACCTTTCACTTTGTCCTTCAATGTCCTATTCTTGGATTGCAAGTGCAGGTTTACCTTTTTGATGTGCTTGACCTCTCTTCTTAGTGGCTGAGTCCACTTTATCATTTTTTCTGTATTGTCCAAGGTCTTTGAGACACTTGTGACTTGATCTTCCCATATCTTCCTCATTTGTTCAAATTGAACCCTTTCAGCTCTATGCTTCTTTGCCTCTTTCCTAAAGACTGATATCTTTTCACCTGCCTCTTTCAACTACTCGTTAAGGGTTTCAACTTCTTATTTTTTAGTGATTTTCTCTTTACCCTTCTTTTGTTTGATGACCAGTTCTTCTTTTGCAGGTAAGGAGATATCTATGATGCTTGGTCGTGGCTAAGTAGTTTCAATGACCTTCTGAGTCTCTTTTATACTTTCCATGAAATTTCTTGCATGTCTTGTCATTTTCTTTCTAACTTGAAACATGAAACCATCATCATCACCTGCAAATTCTAAATTTTTATCTATCTTTCCTTTATTTAGTTTTGTTCCCCCATATTCAACATCTTCAACTTGTAAAATGGGAGTTTCTTCAATATAAATTGCATGAAAGATGTCCTCTAACTTACCCTTAACCATTGTTTGGCTCCTAGTAACTCTCTTGTTGCCATGTTTGCTAACTGTTGGCTTTTGTTTTGTAGGTGTAGCTTTGGGTGTTCAATCTTCTACAAAGGCTCTGTCTCCATGCTCACTAGTTCTAACTTCTCAACCACTATTGGTGATGAAATATCTCTAGGTTTGGGAACTCTTTTAGGAGTGACAACATCTACTTCAAAACCACTCATGAACATAAAGTATGTCCAATCTCTACCTAATATCTTCAACTCCTCTAACACCAACAACTTAATCAAACCATTATGAAAAAGAGAAGTTTCATTTCCTTATTTTTTAACTTGGACCTTATCTGACATTTTAGTTAGACTTCTGTATAAATAAAAGGGCAAGTCAAGAGACCTCTTACCCACAAAATGTAACAGAAGCCTAAGGTGGTAGGAGTGAACTATGTGAAATATTCCTTCACATGTGAAATACTTTTGAATTATCATCAACATCTTTGAAAAGTTTTCCTTCATGTAACTCCTTGGGATAGCATTTGTGAGATCAATTTCACTATACTCTGGCTTGATGAATTATTTTTAGTCCTGCATGGTGATGCCTTTAAAAAACTTTTACCCTCCTCTAGGGATTCTTGTTGCTGCTGAAATGTTGTCTGGTGTTACTATGAGGTTTAGCATTCGTACCTTTGAAGCTTTTCCAGTGAAACTATTAGAAAAATCTTTAGAAACCTGCAGATGACAACCCTACAGTCTTGGGCAGAATTGAAAACAGCTTGTCCTTCTAAATACCTCCATGGTAGCTGGGTCTTCATTCAGAAAATTCATGTCTATGGGCTCATACCTATGGCAGTGACCACCTTTGTTAGTTTTCTTCCTTACAGCCATGGTGGTTTTATATCTTCTCAGCCTCGCTTGATTAATGACACTTGCAACCTTTGAAAATGCCAGCAACCTGCTTGGCTCGATGAAGCAACTCTCTAGAAACCCAATAAAATGAAAGGATAAAGCAGAGAATGAAAAAATACTCAATTGGGTAATGTTTTATGGTTTCGATGACAACTCATGCCTTAATCATGACACATGCATGCTAAAAACGGTAATGGTGACCTCAGACATGACCTTTGTACCTTTGAATTCACCCTAACAGACTCGAATGACCTCAACCCTAACTCCTCTATTCATGAACTGACACTTTGCATCAGATTTGACAAAAAAGACAAAAAAAAAAAAATTCATAGCGTATCTAGTTCATTCTCTCATAGTTTCGCTATGAAACTCTTAGGCAGTTTCGTAGTGAAAACTGATATTTCTCAGTGTAAAACGCTACGAAAAGAGGTAAAACTAGCTGAAGTGTCCTTTTTCAATTTTAAACACTTGGGAAATGAAATATGACATAAAATGACGACTGATGGGACATGACATGACCTGAATGGAGGTAGATTAAGATAAAATGGAGGTGTTCTTGAACTTTAGGATAGGTTAAATATGAAAAAATGAAATTTTCCAATACCAACTTGAGACCTTTGATAAATGAACTATCTGACCATGTCAAGTAATTGTTTCACATTTTTCTGAGTGATAATAGTTGTAACATAGTTCAAATGTACTTTCCTATCGAGAGCATCTGCAACCCTGTTCTCCTTACCCTTGATGAATCTGGTCTCGAAATCAAATTCACTAAGGGTAGCCAACCATATAGCTTGTTTGGCATTCAAATTCATCTCATCAAACATATATCTTAATTCATTGTGATCAATCATCAACACAAACCTCCTACTAAGAAGATAATTTCTCCACATCTTCAAGGCATGAATAATAGCTTCCAACTCAATACCATGAGTCAAATATTCCTGCTCGTGCTCATTAATTTTCCTGAACTCATAGAATATCACATGTCCCTCCTACATAAGGACTCCAATAAGCCCTCTCTTGCAATAATTTGTACATACTACAAAATCTTTATCTGGATCTTCAATATTTAACGTTAGAGCATTGTTCAACCACTGTTTCAACTGCTCAAAATTGGTTTCGCAGTTCTCTATCCATTAAAACTTCTTACCTTTCCTCTGCAATGATGTAATAGGATATGCAATGCATGAGAAGTTCCTGGTGAACCTCTTGTAGTAACATGCTAAGCCCATGAATGATCTAACTTCCTCCATATTCTTAGGAGATGCCCACTCCATGATAGCCTTTATCTTATTTAGATCTACTACTATGCCATTCTTGGAAACAACATGTACCAAGTAATGTACTTTTGTCTGAAAGAAACCTCACTTACTAAGTTTAGCATACAGCTGATGCTCTATTAGCAATCTCAACACTGTTGTTAAATGATCATCATGCTCTTCCTCATTCTTAGAATATAACAAGATGTCATCAATGAATACAATAAAAAACTTGTCCAGATAAGGAAGTAACACACTATTTATCGGACACATAAAAGTAGTTGGAGCATTATTCAAACCGAATGGAACTACAACAAACTCATAACTCCCATACCTATTCCAGAAGGAAGTCTTGTATATTTCTGTTGAATTTTGCAACAAGAAACAGTGAAATTGGTATCTGGAAACAACATGACAACACCTACACTAGTGTGGGACCAGGAGGTCCAAGCAGCACCTACACTAGTGTGGGACCACAGGTCTTAACAGCACCTACACTGGTCTGGGCTAAATTTGGTGCATGCCTATTTTAGTTATCCCTTAATTAAAATGGACAATAAAATGTAATATAATCTCAAAATAACTTTTAATAGTTAACTAAGTGTGATAAACTCAGTTAGCTCATGAAATTCTAGTTGAGGGTAGTTGGTGAGGCATGCAGATTAATTCTAGTTGTAACATAGTTCAAAGTGCAGTGGTGCATTAGTTAATGCAGGTTGTAATCAGTTTAACTCAGTTAATTGAGTTAAGCTCAGTTGTGCTAGTTGTAATTGTTTGATACACTAGTGAGAGATCAAGTGAATTAAATATTATTTAATTCACAATCAGTGATCTCACATGCAACTGAGGATTTACTATTATTAGCTGCATGCATGTCAGTTCAAGTGGAGACCCAGTTGAGATCTAGGTGAAAGGGAAGTGTGACTATCAGCTGTGATATTAGCAGGTTTCCCATATGTAGTTAAAACAACATAGGATGCCCATGATACTCAGCGCAGTTGAGGAAGGTTGAAATTCCTAAATAATAGGGATTGCATGAACAAGGCAGGCTAAAGACAGGCTGAGAATTGGCTAAGTGTTGGCTCAATTTTGTCTGGATCAGTGTGAGACAATAGGCAGAGTGCAGAAGACTCTTGTGAGAAGAGTACATTGTAATTGTTTCATGATTCTTTGTGGAATATACAATATATGATAGAGGGTTTTTAAGCAGAAAGCTTTCCCCAAGAAATTATCTGTGTTGTGGTTTTATTGATTCTTATTTGCTTCATATGATAGGTGAGTGTGTTTTTAATTCTGCAATTGATTTGTAGAATTGATTCAGTAACTAGATTTAGTACATTGTTAGATCATATTGAATCCATGATATACATGCTTATTGTATAATTTTTACATGGTATCAAAGCACAGGAAATCACAATAGTGGAGGAGGAGCTGAGTTTGTGACTGAATAGAATTCTAATTTGTAGAAGACTTTCTTAGTGCTACAGTTGATTCAGGATTGAAATGGCTTTAAATGGCTTAAGATTGGAGTATTCACTTGAGGGCATCTCTAACTATATTTCTTGGAAGGAAGGGATGGAGGAAGTACTTGAAGACAATGGCTTGAAGGAATTCATTGATGCATGGCAAAAGAAAGTGTCAAGGGCGAGGAGGATCTTACTAGAGGGAGTACGAGACCACATTGTCTCAAGTCTCCATGGAAAATAAACTCCATATGCAATTGGAAGGATTTGAGAGATCTCTTTCAGAGCAGCAGTGACCATAGGAAATTGGAATTGAAGGATAAACTCATGAAGATCTAGATGGATAAGAATGACAATATTCTGGTATACTTAAAAAAGTTTGTCCAATGTCAAGATGAGCTTGGGAGTGTAGGAATTACTATCATTGATGATGATTTGGTGAGCCTAGCTCTTCTAGGACTTCCCAAGATTTTGCATAGTTATCAGGATTCTTTCAATAGAAGGGAAAAGTTGCCAAATTTGGAATGAATTTGGTTGGATTTGGTGCAAGAAGAGTTTAGACGAAATACCAGAAATGGATCTTCATCTAAGAATGAAGATGAAGAAGATTTTTCTTTGGCTTCCAAGGTGAATAAGGGGAAAGGAATCAAATTCCATTCCAAATCTGAGACCGGTGAAGAAGGAAAGGAGCGTGACATGTCTAGAGTGAATAGTTTTCACTATCACGAGCATGGACATTATGCCACTTATTTTCCACAAAAGAAGAAGAACAAGAAGGCTTCAATATCTGCAGCTGGTGAGGCTTTGGCCTCACAATTTGAGTTGGACTTCTCACTGATCGCATGCATGGTGTCAAGTGTGATGGGATCAGGGTGGTACTTGGAAAGTGGTGCATCTTTCCATATGACGGGAAACAAAGAAATTTTCAGTAGCTTGGAGGAGAAGGACCTCCAGATGCATATTGAAATGGGTGACGAAGGAAGGTATAGAGCTACCGAGATTGGTACAGTTACTTTCTAGAGATAGTTAGGTAAACTAGTTTTATTAAAATATGTAATGCATGTACCAAGCTTGAAGAAAAATTTAGTTTCAGTTGCAATTTTGGAGGATAGAGGCTATGATGTTTTTTTTAGTGAAGGAAAAAATTTCTTGCGACACAAAGCAACAAGACAAGTCAAGAATATTGGAATTTGTGTGAAGAATCTTTATAAACTTAATGTAGATGTGATTTATATAGAGATTCCAACCATTGGGAAGTGTGAGAAATCCATGCAATTGACCCTTGAGAGGGATCTAGATTTGCATGCAGGTGAGGAACTCTTGGTTCCAAATAATGAACCTCAATATGTGGATCAGCCACATGTGGAGGATCATGAAGTGGCAGAAACCACTCAAGCAAACAAATTTTGAGCCAGATGGGTAGAGGGAGTGCATGCGGCTATACCTCCAGGTGTGAGGTAGGGATACATGCAAGATTAATCCTAAGAAGAAATTTGGGCAAGGTCCTAGAGATGGTGCATCTCATGGATCGAACCTGGCTACGAGGATCCCATAGAGAAGTAGTAGCAGGAACAGTTAGATTGATGTAGTCAGATGTCAGGAGGAAAGAAATTAGAGTGACAAGTGTCGGATACTAGAGCATGGATCGGAGTTGGCAATAGTGCAAATTGCATGGATGCAGATGTCAAAAACGCAGAGAATCCATTAGACATGTGCAGTAGCTAGAAAAATTCAGAAGACTCTGATGACAGATGCATTATATTGATTCAGTTTTTTGGAGACTATTCAGTTTCGAAAGTGTTGCATGCAAAGGTTACATGTGCGAGAAACACTAGTGAATTGTTGCATGCAAGAGTTGCATGTGCGAGAAACACTAGAGAAGTGTTGCATGCAAGAGTTGCATGTCACATTCAAGGGTTGAATCTCGCATGCAAGAGGTTCATGTCACATGCAAGGACATTCCTTTCTTGTTGAGAAGGAGTGTTTAAGTTTGCAACAAGAAACAGTGAAATTGGCATCCAGAAACAACATGACAGCACCTACATTAGTGTGGGTCTAGGAGGTCCAAGCAGCACCTACACTAGTGTGGGATCATAGGTCTTAGCAAAACCTACACTGGTGTGGGCTAAATTTGGTGCATGTCTATTTTATTTATCCCTTAATTAATATGGACAATAAAATGTAATCTAATCCCAAATTAACTTGTAATAGTTAACTAAGTGTGATAAACTCAATTAACTCATGAATTTCAAGTTGAGGGTAGTTGGTGAAGCATGCAGAGTAATTCTATTTTTAACATAGTTTTAAGTGCAGTGGTGCATTAGTTAATGCAGATTGTAATCAGTTTAACTCAGTTAAGTGGGTTTAACTCATTTGTGCTAGTTGTAACTATTTTATACACTAGTGAGAGATCAAGTGAATTAAATATTATTTAATTCACAATCAGTGATCTCGCATGCAACTGAGGATTTACTATTATTAGTTGTATGCATGTCAGTTCCAGTGGAGACGCAGTTGAGATCTAGGTGAAAGGGAAGTGTGATTATTTCGGGAATTGTTACCCTAAAGGTCTTGGGTTTATAACCTTCATAGATCAGGGGCATGCCATTATAGGAAGGACTCAATTAACCAACTATTATGCAAATAACTAGAATCTGAAAGTTGCAGAACTTACCCAGATGTCCCTCAATTGAAGTAGATCCCGCGGGGTGAAAACCCCCTACAACACTTTGTGCTCTGTAATCTGTAAATAAACAAAGAACGAACACAAAACCCTAGTTGTACAGCATATATATGTTCTATATTTTAGTAGAAATCATGCATAACATCATAAAAACAATATTAAATGTTCAATTAATGATCATTACACATGTATAAAAGATTATTGACACATAAAAATTAGGAACAAGATGGCTTCTTCTATTAGTAATGACATGTATAGTAGATAAATGTGGAGAGATCACCTGCAATCTACCACGGCCTTCGAGCATACTGTCCTTTGGATCTGCCCAGCCCTAGCCTCTTAAGATTTATTCCAAGATGAGTGCACAATGGATCTCATGTAGGGTGATGAACATCTCAAGGAAACAAGGGTTTCCTGCAAATATCTGGGAAGTGCAAGAGGCACGGGAATATATCATACTTGGATAGGACTCCAACAACGTATAATATCCATATATCTCTCTCTCTCCTCCTCCCTTAGCCCATTCCCTTGATGGGCTTCTATACTCCCTCAAATTAGCTTTTACAGTTAGGAACAGTTAGGCCACTGGATGGGGTGGTTAAGTTACTGGAACAACCGTAAACCCTGCCTCTAAAATAGGGAAAATATATATATTTTTAATGATTAAAATGGCATATGCGGTTCTCTATGTATGGACTCATGTATATATGCAGAAACTTTTGGGCAGAGTCACGTATGGGATTTCAGATTGTAATAGATCTGACAAGAAAACGTATAGAAATGGAAAATATACCCAAGAAATAACACCATAGAAGATAAAACTTCAGATCTTCATTAATATCAAAACCCTTGACGTAGGGAAACACCATACATTCACTCCTTAAGGAAGGAGATCACTACACAAGCCATATTCTTGCCAATACAGTAATCCTTGAAATCTCTCAATGGAGAGTTTCTAGCCTCTATATAGGTTTCATACATGCAATACCATGGGTAGTTACCATGGGTCTCTCAATACCATACATCCAATACAATGGGCTTATCAATTTATTCCCTAGCTACATGTGGTCCCTTAAATAATGTGGGTTAACCGCTTTATTTATTAACTATGGCCCATTTATTTATCATTCTTATATTATTACATCATATTATTCCCTTGGGTACCTCCCTCTATACCCTATATTATCCCCCCTAGGTATACTACATTACACCCCCCTTAAACACGTTTCGTCCCCGAAACATGAGAAGAGCACAAATAATAAGATCTACTCAAAAGAGTACTCACCTGGTACCATTCACGTGCATCTAGCCAACCAAGAGAAAGGTGAACACTCGATCTATTCGGTGCCTCACTCGCTTGAGATGGAAGCAGGTTCTGGTGGTTCTTCTGTTTGATGTGTTGTCAGTGGATCGTCGCACCTCTTTATCTATCGTCCAGGGGTTTTTGTACTTATTGCTAATTAATTTCCACCTTGCTGGTTGTTGTCTTGCTGGGCAATGCAGGTGGTGATATGTTGAAGCTTTAACTGATGTAATATCTTTCATTAATTCCTCCATGAGTGGTGATAAAGTGGTGTCTGGTTCTTTTGTTGGTACTTGCTTTGATGTCTGTGTTTGGTTGTCTACCATCAAAGGCTCATCATCTGATGTGTTTGTGTCGTTAGATATTTGTGCTTCTTCCTCCCTGGTCTCTGCATGGTTCCTAATGCAAATATCGTGCAATGTAATTTTCTTCTTTTTATACCAGAGCTTCAAGAATTTCTTTTGCACATTAAAATTGACAGTACCAACGGATTCCATCCAAGGGTGTCCCAAAGCAACATCCACAACAGCCATATCTAAAGCATAAAAATCAGAATGCAACACATACTTATCCATAGAAATCTTCAAATCTTTATAAATTTGAACATCTTCATTGTCAACCTGCGTGTTTTCAATATGCTTTGCTGGAACTTGCAATTTTTTATCCAAATTCACATTGATACAATTATGCTTGCAACTAGGAATGACAAACACAATGATGTTCTCTTTTTGAATACTTCCATGAACCTGTAATATGGAAATATTAGTAGAAAATAAGTCTTTATGGTGCTTACTTTCATTCTTTCCGGCTTGAGACCACTTGTCCAAAAGGACTTTTTCAAGTTTTTTCTCGGGAAGTTTCCTCACTGAGCTGTGAAGTGAGGTCCACCATATATTTGCCTCATCTTTCATATGAATCCCTATGGAGCATATCCAAAAAATTTGGTACTGAGCCTTGTGATATTCTAAAAAATCTTCAATATTAGGGCCATTATCTTTTCCTGTAAACTTAATCTTGTGAGAACCCCTAAAACAAAGTAAGGGTTTTGAAGAAAATCACTTACTTTGGAAAAAAATTAAAATGGACATTACTCGGTCAATATAACTCAGAATCCTTAATATAACCCATTTTCAGAAATCGAATATTCATTCTTCATCTATCCATGTGACTGAAATTTTGATCTAGGTACTCTGGAAACAGAGATCTACACTGCAACTCTCCCATTGTCACAAAATTTCTGAAAAAAAATGGCTGATTTTAAATCAGTGATAACTCCCTCATCTGGACTCCGATTTGACTGAATTTTTTTTTGAAATCGGGTGATTTTTCAAGGGTATATTAGATATATAAATATTTTTCTGAAATTATGCACCAAAATCTACAAAAAAAAATGTCAAGAAAGTCGTCGTACACAAATTGTCGTCAGAAACATTTCTGCAACAAAGATGAATTTACATCAGCGATATCGCCCTCATCCGGACTCCAATTTGAATGATTTTTTTTTAATTGGGTATTTTTGTGTAAGGAATCTATATCTGCTATCTATTTCTGAAAATTTTGCACCAACATGTTTAGATATACTCTGCAAACTCGCCGCTCAAAATGTTGGTTAACCACTTTATTTATTAACTATGGCCCATTTATTTATCATTCTCATATTATTACATCTTATTATTTCCTTGGGTACCTCCCTTTGTACCCTATATTATCCCCCCTATGTATACTACACAGATACTTTTTTTTGAGAAATAAGTCCAAGTCTGAAGGAAAGGGGTGTCCAAGGCCAATGTATAAATCATCAAGTATAAGTTGGTGATAAATGATGCTATAATAGATGCCCCCTAATATATGAGGTCAGAAGGGGTAAATGATGGTCGAAATGTATTTGTGCATAGAAAGAACCTTGCAAGGACTAGAGAGGACTTCACCAGATTTCAGCCTGCCAAAAAACCAGTGAGAGAAATAAAAAAGATAGCTCATGTCTGAGGCAGGCATACCCATGCTCAGTGAAATAAAAGCATGTCTACATATGAAGTATAGAGAAGATCCAATATGTATACAAGTATATCTGAAATGTAAAGTACATAGCGAATCATCTGATCACTTCCTGAAAGTACAAGCCAAAATCAATTCCAAGTATCACATATAGAAGACTGATCAATGATGCTACAATGGATATCTGATCACAAAAGTCACAAATGAATCTCCAAGTACCAAATCATAAGTGGTGGAAAAAATGGTACAGCACGCAAATTGGGAGCCAACATATAGAATGTTGTTGTGATGAAATTGCAACATATAAGAGTGGATGGTATCACTGGCAGAAAACGGAAGGAGTTGTCAAAGTGAACCAAAGCATGCTGATGTGAAACTCGAGGTCTTCACCGATCACTATGGAACAATTCTACACAATGGGATTAAATGAGTTGAAGTCGACCATGTGAGAAATCGTTTGATTATTGGTCATTGATGTATACCATTAACAAACGCGAGACAACCCACTGATAATGATAATGAGTGTCAAATTGCCCCGATACAATCTAGCAAGTGTGAATGAATGAGTTGAAGTTGAACACTTGAAAGAATCTATCAATCAGGAGGCAATGGTGTATCCTCACTGTCGACAACGAAGAGTATGCCACTAATTACTGCAAACCCTAAGGTATTGACAAAAGGACTCTAGAACTTATTCCCAGAGAAATCAGTGGGATTCGATGGGAAAAGATCTGCTGGAAGGAAGGCATTAAGGCATCCCACGTCAGTCCAACACTAGTGTAACCCGTAGGCCAAGATTTGGAATGAATCGAACGAAGTAGAGTGAAGTAACCAACCCAAAGTACATTTCCAGCATGCACAAGATAAAGCTACCGCACAGCAGAAACCCTCTGAACCAACCAATAATGAAAGCTGACAAAGAGGTGAGATATCCACCGATAAGGTCAAATGGAAATCAAGGCACTGCATGAATCCCAGGTATGATAATGTAAGCTGACATCGAACACAAGGGAAACCACTCATTCAAAGACCCATGATGATAATCAAATGTTGAGTACAAGGTCACCTATCAATGATTAAATAGGGCTAGGGTGCAGCTCTAGGTTTACTCTTAGACAAATATGTCATAGTCGATCAGATACAAACCTGTCAGCAAGAATTCAGTGGAGACCTTCTCAAACCAGCACGAGCAAAAGAACCAAATATCTGATGTGATAGAACAAGACACTAACAATACCAGGAAGGTCGACTAAAAAATGAGTCAAGGGACACTGCAGAAAAGCTGACTCAGGTTAACTTCCCTTCAAAAAAAGTACGACTCATGTTTAACTATGGCAGCAAAAGATAACTTTGTATAAGTTTTTCATGCAGGAGGCATAAAAAAACCCTCCATATGATTGGAAGAGATAACCAACCAGGGTATTACTGACTCATGAAACAAGGTTATGGCTTCTCCTAAGTCAAAACTAAAACCATCCCAAATGGAGAAAAGACTTAGCTTTTTGTTCTTTGTTCAAGGGCGACAAACTAACGCTGTAACTTCCTACTCTTTTTAAAAATATTTAATTTTTTTGTCTTTTTCATATTAAAGCCTGTAAAATAATAAAATAATGCTAAAGTACAATGGATAGAACGAGTGTCATGACACAGATGCACTAGTTCCTGGGCTAGGAACAATCCTATGCTCAATGCAAAGTGGCGAAAACTGGTAAGTGACACTCAGAGTAATGTTCCATCCATCGGTAAATGTGTCAAGTTGCAGAAGCTAAGTGATTGCATGGTTAACTTGTACAGAGAAACATGGTCAAAAGATGGCTTAAAAATGAGTCCATATGAAGCCGGCTAAAGGCCAAGATAAACAAGTAGTCAATATGCAATGCAGTAATACAACTTGACAACATAAGGGAGCCTCTAGGGTAATGGCCAGAAAAACGATAGCGAAGAAGAAGAAGAACGGAGCTTCGATGTATAAGACATGGCAGGACTAAAGAGGAATCCCAAGCCGACAATAATTGCAGCATGGGCACCAAATGCTAGCGAGGAACTAACTAGGAAGCCCATGTAAAGGAAGGCTCTACCACCAAGTCATGGTTAAAAAATCGGCGAGTGAAATGGGTTAAGTACTCATGACATGATGGGATCGACCCTATGGCAAGTGATCAAAATGGAAGCTAGTAAGAAAAATGCAATGGAAAGTGGATTTCCTTACCTATATGTCAGTTCGAAATCATATAGAACCCATGACAGGTCAGCGGTCATGGATCTAAAGCAAAACTAAAAAAATCTTGAATTTAACATGTACCTGAAAAAAAATACCTTTCCCAACACTTACAAGCAAAACGGCTATATAGCCTTAGTCAAATTCGACAAATCAACATCATGAAATTTTTCAAAATTTTTCAAATTTTTGGCATAAATAGACCATTTGACTCACATTTGGCTCATTTTCACATTGCAAAATTGGAGAAGGAGATTTTGGAGCAAAAATTCCTTTTCTCAAAACCGGAGCAATCAGCCGTCAAATTGCACCAAATCTATCAAGTAAGCTCTAAACTCATCCTTTGCATCAATTTTGTTCCAGTTTAAGGTAAAATTTTGGAAATTTGATCGTAGGAAAGAGATTTTTTGATGAAACCCTCTATGCATACGCAGGTTCATGTGGATGAAACTGCATATCATACGCAACTATGTACAAATGAAGTCGCGTATGCGCAAAGAGAAAAATTAAATTTTTAATCTGACCAACCATTTAATGATTTTTTCAGGATGTCTATTAGCTGGAGAGAGCGTGAACATAGTGCAATTGACAATGAAGTAATGCAAGATCAAACTTCATTAGATGTTCTTCGAAATTGTGGATTGCTCAAGTTTTTCAAAATGCCAAATATGAAAAGCAATGTACGGTTGCTTCAAATGTTGGTTGATCATTGGGAACCAGAAGAACACTGCTTAATTATTTATCAGATGCCACTACGCATAGAAGTGGAAGATATATATTTCATCACTGGACTCTCTTGGATAGGAGACCCAGTAGACTTACACGCCAAGACTGGTGGAGGGCTTAACGTGGAGGATTATGTCCAGGTCTACTGCATAGATAATGCACAAAAAGTAGGAACTCAGATTCTTATCAAAGACTTGAAGGATTTATACATGAAGATCCTTCTCTTCACCATTGGCAGAGTAGCAGGATCTGCTTCTCTGCATCAGGCTTTGAGAACATAAATTAGCATAGCAGTATAATTTCTGATTCATCTCTTTGATTAGTGCACAACCTTACTGAGCAACATGAAGAAACTGTTAACTTCAATCCGAAAAGCAAAGAAAAAAAAAATCAGGCGTTGTAAAATATTGCTGACATTCTTTGAGAGAGAGTCCCAAGGCTTTGACCCAAAGTCATCTCTACTATCAGCAGCTCGAGAGATCCAAGAATATCCCGATGGGCAGATCTGATGAAGAGATTGGGGGGAAGTGAAGTTCCCCAGACCACTTGGGATGATGAGTTCTTCCAATGGTGGGAAGAACAAGTCATCGCAGTGGAAGATTATCTCTATGCTGGGATGGACTTTCGCAGTGATCCAGATCTAGTCCTGCCACTCGGTGTAGCATGGGGCACAATCGATGAGATTGCATTTTTGATTTTTTGATTATGTGATTTTTTATTTTTTTTTCAAAGTATGAAAATGAAAAATTGTTTCTGATTAGACTAAATGACTTACAAAATTGTGATGATCATGATGCAGACATGGTACCAGTCAGACCTGAGGGGTACACAAGGCACAAGCACCGTAGAGGTGAGGCAGATGTTGAAGACCCTAGCAGAACACATCATGCCATACAGAGTAACTTGAAGAGTTTGACTCGCCAAGTGCCTATGGCTGCTATAGAGGATCTACAAGAGGCAATCCAAAGATGGGTGGTAGGAGTACCACGAGACTGGGTGCAGTTATTATGCTGTGTAGCGACTGCCATCGTGTTCTATAGGAACACAAATGTTGGGCAGGGACCTCAGGAGTATATTTTATAGATATGATCAGATGACTGTAATATTTTTTGATGATAGACATGATCTAGCATAAGCCCTAATTTTGTAGGACATGATGGTCCATATTTTGTATATTTTTTAACACTCTGACTATATATATATACAACGATTTATATGATGTGATGAATCAAAAGTCTAAACATTTATGTTGTATTTGATATATTGATTAATGTTTTGAATGATTAATATGCCAATCAATTGCTTTATTAGCCAATAAATCTACCATCCAATTGTCAGACCGAGGAATATGAATGAATGTTATAAATTGAAATGATATTTGTAACAAACGTACCCTCAAAAATAATCGATGTAAAAGTGGATCTCTGACCCGATATATGTTGTTCAACTTCGAAACCACCAGTTGTGAATCCAAGAAAACTACTAACGAATCAACACCAAAGTATATTACCTCTGAGAGTAGATTAATCACTGCAGTGTATTCTGCTACGTTGTTTGAAGCAGGACCAATGCAAACACCTCTTGATACTAACAACTGACCGGATGGATAATGAAGTACCCAAGCCGCAGAAGCTAAGTTCCAATTATGTCTACTAGCACCATTAGTGAAACCAAAGTGACTCATGTCATCCAATAACATCTGCCAAAGCAGATCAAATTCATCAAAATCACACCACAAAAATGAAAAACCATATATGTACAAAAACAAAAATATATACAACAAAGCAAGATGTTAGGACAAAGCCTAGGCATAATAATTTTTCAAATAGAGCCCATTTATGGGCTCTGCCAACTCATTTCTGTCAAAATCAATCAAGGAATAAGCTCCTTTCTTCAGGACCTTTTTAACGATTAAGGGGTCATACCACATGGATTTAAACTTACCTTCCCCCAAGGCATTCTTCTCTTGGGCATAAACCAAGACAAGGTCACCTTTAGAGAAGACCCTAGGTTTGATCGCCTTATTGTACTAAACCTTTACCCATTTCTTATGTGCCTCATTCATCGTAGTTGCATCTCGACACTGCTCATCAAGATGTTCTAAATGAAGGAGGCGTTATTCGAGACTAGAAGTGTCAGGAAGAAGCTCGACAACTAACTTAAGAGAGGGAATTTTACACTCAATAGGAAATATAGATTCCAACCCGTAAGCCAGTTGAAATGGAGTAAAACTAGTTGTAGTTTTGACTGACAATCGGTATGCCCAAAGTGCAGGATACAACAGAATATGCCAATTGGATCTAGCTTTATCAATCGTCTGTTGAAGAATTGTCTTCAAGGATTTGTTCACAACTTCTACCTTCCCATTAGCCTAAGGATAATAAGGAGATGAATGTTCCTTCTTGAAACCTAATTTCAGAGCCAATTCAACCATCATGTTGTTCTGAAAGTGATTTCCATGATCAGCGATAATCTCTCTGGGAATACCAAAGCGAGAAATGACTTGATTGAAGAGGAAAAGAGTTTTTGTCTCACCGTCATTCCCAAAAGTAGGCATAGCCTCAACCCACTTCATGAATTAGTCTACAGCTACGATAATGTACTTGTGACCTTTAGCCGAAGGCGGGTTACAAGTAGTAAAATCAATACCCCACTTTGTAAAGGGTCCGACGGTAATGATAGGAAAGAGCGGAGCTGGATGACCGCACATATTTCGAGTATAAACATGACAAGGATGACATATTTTGACCAATTCCATACAATCTTTGAAAATCAGATGCCAAAATTATCTTGCACGTAAGACTTTTTGGGTTGTATCAAGTCCGGATAAATGGCCACCACAAGCTCCACTGTGGCAATCATTCAGCACAACCTCAGCTTCTTCGAGAGTTAAGCAGTGCCTAAGGATATAATCAACCCCGCGACGATATAAAGTGTCACCAATAATCAAATAAATTTTAGCTAAGTGACATAACTTTCTACGCTCATATTTCGAAAAAGTTGAGGGAAACTTCGCAGTCTGGAGATAAACTATGAGATCCCCATACCAAGGATCCTGTGAATAAATGAGAAAAATATGTTCATCGAGAAATGATTCATCATAAACAATATCTTATCCATAGGGCAACACAGAAATCAATTTCACAAAAACTAATGATTTCTTGGACTTGGCAGATGTAAACTCAAGATCAAATTCTTGCAAAATCACAATCCATTGATTGTATTTGCCCCCAATCACTCGCCTACTAAGAACAAACTGAAACGGATTGGCTGCTACCAAAACATAAGTTTTGCGTAGAAGAATGTAATGTTTGAGTCGCTGAACAGCATGAACAGCTGCTAAAGCAATTTTCTCTATCAGAGAATACCAGAGTTCAGGTCCTACCAAGCCTCGACTAAGGTGGTATATAACATGCTCAGCAATAGCATCATCCTCCAGAACCAGAACCATACCAATGGTAGATTTTGATGCCGCGAGGTACAAAAGGAAATCCCTGCTATAATTGGGTGGACTCAATAAAGGAGCAAAGGTCAATGCTTTTTTCAAAGCATCGAATGAGCGTTGAGAAAAGTCATCCCAAAATAATGGAACTCCTTTCTTTAATAATCTCATAAATCCTTTCGTAATTTCAGCATAATTTACGATAAATCTCTGCAGAAAATTAGCTTTTCCTTGCAGACTTTGAATTTGACGAATTGAAAACGGGGGAGGAAACTGAAGTATTGCCTCAACCTTGAAGGAATCTATCTAAATCCCTTCCTTAGAAACTATGAATCCCAACAACCGACCAGATGTGACAGCAAAAACGCACTTGTTCGGGTTCAACCGGATTTTATAATGCCGACATCGTTCAAAAACTTGACAGAGGTAAGAAGGATGATCCATTCTCTTACAAGAATGAGTAGCTAAATCATCCAGATATGCCTCAATAATATGTTTGATGTCATGGAAGGCGTAAGACATGGCCCGCTAAAAAGTAGCTCTAGGATTTTTGAGGCCAAAAGGCATTTTCTTGTAAGCAAAGGTACCCCAAGGATAAATAAATGCAGTCTTATGTTGATATTCATGATGGATAGTAATTTGATTATATCTAGAGAAACCATCCATGAAGGAGAAAATATCATTCCCCACACACTCATCAATAATTTGATCTATAAACGGTGTGGGGTAGTTATCTTTAGGACATGCTTTATTTAGGTCTCTGAAGTCGATGCAAACTCGAATTGTTCCATGTTTCTTGTCCACAGGAACTGGATGTGAAACCCACTCAGTCAAGGAACTGGGTAAATGAACCCTACCTTTAGCAGCTTCTCCACCTCAACTTTGATAGGTGCGACCTTCCTAGGGTTGACCGGATGAAGTTTTTTCCTGATAGGCTTATCATTTTCATATACCTTGATCTCAAGTTGGAAAATATATGGATCTATACCAGACATTTCCTCATAAGACCAGGAAAACACATCTCTAAACTCTCGAAAGAGATCGCTAAAAGTTTGAATCTCTTCAGGGGAACATTCAACTCTAATGAAAACATTCTCTATAATTTTGGGATCTCTAGAGATGTTCATTGGGATAGTATGAGAAATCACGGCCATATTCCCTTCAGAAAAAACCTGTGTTGGTTCTAAAGGGTTTAGGACTGGGTGAATAGGACCAGGAGACTGAGGGCTAGGAAAACTTTATTCAACTTCACGCAAGTCTAGGAGAAAGTAAGACGGATGTTGCAAACCATCCCACGGTCTTTCTACACCATTAATTGTTTCCAGGATGGCCTCTTCAAATGGAAGAGTGGTATCAAGGAAATCCTGAGCCACAGATGAACTAAGAGTCCAAGCTGGGGCCACATCTCCATCCAATTCCTCTGGCGAAAGAGAAATTGGAATGGAATCTACAGATCCAACAATAAAGCTATAAGCAATCTCAGCTCTAGACATAGGAAATGTCATTCCACCCACTTGACCTTCTTCTAATGTGGAGGTAGGAGAAGGTAAGGTCCATGGGTCCGAAAAATAATGAGTTATGAAGAACTCTCTTCGAATAGGAGCCCTAAAGGATGAAATAGCATTGATATGAATCAAAGGAGGCAAAAGATCAAAATTACCCATCAAGGAAGTGTACATTCCAACCCCCAGGTTCTCAACAAGTGGCTTGGTATCCTTCACCAAAGGAATGGTTGAGTCAGAAGATGCATTCGGATCTATAGGAGAACAATCCAGTTGGTCAACTATGACAATTCTCCCTTCACGAGGGAAACAAACAATACGAAATAATGAGGATGCAATAGCATCCATCTCATAGATCCAGTTTCGCCCCAATAGAAAATTATAGTCTAAGCTTGCATCAACTATCTCAACTTCGATATTAACAGTTTTTCCTCCAACACAGATGAGCAAAGCTAGAAAAAATACCATGTGGCCTGTGATAATGCCCATCAAACGCAGCCAGAAGAGTGGCTGAAGGAACAGCTGCAGGAGATCCAATACCTTCCAACATGCAAGGAAAATTACACATATGGAAGTGCCCTCATCAACAACTATTCGAAAGATATTAAATTTTTGATAAGTTGATCTGATATGGAAAGTCATATGATGAGGAAGTATATTTTTAAAATTCAACATATCACATGTGATCATAAGAGAATTCTTTGGATCAACAGCCCCAACAGCAGTGAGCAAAGCACTCCATTGAGCCGAACAAGACTGGATCACCTCTAACGTGGACATGGCATAAGGACTTTGAGCCAAATATTCTACAATCAAGTAGTTATGGGCAACCTTGACATTAGGATTGATTTTCAAACATTTTTAAGACCCTTTTGGCATCAGAGGCATAGGCTCAACAGTAGGCCTAGTAATATGAAGTGGCTCAGTACTATCAAGAGCACCCTTGGCTGTCGAAGACTCAACTTCACCATAGTTACGATATCTCGTAGCGATATCCACATGAGCACTCATCATGTATATGTTTGATGTATTCTCCCCTTCCTGGCTGCCCCTAGAGGAAGCCCCAGTATTTTGATTTGTGCCAGAAACTAATTGATGCCCTTGGGGAAAAGGGTTTGTTAGGATAGCCTCGGAACAGGAAGAACCCTTTTGAGCTAACAAGTGTTGTGCATCTTGAATTTTAGGGCAAAGGTGCGTAAGATAATCTTCAGTTCACAATATGCATGGAAATTTCACTTTCTTTTTATTATCATTTTTACCCTCTCCAACATGATCGTTGGATTTGTTTACATTCCCCTTCCCATCCTTGTGCTTTTTCTTGTTATTCCATCCCTTCTTCTTCCCATTGGATTTTTTATTTCCTTTTGGATTGGAAGTTTGGACAGCATTAATTGCCAAGGACTGGGAAGGAGTGGACACTGAAGGCACAGCCTGACCAGAAGAAGTAGATTTTATAGACAACTGCTACAATTGACTTAGCAAGTTAGCCACACCACTATTAATAGAACTGATAAGCCCATCACCATGAGGACCAGGTTTAGTTTTAGCTAAGTCTAATTTAAAGTGAGGAGCATTCGGAAAAAAAAATTTGACTCCAGACTGAGAATAAATCAGTTATAATTTTTTAGCCCTAATAATAGCCTCTTTTCAAAAAATACCCTGAAAGGGACACATCGTTAGAAATTTATAGCTGTAAATATTTCAAAAACCACTCTAGAAGGAATTAATTCGGAATTTGGTCTTTAATGAGCCTCTTCCTTCTTCGCCATTCCTGAATATGGTCAGAAATGTGAGTTGCCTTGTCCTGCTGAAAATTGGCCAGGAGATCAGTCCCGATGTCATAACAGACAATAACTGAAATTGATTTAAGAACATGGTAGCCAACTCTCCAAAAGTAGCAAAGTTTCCCCTAGTTAACTCAATATACCATTTGGCAACATTTCCAGTTAAGGTTCTTTGAAATAATCTCAACCTAATCAAGTCGTCGATCAGGGAGTTCGAGAAACACCATAAATGGAAAGTGGTGATATGATCTATCAGATCCTCGCCAGTTTTCCCTTCAAACTTTGGAATGTTTGAGGGGAGCTTCGTGGGCACCGGAAGCCAACCCGGACTATATCGAATAGGATCGTTATTCAATTTCAATAGATTTGGAAATTTTAACGTTTCCAGAAATGGTAAGCAAAAAGGAGCCTAGGAATTCCATCCCCTATAGGAAGGATTCCCCACATTCTGAAAAGAATAACCTGGATTTTTTGAGGCACTAGGTTGCTAGATATTGTTCGCAGAGAATGCTGGGCCATAAGAAAATCCTTGTGACCCAACATTTAGAGAAGGACCCCCCCCCAACATAGAGTTACTATACACAGGACCATTCCCTCCAACCGAAGTAGTGAATGAAGAGGAAACCCCTTAGTAAGGGTTCCAAGAATTTGCAAATGGAGAAAAATCCTGAGAAGTAATCGATGAAGGGAAAGGAACGTTCCCTTTCTGACCAGCGAGAAACTGACTCCCTTCTCCTAACGCTATAAAAACAGGGTTCCATCCTGTAAATACATTAGAATTTTGACCTCCCGAAAAAGGATTGAAATCTTGAGTCTGAGATGTAAAAGGTAAGGATCCTAACGAAGGGTTTGAATGGGGGATGTGCCCACTTCCAAAGGGGAACCCTTGAAATGAAGCTGACTCACTAGCCATAGAAAGAATGGGTATGGAAACAATTGAAACAACAGAAAAGGAGAAAGAAGGAATTCCACTAGTGGGAATTCCATAAGAAAGGGGACCAGATTGAGAAGCATATGCTTGGGTGTTTACAGAACCAAACATAACAGCACTAGAAGTGATTGTAGATATAGCAATAATTCCCCCTCCTTCAACTAAAAGAGGAGTCTAAACATTTGCAGTGTTCACAGCTGAAACTCTATTCCCAGTCGTGGCCATCGAAAGAAATGAATATGACGGATATGGACTCTCTGGTCTCTAAGACTCGGGCCCGATGTACTTGTTGGTGTCCCGTGTTTTGATATTTTGGAAAATCAAAAGACAAGGCAAAATTAGAACCAATCTTTAGAGTCCCAGGATCTAGTCCTCCTATTCTCAGAGAGGAATCTCTTGAATGATTGTGTGTAAAGGTTTATATTGTGTGCTTTGAATATGGATTTTAGACTAGTTATTAAGTGCAGGTGTTTGTTTGTTTGTTTGTTTGGGCTGACATAGCAGAAAATGAAAGATCTAGGAAAGATATACAGAATGGAGAAACATCTGGTTCATTGGGAAATGGAGTCAAAAAGAGGTCATAACATACTCATCAATGGATGTGGGATATCAGAGGGAAAATCTAACTTGGCCACAGAATCCTTTGGTTTTGGAATGAGATGGACATCAATGATTTGAAAAGAGAAGTTTTAATTCTCAAACAAAGGGAATTTGAAAGCACAACTTGAAAAATAAAGAGCCATTTGGTAGACAGGGCTAACCATGAATTCTACAAATCACACCTTTAAGCAAATAATGATTTCAAAACAAATTTTAAAATGAAATATAATATTCGGGGAACACCCTATTTCCTCAAAGATTTTATTTCAAATGACTTAGAAAACATAAAAGATTCACTGATAATTGTAGTCATAGAAGAGGGAACACCTAACACATCTATGATTACAACTATAAATACCTTTGATACAATTGTTTAAGCAAGTACAAAGGGCAAGATCGGAACAGACCTCCTTGATTCACTGTAAACAAGAAACTTCAAAGGGATACTTCAATAACAGTTTTTAAGTGGCAGCAGACAAGCAACGAAAACCATAAATCATGCTGAAATCAACTATTTGAACTATTAAGGAAATAAACGAGCATGAAGACTAAAGAGAGAGATTAAAGACTCTAAAATACTTCGGCAGAAGAAAACACAAAACAGTGAAGGATGAACAGGTCTAAGGTGCTTCTAGGAGTCATTTCTTAGCCTAAAACTTTCAACCTACTGCAGTAAGAAGTTATGGAACATAATGAAAACAGGGGAAAAACATTAAACAGTTCAAAATACTTCATCAACATCCAAGCTCATGGATCCAATGATAGAGCCTTCTCAATCACAAGCATGCAACAACATCATCAAGGCTTCCAAGACTTCAATTTGTTCTTCAACTTCAACAGACTATGTATTATTTCAAAGAGTTTCAATATTACAACTAGTGATCAACCAAAAACCAACCAACCACTCTCATCTTCTCCAGTAATATTTATAGAAGAATGAGGAGGTGAAGATTGGGTAAAATATCTTAAAAGTTCAATCAATATAGTGCACTATCTCTCGGCCTTTGAGGGGCTCAATAGATAATTTTTTTGATATTTCCCCTGTATTAATTGGTTTACATTAACTATTAGGCTTGCTGGAAAGAGTTTGTTGACTTCAAGGCTTCTTGTTATCTTGGCAATAACTTCTGCTGACAGTTTACAATAAGTTCCTTTAGTTGGAATAAATGTTCAGCTGTATTGATGCATAATATCTTCGGGTCTGGTAATAACTTCGGCCTCCTTTTGACTGCTTTGAGGCTGCAGGTGGCTCTGAGGTAGCTGGGGGATTCAATTAGCCCCTGATGTGGTAGCTTACACTTTCTGTTTGATAAAACACTTACGTCTTTCTTTAAAATTTGATTCAGTCGGAAGGATTAGGCTTTTGATAATCCTTCCTAGCCAAAATTCTCGCAAATCTATCTTCAAACTTTTTTCCTGGTACCCTTTTTCCTTTGACACTGATATTCTTTGACTGTGCTTGATTCATTTGTTTTTACTGGTGTGCAGGGTTGCGCAGGGATGATATGGCGTCAATGCCCCATGGGTCTTTGATGAAAACGTGAATTTGAAATCCCGCGAATGATCCTCTTTGATGAATCAAAGGCGGGAGGATCGTCACCTTCTGCTTCTGAATTTTCTTCAGAAATGGCGAGAAAATCATTTAACCCTGCAAAATACAAACAAATATTATAAAATCCTGCGTGCATGGGCTAACTTCTTCAGAAGGCACGTGGAGAGAGCAGGGCAGTTGGATGGCATCATCCAACGGTCGAGATTGATCGGGAGAAAACAAAAGGAATGCGGAAGAATAATCTAAATCAGAGTCGTCGATCGTGCAGAGATCGACGTTCGGGAGGGCAAGTGGAAAGCCAAAACGGAGAAAACAAGTGATGAATTTTGGGCCGTCGATCTGCAGATCAGATCGACGGTGGAGATGTTGTTATCACTGCGCCAGAGCCTAGTTATCGTGTGGGAAACTTCGGCAAGCGATAGCCGTCCGATGGGCGGCCTCAGATCAGACGATGGGCACCAATATCGCGCGGGGTCCACGTCCGATGTTTAACGCGCGATGGACGGCGGTTTGGTGAACAGTGTCCAGGCCACGCATCAATCGGTGAGTGGAATCGCTATCGATCGAAAGAAAACCGCTCTCTGCTCGAAGGCGGTGCGATGCATACCGTCGATTTTGGCAACGGTGAGTGGATGGCGGGGACCACCAGGGTGATGGAATCCGCGCCGTCGATCTGCAGATCAGATCGACGGTGGGGATTGACTGAAATTTTGAACCAACGGAAAAACTTAGAAAATAATTAAAAACCCAAAGTTTGAAAATAACATAAGGTTTTAATATTATCGGGGGGCAGGGTATATATAAAATATGATCAGGCGCCTGGCTGCGGGGCCTTTGGGCGCATGGAGGGGGGGTTAAAAACTTAGCCCAAGAGGGCTTAAGTTTAAGATATATAAAAAATATGATTTTCATGGATTTTTTCAATGTTTTTCAAAGGTTTAGAGGGGTTTCGATAAGGCAAAGAAGGAGTCTTTGAACCTTGTTAAAGGGTTTTGAAGAAAGGGAAAGGGGAAAAATGGTGCTTGCAGCAGTTTTTATTCATGTAATGACAGCAGAAATTCTGAGTTGAAAAGGGGGAAAATCAGTGACGATTGTCCAAAGGATAGGATTTTATCAAAAGACTTTAAGCATCAGCAATTTTAGCAATGAAATTGTTTATTGAAGGCTATCTAACATCATTTAGCCACCACTTGATATAACAGAATTTATGGGTGGCTAACAGTGGCTCCACTTGGGGATGGTGCCTTTTTGAAGGCATCAAGAATTTCAGACTTGAATTCTCTGGGAGGCTGATCAGTTGCCTCATCCATTGGGTTGCCTTACTTTCTGTGGATGATCTTCTTTTTCTCTGAAACATATTAGCATTCATGAATCAACAATGGACCTTCATCAACACACCCTGTCTACCTACCCAATCCTACTTGATCTAACATTTTTTCTTCTTTAGAGTGCATTTGGATTAGTAAACTTATTCACAACATTTTATTCTTTTGAAAGTAGGAAGATTCATCTAATCCATTTTGTTCCTGAAGATTTTGTTGGTGGGCCTGATTTCTAAGTCATATTCAAGAACAGTTGCAATCCATTTTCCCCTTTTACCATCAGGGTCTTGACTTAGAATGTCCTTGACAACAGTATGTGTAACAAAAGCAATTATGTGAGAGTGTAAAATATAGACCCTAAAGTGTTTTAATGCTTTCACTAATGCTAAGGCTTGCTTCTCCATGATGTTATATTTGAGAGGAGCATCTCTTAAGGCCCTACTAAAGAAATATATTGGTTGTTTCCAAATCATTATTTGAAGTAAAACTAATAAATATTGTATGTTCGTATGCAAGGAAAAGATGTAAAAGAGTTTGCAAAATGTGGACTAATCAGATCGGTGCTTGAGTGAGAGCTTGTTCGACCAAATTTCGAATGATCATTTAGCCGGTAAATTCCATTTTACACCGAGCATTTTTCTTAAGCATGTTTGTAATGTTTTTTAATAGCTCAAAGAATATTAGGAATAAACCTTCTCGTAAAATTAATCTTTCCTGATGAAAGATTGCAACTCCTTTGAGGCTCCTTAGATGGCTCATCTACAATATGCCATCTATCCTTGTAGGTCTATTTTGATCTCCTTCGAAATTATATGGCCAAGAAGTTTACCTTCTTGGAGACCAAAGAGTATCTTCTTGGGATTCAATGATAAGCCAAATTTCCTACACTTCTCAAAAAAATTTCTTAGGTGAATCATATTTTCTTCATCGGTTTTTGAGAAAAAGGTTATGTCATCAAGGTAAATGATTATGAAATAGCCAATATCTTCAGAGAAAGCTATGTCCATGGCCCTTTGGAAGGTAGCCCCTGCATTCATTAATCCGAAAGGTATTTTGACATACATAAAGGTGCCCCAAGGTGTGGTAAGCGCTTTGATTTGATCACTTGGGAGCACTAACACCTGGTTGTAACCCGAGAACCCATCTAAGAGGGATATCCTTTTTCGACCCAACTACCCTTTGAATTATATGGTCCATCTTGGGTAAGGGGTAGTTTAAGCCTTAAAGAGGCCTCCATTTAAATTTCCTCAAGTCAATACAGCCCGATCTCCCCCGTTTTCTTCTAACAAACTGTTTGATACCCAATTTAATACTCAATTGGTACAATGATCCCGTAGCATGCATCTTTTCAATTTCCTCGTCTTAACTAAAGGGAGTAAAAGGGGGTTTATCTTCCTTTATAAAGGCTTATGATTTTCCTTCAAAGGAATTTTATGCCGGATGATGTCAGTATCATATGATTTTAGGTCTTTGTATCCCCAAGCAAAAACATCTTGAACTCTTTGAACAGCTCTATGTACCGCAGTTTTATGTGAGCTAGAGAGGCCGGGACAACTCGATCATCTTGGGTTCCTCATTTTAATGCCTATGTTTTTCTCTCTGTTTGTCGTTGTGCTCTATTCTCGCTCTTTGGCTACATCGTTAAAATCAAAAAGGTGTTCTAAAGGTGCTAGACCTCTTGGAATTTTTAATAATTTTTTTCATTGTAAAACCTCCAAGTCTTCTTGGTCTATGTTTTTTCAAATTATCTCTCGCTTCAAAAGGATTTTCTACAATGATGTATATCAAAGAAAAGATATGTCATTTCAACTTTTGGGATTTGTTCAATATATAAGAAATTTTCTTTATGGCTGGTTTCTAACATTGGTATGGTGAAATCATTTTCTAATTTCAAGAAATCATCTATGTGTTTGTCAAAATCAAACACTTGCCAGTGATCTTCATTATCGGGCATGGGTGCCTGTGTTTTACCTTCATAATGAGTTGTTCATTTATCTGAGGTATTTGGCACCGTCAGCATTGGCACCGAGTTCATTTGCTAGATGATTTAGTGCTCTTGGAATGAAAATAAGTTCATACTTTTCAAAGGTTTTCAATAGATCAAGGGCAAGACTCGATATTCCCTAAGCCTTGATTTCTAGCCGAGTATTCTCCTTTGATTTGTCTTATGACAAGTTCGGGACCTCCTATGATTGATATCTTCTCGGGCTTCTAATCGTTTAAGCAATTGTAAGATTAGGAGGAAGTGCTTCTATACTCAAAGAATATTATTAGTGCATGGGAAGTCCAATTTATATGAAAAACTCTAATTTTTATTTTGAATCCACACACCTACTCCTGCACTTGTTTTATTACAGGATCCATCAAAGTTTATTGTCCAAAGTATGTCATTCCTATTTTCGTTTTCTTGTTGCTATTGATTGGTAATGTTTTGAATTTGATTGAGGGGAAGATTGGATTGTTCGGTGAACTCGATTAAGTCCATGTTTTCTTTATTCGTTGAGTAATTTCATCTTTGTTACATAAGATAAAGGAATCTAAACTTGATTGAATAGAATAGATTGGAGATTTGTTTGGTTTTTCTCGTGCTGCTCACCATGTACTTCATGTGTATTCCTATGAGTCTTTTGTTTTGATTAAAACGGGAATGGTGGCATAAGACATATCCATTTGAAGGCTTCCCCGAAGTTTGCTCCCCAAGATCTCGATAAGAGCATGCCATATTTAGGGGGAATGTCACTACAACTATGTCCATGACTAAACTCTTAGCAGGATTTGGGATAAGTTTACACACAAATACTTGATTAAACCCAAAACATTGGAATTCTGCTTGAGTCAGCACTATAATTCTTTGTATGGTTTAGTAATTTCTAAGCCTAAGCTTTCCATCACTACCTTGGGCATTAGATTATGTGAAGCCTCGAGTATAACATGGCATTGTGTAAAATTTTCTCATGTATGTTCAAGCTAACATAGAAGGGAGGGACAGCCCCCTTCTTGGTATTTTCCTTCAACCCTCCTGGACCAAACAACAACTCAGGTTTGTCATCTTTCAAGTTTAAGGTGTCAAGATTACTCTCAAGTTTAAGGCTTTCAAAACTTGGTTTCTCGTACACTTCTTGGGTTACTAGTTCAAATAGGGGAATGGTAATTTTATCTGGCAATCTCTTCCTCAATACTTAAAGGAACAATATACTTGTTCATATTTACCTCTGCTCTTTCACTTGAATTCCTTTCGACAATTTCTACCTTCGTTGAACCTTATTTGGACTAGTAATTGGGACAATTTTTATTAGGGACCACTAGCCGGGGTGATAAGTACTCTGCTCAACATCTCGCCGGACACCTTTGTCTTTGCTCATGTCTCGGTTTCTTGGTCAAAATGTTGGTCTTTTTTTCGCTATCTTTGGGCCGAGTTTCTGTTTTTCTCGATTGTGCCAGTTGTTAGTGTTTTTATCTTTTGAATTATCTATACTTCCTTTGCTCCTAAGATCATACTCGTTTGTGTAATTTCCATGATCGCATTTTCAAAACCCAATCTATAGTCATCGAATCTTCATAGGTGTTTTTTATTTTGATCATAAGGAGAAGAAATCTTGTTCTTCCTTAGTGAGGAAAACATCATCCCCGTTGTCCCATCCAATAAGTTTACATGAGATTCTTCCAACCTTTCCAACTCCCTATCTTCCTCATATTGATATACATAGTTCTCGTTGAAAGGGAGGTCTAATCTCGTTGGTCACTTTCTTTTTGCTTATCTTGATTGTTGTCTCTCTATAATTATGATTTCCATTTCGCTTTGATTGTTTTGAGGTTGTGTTCTCTCAAGTATGCTCATCCTTTTCTATGATCTCTTCCAACATCCGTTCCGTTTTTCGAGCTAGATGTGGAGGGTGTAACGTCATCTTTATAATTTACCCTCTTCTCTCGATCTCAACCTATCTATTTTTCTCAATTATGTTTGCTTCTACGCTCGTCGTATCCTTATGCATGTCTTCTAAGGTTGAGTAATCCTCTCTAACCGATACATCATGTCAACATCAAGGCCTTCTTATATCTTACTGCGCTGCGTTCGAGGAGGTTTCATGTGAGGTGGAAGAGCGTCAGAATGTTATTAAACCTAGTGGAGTATTCAGGAATACTCTCTCCCTCTTCGATTTCTCTCTCGAGGTCACATATTCCCCGCGTATTTGGAGAGGATTTTGAGTTCCCATTTGTTGATAAATGGTTGACATGAAGGCAGTGAGATCATTAATGCTATTAGAGGTAGATTTTGAACCATTTCTTTACATCTCCTCCTAAATCCTCATGATCCTCTATCTTCACAGCTTTCTTCTTCTATCTCCATGTAATCAAATGCATCTTCCATCCTATCTACATGATGTTGGGTCGTTGTAGACTCTTTGCGTTGAAGTAAGGGATTTTAGATTGGTAATCATTTGGTAAGGGTTGAAGAGGTTGTGGTAACACTAATCTGGGCATACCATGTTGCCATGGCCGAGAACAAGGGTGATTTACAAGAGGTAGATTTCTTACGTAGTGAAAGTGGGCGAAATAGGAGGTTTTGCATAGTGGTAGTATGAATTTGAGTGGGAATAAATACTTGACCAAAGAACCGATTTTGATTAGACTTGTTATGAAAAAAGGCTAAAGTGATAAAGAAGCTTCGGGAATCAGAGGAGGGAAGGTGAGGCTTTCACCAAAGCTTTGTTAAAATCCAATATCAAGGTTAGTTTGGTTTAAGTCACCTTGAGATCTCGGGTTCTAAAGATTTTCTTTTGTATGATGTAGATCAAACTCGTGAATCCTCTAAGACAATGAGGTTTTCGTAATTTAATTTTGTTCTTAAGAGGCTTCTATTAAAGGTACCGATTTTTCCCGCAGTTAGAAGTCTCCGCCACAAAATTCTCTCAGATTTTCAACTACTTACAGTAGAGGATTTAATCCTGATGGGATCTAGTGTCGATCCTATGTGAAGCCAAACTGCTTTTTCAAAAATGAGAGAGAGGTGTTTTTAGGGACTATTTTTTGGAAGCTTCACCTTCAAGATGTTTTTTCTAGTATGGAACTAGGCTTCTAAACTTCTTCAAGGCTGGTTAACACAATCCTAAAGAGATCTGGGAACCTATATGAGTAATAGGCCTACTGGGGCTATTAGAGTCGCCAAGTGGAAAGTTTTTAGCCTTTATGAAGGTAAAATTTTGGATGGTCCCACCACCATGTTTATTATGACGCCAAACTAAAATGTTTTGGGTTTTTCTGAGTTATTTTGGTTTTACTGGTTATGAGAGTGTCCTAAATCTATTTTAACACTTAGATAAGGTGTTTAATCATACAGAGTTCACTCTTATGGATTGGTAACCGATTCTTCCAAGGTTTGATAAGCTTTAATGAGAATCCTAAGGTTGCTTAGTTTGTCAATGCGATTCAATTAAGTCCTATCATGATTACCGCTTGCTAGGTAGTGCCTAAATAAGGTTACTTATGTTATACTAGACAATGAGTGTTTTAATTTTGAAGATTTTACTCAAGGTCCCACCGTGATCGCCATTATGTTGGTGTCTCGTGTTTTGATAGTTTGGGCAATCAAAAGACAGGGCAACATCAGAACCAATATTTAGAGTCCCAATATCTAGTCCTCCTGTTCTCAGAGAGGGATCTTCGAATGTTTATTTGAAAAGGTTTATCTTGTGTGCTTTGAATATGGATTTTAGACTAGTTATTAAGTGCAAAGGTGTTTGTCTTCGTTTGGTTGGTTGGGTTGACATACAGAAACAAAGATATAGGAAAGATATACGTAATGGAGAAACATCCGGTTCATTACAATGGAGTCAAAAAGAGGTCATAACATACTCATCAATGGATGTGGGATATTAGAGGGAAAATCTAACTTGGCCACAGGATCCTTTGGTTTTGGAATGAGATGACATCAATGATTTAGAAAGAGAAGTTTTAATTCTCAAACAAAGGGAATTTGAAAGCACAACTTGAACAATAAAGATCTATTTGGCAGACAGGGCTAACCATGAATTCTACAAATCACACCTTTAAGCAAATAATGATTTCAAAACAACTTTTAAAATGAAATCTAATATTCGGGGAACACCCTATTTCCTTAAAGATTTTATTTCAAATGACTTAGAAAACATAAAGATTCACCGATAATTGTAGTCATAGAAGAGGGAACACCTAACACATCTATGATTACAACTATAAAGATCTTTGAGACAATCAAGCTACAAGGACAAAGGGCAAGATCGAAACAGACTCTCCTTGATTCATCAGAAACAAGAAACTTCAAAGGGAGACTTCAATAACGCTTTTAAGTGGGCGTAGACAAGCAAATAAAACCATAAATCATGCCGAAACCAACTATTTGAACTATTAAGGAAATAAACGAGCATGAAGACTAAAGAGAGAGATTAAAGACTCTAAAATACTTCACAGGTTGAAACACAAAATGTTGAAGGATGAACAGTGTCTAAGGTGCTTCCGTGAGTCATTTCTTAGCCTAAAACTTTCTAACCCATCAGCATAGTTATGGAACATAATGAAAATGTAAAAACATTAAATTACTAAAATACTTCACCAACAAACTCAAGCTCATGGATCCAATGATAGAGCCTTCTCAATCACAAGCATGCAACAACATCATCAAGGCTTCCAAGACTTCAATTTGTTCTTCAAATTCAACACTATGTATTATTTCAAAGAGTTCCAATATTACAACTAGTGATTAACCAACAACCAACTAACCACTTTCTCATCTTCTCCCAGAATATTCATAGAAGAATGAGGAGGTGAATATGGGGTAAAATATCTTCTAAGTTCAATCAATACAAAGGTAATCGTCTCAAATTTTTAAGGGCTCAATAGAGAAGTTTTTTGATATTTCGTATTAATTGCTTAACATTAACTATTAGGCTTGCCGGAAAGAGTTTGCTAACTTCAAGGCTTCTTGTTATCTGGCAATAACTTATGTCGATTAGCTTACAATAAGTTCCTTTAGTTGGAATAACCTGCTCACTCGTACGATGCATAATACCCCTAGTTCGGTAATGGCTTCACCCTCCTTTGATTGCTTTAAGGCCGTGTGGCTCGAGGTAGCCGGAGGATTCAATTAGCTCCCGATGTGGCAAACTCTTACGCTTCGGCTTCGATAAAACACTTACGTCTTTCTTTTAAAATTTGATTCAATCGTAAGGATTGGGCTTTGATAATCCGTCCTAGCCAAAAATTCCTACAAATTTGTCTTGAAACTTCTGTCCTCGGGTACCCTTTTCCTTTGACACCGATATTCTTTGACTCGTGCTTGATTCATGTGTTTTTTCCGGTGTGCGGTGGTTGCGTGTGGATGATATGGCATCAATGCCTCATGGGCCTCGATGAAAACGTGAATTTGAAATCCCGCAAATGATCCTCTTCGATGAATCAGAGGCGAGAGGATCGTCACTCTCTCGCTTCGAATTTTCTTTAGAAATGGCTAAGTAAAAACCATTTAACCCTAAAAAATACAAAAAAATATTATAAAACCCCCGCATGCATTACAATCGCTTCAAGGCACGTGGAGAGAGCGGGGCCGTTGGATGGCATCATCCAACGGTCGAGATTGATTGGGAGAAAACAAAAGGAAGGCGGAAGAATAATCTAAATCAAATCCATCAATCGCACAAATATCGACGGTCGGGAGGGCAAGTGGAAAGTCAAAACGGAGAAAATGGGTGATAGCTTTAGCCGCTTTCCATCTGGCGTATCGATCGACGCGGAGATGTTAATAATCGCACCGGAGCCTGGTTATCGCGTGGGCAACTTCGACGAGCGATATTCGTCCGATGGGCGGCCTCAGACGGTGGGCGCCAATATCGCGCGGGGTCCACGTCCGATTTTTAACGTGCAATGGCTAGAAGTTTGGTGAATAGTGTCCAGGCCACGCGTCAATTGGTGAGTGGAATCGCTGTCGATAGAAAGAAAACCGCTCTTTGCTCGAAGGCGGTGCAATGGATACTGCCAGTTTTGGCAACGACGAGTGGATGGCAGGGATGTTGGAAATATGATGCAGAGTGTTGTCCTTGATGGCAACCCACTGAATGGAGATGAAGACATGCGACTGTTGACATATGTTGTCCTTGATGGCAATCCACCTGATGAAGTTATTCTTGACTTGGATAGACTCAAATGATGTAAATCTCGATGTTTGTCGTAATAATATGATGCCGAGTGTTGTCCTTGAAAAAGCAACCCACTTGATGGAGATGATGACAACTTACTTGATGAAGTTGTACTTGAGAGAATATGTTCCCGATGAAGAAAATATGATGTTTCTACAAAGGTGTATAGAAGGCAATGAAGAAAAAGAATTTAATGTGCTCAAAATATGATGAAAATAGTATGTCTCTTTGTATACGCTGACAATTGGCCTAGGGAGCCGTGCATGCACGCGGAAAAGAACGTGCTGTCGCGTATGGGCTAAAGCGCTCAAAAAGTGCAAAACCAAGGGTAACCACCATGGTATTGACCCATGGTATTGGGTAATGATCTCCGTCAATTGACCCCGTCCAGGTAGTTTTGGGCTCATGGTATTGTTTTGGCCTATGGTATTGAAAAAGGGGCTCATGGTATTGAAAAAGGATAAACCTATAAAGAGATGAAATTCATTACGCAAATCATGAGTGTGGGTGCAAGATGTCCGAGCTTAAATGAATACTTTCCAAGTAGATCCGAATGGAAAGGGTTACACTCGAATGATAACCGAATGTATGATGCACCAATGATGAAGAAGGGGATCTAGATCAGAAATGCACTTGTATTTGCTAGATCTCGCTTATGGAAGGCCTAGATTCAGGATGAGGCGAACATCTAGGCGAACATCCGTCCGAAGTGAAAAGGGTAAATCTGAATTGAACATCCGATCCGATGAAGTATGCAAAACAGAATTACTGAAGATCTATACGCTACTGCCGTTGAGGAAGCGCGTATAACATCACTTCTCCGAAGTAAAAAGCGCGTATGCGCAATAAAATATACACCGAGGTATACGCCGGTTTGTGTGGACGGAAGCGCGCATATGGCCGGCCAAGCATCGCTGAATTGTGCGCGTATGCAAACTAGGGTTTGCTGAAGCAAGGGTATGAAATATCCGATCCGTTCGCCGTGTTTTCAGCACCGATTCGTGTTGATATGTATCCGTCGGGGTGATGTATGTTTGTACTTAAAAGTATGGAAAGGGTCCAATATGAAAAAATATGATGAAATGTGGCCTGCAAGTGGTGTTCTATTGAAGTTGTTGGATCCAAGTGTGAAAATTGATGAAACGTGGTCCAAGGTGGTGCCGAGGGCTGTAGCCTTCGCCGGGGGGTCGTAGCCGCCTTCCAGAGAGGCCGGCAAACGAGTCGTGGGTCGTAGCTCCCTTCCAGAGAGGCCGAAATCCAGCCGGGTTGGAGCTCCTTCCGCAGAGGCTGGTAAACGAGCGTTGTGGGTGCTCGCGTGCCGGTCAAGTCCGCGCCAAGACATATGTTGTAAGATGTTTTCTCTATAATAAAATATTGAAGGTCGAGTAACCGCAGCCGTGGTTTTCTCCCCGATTTGGTTTCCACCTAAAAATCCCGTGTTCTGTGTGATCCTTGTGTGATGGTTTATTCGTTCTTGCTGCACATGTTTATCGTTTATTGAACATCCGATGAATGAATGATGGAATAATATAAGTGAAGATTTAATGACGTATCTAGATCCTCGTATACGCTAGTTTCATAAAGGGGATCCGCGTATATACGCTAGTTTACCTAAGGAAAGTAGCGTATGGTTTTAAGGAATGAAAAAGTAAAAAGATTTGATTATGCAAAGAATACCATTCACCCCCCTAAGTATTTCTTCAAACAATTGGTATCGTAGCGTGGTCCTTCCTCGTGCTTGATCGCTCAAGGAGATCCGTCGCAATGAGAAGTCAAGAAGGAGTGATGTCTATAAAGCCACCTCTATTCCATGGAAGCAATCTAATTTTCCGGAAGGTAACAACAAAAGCATATCTCGCAAAGTCTTGGTGCGTATGTATGGGCAATCGTGCAAGAAGGTTATCACTGTATTCCCGGCAATGCACGATGCAACTCAAAGAAAGGCATGAAATCAATGCCAAAGCGTTGAATGTCTTATTGGGAAGCATGTCCGAATCAAAATTTTCTAAAGTGATGCAAACATATCCGCCTAAAGATATATGGGACAAAAATCATTCTAAGCTATGAAGGAGACACAAAGGTAAAAAGTGCAAAACTCCAAACTCTTAGAATTGAATATGAAATTTGGAGATGCATAGTGATGAGAGTGTTGCCGCTTTTCTTCGTCTGGATGATATTGTAAATTTTGATGAGAAATTTGGGAGAAACCATAACTGATACTACTCGTGAAAAAGGTCTTAAGATCCTTGACTTCAAAATTTGACTCTAAAGCCGTTTATTGAAGAAAGGCAAGATTCCGCAAAGATTTATTATTGTTCAATTACATGGTACTCTCGATCGCTTTTGAAATGAGACAAGGAGGTCCTTTCAATGAGAGAAGCTTGCTTTTTAAGGCATCTACAAGAGGAAAAAGAAAAGGAAGTTGTCAAAGAATCCACTTATATATCCGATGAAGAAGAAGCAAATTTCGTGAGAAAAAGCCCAACTAGGAAATTGGAAGATTCAAAGGAAAGCTTCCCTTCAAATGTTTTGAGTGTGGAAAGGTTGGCTCTTACTATGGCCATAAATGCCCTTATAGAGAAAAACATGGTAAAGGGAAACAATTTGAAAAGAGAAAGAGTTATTATGCAAAAGAAGATGATGATGAAGTGTCCAAGAAGATGAAGAAGATTCCGACCAAGATCTCGAAAGTGCTCATGGCTAAGAAGCAAAAGAAGAAGGTTACTTCCAGAAAGGAGATACCTCTAAATCATGTATAGAAAAAATTGAAGAAGATGAAACAAAATTCGACGAAGATCTACAAGCACTCTTGGCAAAGAATAAAAAGGAGAAGGCTACTCTGTAATACTTTCTTGTGCAAATAATAGTAAAGATAGTGAAAGTAAAGTTGTGGATCTAAGGAAGCTCTCAAGATTAAAGTTGAAGAACTACAAAGTTCATACAATAATCAAGAAACTATCTACAAAGAGATGATCTCACAAATGAAAGATCAAATAGAAATGCTCAGTGGACAAGTGGACAAGTATCAAAGGTTTCATACTTATGTATCCAATCGAATTAAAGATCTAGAAGCGCATCTTGAAAAATCAAGCAAGAAGAATGAAGGACGGAAGTCGCCATCATCTTTTCGCAAGTGCAGCTAGAAGCATCAAGTAAGGAAAATGAGGAACCTCTACAATCCTTTGAAAAGGAAGGCCTTGAAGCGTAAATTATCTTCTCAAAGAAGATCTCGAAAAATCAAATAAGAGGGAGTGAAGAGCTGGAACAAACATGTGAAGAAAACGAAAAATTGGCCGAAAGAAGAGATCCTAACCGAAGGATCAAGTTGAAGATGGAAGAAGAAAAGAAGAAAGCATGACAAAGCAATGTCAAGACTTGGAGGTTGAGGTAAATATTCTCAAAGGTAAATTAGAAGAAAAGGTTAAACTTTTAAGGTTTCATGATAGTACTAATATCTTGGACAATATTCCGAGTAATCAAAGGTCTCCTCGTTATCAAACATGGTCTTGGTTTCCATGAAACCGTTAAAGGAGAATCTAGCTCACAAGGAAGTGCCAAACATTCAAGATGTCAATGCAAAACGTGATGTGTTGAAAGAAACAAAAGATCAACCAACAATCATGAATTCTCAAAGGAATTCATTCAAGAACGTTGAATGTTTTAAATGTCATAATTATGGGCATGTTGCAGCTTCCACTGCGTAATAATTCAACACAAACAAACAAGCCCTACTCGAAAGGTACTCTAGTAGCTTCAAGGGATATTGTTTTTCTTGTAAATGTTATGGGCATAAAGCAACCGATTGTAAAAGGAGGAAGAATAGAAATACTCATTATGATTCTTATGTTTATTTCTCCGACCACATGAGATGTTATGCTTGTAACAAGTATGGACATGTAGAAAAAGAATGGAATGCGTGATGAACAGACTGGGAAAGTGGACAATTTTCAGCCCATGCTTGGAAAGCCAAGCAAATTTGGAAAAAGAAGGAAGACCGATTAGAAACGTAGTACCTGCACTTACCTACTATCCGCTTCGGAAGCTTACTTTCCGATTGACTCAGGAATAATGTGATATATTATGAGATTCAAGAATGTATCGTCACAAGGGGAGCAATGCATGATGACTCTCATGATTGATTTGATTGTCTCCGGTTATATGATTTAGCGTTGCATCCGGTGTGAAGAAAGACAGAATGTGGTTGCAAATTAGTAGAGGAGATGAAGGTGTGAAATTTTCTATATTTCACTTTCCACGCGGTTTTCATATGAAACAAAGTCGCGTATACATGCGAGTTCCACCGACACGCCCCGTATGCTTTGATGATAAGAAAATTTATCTCTGATAGCCGAAGATCCTAAGCAAAGGTCCAGGGGAGCATCACCGACCGCCGATGATTGCACCGTTAGCATCATTCTAGTTATACTTATGATAATGAAATGATACATGGGTTCTTGTGTTGAATATTATGATGAAGCCCGCTGTTGCTTTATGATGAAGAGCATTCATTGGTAAAGATGAAAGTCTTATATTTTAGAGACAAGGACATCATGCAAGTAGAGTTTTGCCGATTACCGGCCGTTGAAGGTGTTTCGCATTGCATAAGTTAAGAAGGAGCATCGTTTAGGGGGAGCAAAGAAAGTTGAATACTAATGTGATTGCACATAGTTAAGGATCACACGCTCTGGGTTTTTGTGATACTCATGCTCAAATGTTGATGATGTCTTGGTACATGGTTTATTATGATGAGTTTTTGGAGTCCGGTTGCCGATAAGTATCCTTTGTACTCCCACATGGATGAGTTGGATGTCATTTGATTCAGAAATAAATCATGCGTAGTGTTACTATGGTTGAGAGATCTTTTGCCTACATATGTTACTTCAGCTAAAACTTGAAGATCATGGTGATGTTGGACCACATGGATGATCGTTTGACATCTACAGAAGATGTTGTTCCCCGATATGAGAATCTCTGGAAAGATTGCATCGATGCTGCCAACCGTTGGATGACGCTTGAAGACACAACTACACTGCTCTATCTATATGTAGTCCAGGGAAGCATTCAAATATCTCGTAAAGAAGCCGAACACCGTCTTCATTTCACAGAGAAACAAACTGGGTTGGAAATTTAGAAGATGGCTTGGGATACGCGGGTTTCCCGAATCACAATACGCGTATGTACACGAGTTAATGCACGTAAAACCGCGTATGCATGATTGCCGACAATTTTTCGCTTGGTTCGCCTTCTCAAAGACAACAAGTAAAGGTCGTTTGGTATCTCTAATATCGTTTGGTATCTCCGGGTGGTGTTCCGGGGTCATAATTCGTTTCTAATGTTTCCGATGAAGATGCCCTCGATGATTTGTCGGGTGGAAGTTTTCAGATGCACAAACTAAGGGGGAGCCTTAGTCATTTGGAAAACCGTTGGTTGCACGTACTGTGGGGAGCATTAGTTTATCAGTATAATGCACCGCCGACATTATGATGGTTCTGATATATGATATCTCTTGAGGTCTTTTTGGTATTAATTATGAAAATTCATATTTGTACTTTGATGAAAAGGTCTGGTTGAGACCCATGTTGTAAAATTGTAATATTCAACATAAGGACTTGTCAATTTGTAAACCCACTTGGTTGGGTAGTCGAGTCAAATTTGTAAACCCACTTGGTTAGGTACTTGAGTCTCATATGTAAACCACTTGGATGGATATTTTACGTAAGTATGAGTCTTTGGTGATAGGAAGTTCATAGATTCATGTACTTCATTGAAAATATGTTTGAAGATTCAAGATGAACTCGGGGGAGCTGGCCACTTCAAAGACATATCAGATCTCAGAATGTTTCTTCCACATGAGAAGGAGATGGTTGGTTTTTGATCCGCCCTTGCCTTGATGTCAAAGGGGGAGAGTGACATGGTGTTCGAATGAAGAGAAGATAATGATGTCAAATATTTGGGAGAGTGACATATTTGGGAGAGTGACATGGTACCTATCTCGTTGTGGTAACCAAACACCATCAGTGGTTGCCATCAAGTCCAAAGGGGGAGATTGTTGGAAATATGATGCAGTGTTGTCCTTGATGGCAACCCACCGAATGGAGATGAAGACATGCGACCGTTGACATATGTTTTCCTCGATGGCAATCCACCCGATGTAGTTATTCTTGACTTGATAGACTTGGTAAATGATGTAAATATGATGTTTGTTGACAATATGATGCCGATGTTGTCCTTGAAAAGCAACCCACTTGATGGAGATGATGACAACTTACTTCGATGAAGTTGTACTTGAGAGAATATGTCTTCGATGAAGAAAATTAAGGATGTTTCTACAAAGCAGGTAATAGAAGGCAATGAAGATAAGAATTCAAATAATGTGCTCAAAATATGATGAAAAGAGAAGTGTCTCTTTGTATACGCGGATTGGCCTAGGGGAAGTCGCGTATGCACACGGAAAGAACGTGCCAAGTCACGTATGGGCTAAAGCGGTCAAAAAGTGCAAAAACCAAGGGTAACCACCATGGTATCGACCCATGGTATTGGGTAATGATCCGCCTAATTGACCCCCGTCCAGTAGTTTTGGGCTCATGGTATTGTTTTGGCCCATGGTATTGAAAAAGGGGGTCACATGGTATTGAAAAAGGATAAAACCTATATAAAGAGATGAAATTCCATTATAAACTCATGAGGTGCAGATGTCCATGCAAATTAAGTACTTTCTCCCAAGTAGATCCGAATGGAAAGGTTACACTTGAATGATAACCAATGTATGATGCACCAATGATGAAGAAGGGGATCTAGATCGAAATGCACTTGTATTTGCTAGATCTCGATATGGAAGGCCTAGATCCGTGATGGAGGCGAACATCTAGGCGAACATCCGTCCGAAGTGAAAAGGGTAAATCTGAATTGAACATCCGATCCGATGAAGTATGCATCTCCGTAATCATTGAAGATCTATACGCTACTTCGTGGAGGAAGCGTGTATACACGCGACTTCTCCGAAGTAAAGCGCGTATGCGCAATAAATATACAATGAGGTATACGCTGGTTTGTGTGGACGGAAGCGCGTATATACGCGACATCGTTGAATTAGTAAGCGCGTATGCAAACTAGGTTTGCTGAAGCAAGGGGTATGAACATCCGATCCGTTCGCCGTGTTTCGCTATCCGATTCGTGTTGATATGTATCCGTTGGTGATGTATGTTTGTACTTAAAAGCATGGAAAGGGTCCAAAACATGAAAATATGATGAAATGTGGCCTGCAAGTGGTGTTCTATTGAAGTTGTTGGATCCAAAGGTGGAATGGATGAAACGTGGTCCAAGGTGGTGCCGAGTGTTGTAGCCTTCGGCCGGGGGTCGTAGCTCCTTCCGTAGAGAGGCTGGTAAACGAGTCGTGGGGTCGTAGCTCCCTTCCGTGGAGAGGCCGGTAAACGAGTCGTGGGCCGGGAGCTTCCTTCCGAGGAGAGGTCGGTAAACGAGCGCGTGGAAGTCGCGTGCCGGCCGAAGTCCGCGCCACACATATGTTGTAAGATGTTTTCTCTATAATAAAAATATTGAAGGCCGAGCAACCGTGAAGGTGGTTTTCTCCCGATTTGGGTTTCCACCTAAAAATCCGGTGTTCATGTGTGATCCTTTGTGTGATGGTTTATTCCTTGCTCTTACCGCACATGTTTACCGTTTATTGAACATCCGATGAATGAATGATGGAATAATATAAGTGAAGATTTAATTTATCGTATCTAGATCTCTCGTATACGCTAGTTTCATAAAGGGATCCGCGTATATACGCTAGTTTACCGAAGGAAAGTAGCGTATGGGTTTTAAGGAATGAAAAAGTAAAAATATTTGATTATGCAGTAAATACTGATTCACTCTCGCATTTTTCCCAACAATTGGTATCGAGCGTGGTCCTTCTCGCGTAAGCTTGATCGCTTGAAGGAGATCCGTCGCAATGGGAAGTCAAGAAGGGCGATACCATAAAGCCACCTCTATTCAATGGAAGCAATCTAATTTTCCTGAAGGTACGAACGTTTACACCGCAAAGTCTTTGGTGCAGATGTATGGGCACTGTGCAAGAAGTTGCTATCGAATACCCAAGAATATTCCTACCGATGTACCGAAAGAAAAGAAGTATGAAATCAATGCCAAAGCAAGGAATGTTTCTATTGGGAAGCATGTCCGAATCGAATTTGCTAAAGTGATGCAGCTACATTCAACCGCCTAAAGATATATGGGACAAAATCATTCTAAGCTATGAAGGAGACACAAAGGTAAAAAGTGCAAAACTCCAAACTCTTAGAATTGAATATGAAAATTTGGAGATGCATAGTGATGAGAGTGTTGCCACTTATTTCTTCGTCCGGATGATATTGGTAAATCGATGAGAAATTTGGGAGAAACCATAACTGATACTACTTCCTGGTGGAAAAGGTCTTAAGATCCTTGACTTCAAAATTTGACTCTAAAGTTTCCTTTATTGAAGAAAGGCAAGATCTCGCAAACACTTACTATTGTTCAATTACATGGTACTGATCGCTTTGAAATGAGACAAGGAGGTCCTTCTCAAATGAGAGAATCAGCCTTTAAGGCATCTACAAGAGGAAAAGAAAAGGAAGTTGTCAAAGAATCAAGTTTGCAGATCCTGGCGGAAGAAGAAGCAAATTTCGTGAGAAAGCTCCAACTAGGCATCGGAAGATTCAAAGGAAAGCTTCCTTCAAATGTTTTGAGTGTGGAAAGGTTGGTCACTATGTCGCTAAATGCCCTTATAGAGAAAAACATGGTAAAGTGGAAACAATTGAAAAGAGAAAGAGTTATTAAGTGAAAAAAGAAGATGATGATGAAGTGTCCAAGTTGAAGATGAAGAAGATTCTCGACCAAGATCCAGGCGTTCTAGTGCATAAGAAGCTATGTAGCTAGAAGGTTACTCTGAGGAAAGGAGATACCTCGTAAATCATGTATAGCAAAAATTGAAGAAGATGAACAGATTTCCACGAAGATCTACAAGCACTCATGGCAAAGAAGAAAAAGGAGAAGGCCACTTGTAATACTCTTTCAGGCAAACAATAGTAAAGATAGTGAAAGTAAAGTTGTGGATCTAGAAGAAGCTCTCAAGATTAAAGTCAAGAACTTCAAAGTTCATACAATAATCAAGAAACCATCTACAAAGAGATGATCTCACAAATGAAAGATCAAATAGAAATGCCGAGTGGACAAGTGGACAAGTATCAAAGGTTTCATACTTATGCATCCAATCGACTCAAAGATTCCGAAGCCGCACATATGCATCCTCGTGCCGGTCAAGTTCTGCGCTAGCACATATGTTGTAAGATGTTTTCTCTATAATAAAATATTGAAGGCCGAGTAAATCGCAGAAGCCGTGCTTTCCCGATTTGGGTTTCCACCTAAAAATCCTCGTGTTCGTGTGTTATCCTTTCGTGTGATGGTTTATTCCCCGTTCATCGCACATGTTTACCGTTTATTGAACATCCGATGAATGAATGATGGAATAATATAAGTGAAGATTTAAATTTACGTATCTAGATCTCTCGTATACGCTAGTTTCATAAAGGGGATTCAAGGTGATAAGGTCGCTAGTTTACTGAAGGAAAGTAGCGTATGGGTTTTAAGGAATGAAAAAGTAAAAAGATTTGATTATGCGCAAATATCGAGATTCACTCTCGCATTTTTCCCAAAAAGGGACCACCGGGGTGATGGAATCCACGCCGTCGATCTGCAGATCAGATCGACGGTGGGGATTGACTGAAATTTTGAATCGGTGGAAAAACTTAGAGAATAATTAAAAACCCAAAGTTCGAAAATAACATAAGGTTTTAATATTATCGGGGGGCGGGGTATATATAAAATATGATCAAACGCCCGCCGCGGGGCCTTTGGGCGCATGGAGGGGGCAAAATCCTAGCCCAAGAGAGCTTATGTTTAAGATATACGAAAAATATGATTTTCATGGATTTTTCAATGTTTTTCAAAGGTTTAGAGGGGTTCCGATAAGGAAAAGAAGGAGTCTTTGAACCTTTTCAAAGGGTTTTGAAGAAAGGGAACGGGGAAAAATCGTGCTTGCAAATAGCTTTTTCTCATGTAATGACAAGCAGAATTTGAAAGCTGAAAAGGGGGAAAAGCAAAAGTGATGATTGTCCAAAGGATAGGATTTTATCAAAATACGGAAGCATCAGCAATTTTAGCAATGAAATTGTTTCTCAAGGCTATCTAACATCATTTAGCCACCACCGATATAACGTACCTATATATTAACAAGATCAATAATGTAAGGATAACTAGTAGGAAGAGGAGATGGAAGAGACTCAAATGTGACTGAGGGACTTCCTCTACTTCTACTTCTTCTACCATAAATAAAACTCTAGATATGAGTGCAATACACTCTTCTCCATCGACACCGACACTTAACCACCTACGTAAATCAGCCTCGACAGAGGATATCTTCCTATCGTGTTAGAAACTACTAGGTAAAATTCACCCTCTGAATTACTCCTATGCCTTCTTGAAGAAGGCTCAGCACTTGCAAGAGACAACCCATGAAGCCTCCTTGATCGATGAGGTGATCAGTCATCCAATTTAAGAGATTAAATCTAGACTCAAAAAATATATGAAGATAAGAAATATAGGAGCAAAAAGCACACTCTAAAAATTTCCTAAGATACAGCCAGGAAATAAGCTCTCAAGTATTTCTGCAAATGAAACAATTTCCTTTCGATGAAAAGTGATTTCTACATGGGTTCTACGAAACTAATAAAAACTTTTGTTTTTTATTTTCATACACTCACACTTCACACAATTCAAAAAGTTACGAAAAATATTAAAATTCTCAAATGCACTTAATGCAAACTACCAATGATATGAAAATCCTAAGATGCTAATTCTAAAGAAGCAAAAAGAGTCTTAGCATGACAATGGTTTGATCACTTTTTGACAGAAAACAAGGCCAATTCCAAACATAACTATTATGCATAAGAATGCCAAAGATGGCACTAAATACAAAAGAGTGAAAGAAAAATAAAAAGTTCCTCACAATCAAGCCAAGAACCAAAGACTAGAAATCAATCAAAAGCTTCAAAAGATGTAATGAAACCATAAAAACAACCTCAAATCAAAATTGACGGAAAACACAAATTCTTATGGGGTTTTAACTTATAATGGAAGAAAAAGAAGATTTCAAAAGACAAACAAAAGCTACCCAAGGACCTAATCAAGTAAAATGAGTTTCCAAAAAGGGCTTCAAAAGTGATCAAAGCTAACTATGCTACTCGTAGTGGGACTTAAATGACCAAAAAATAACTAAGAAACTCAATCAATTGATTCGCACAAAGGAAGACAATCTTGCAACGACGACCACCAAAAACAAGATTCTTCAAGATTCGCAACAAGACACGTCCAAGAAATCAAGAAAACCAAAATAGACCAAGGAGGAAAAAAAATCAAAAGAATCAATGCATAGGGACAAGAATAGCAAACAAAACAAACAGGCTCACCGTTCCGATAGGTCAAAATGCCCAAGAACTTCAAGAAAAGCTCTGGTGCTTCAACCGCAATTGCAAACACAAAAAACAAGGCAATTAACCACTACTTGGTTTTCACAAAAAAAAGAGAGAAATGGATATTACATCACCATAAACACAAATTCGCAGACCTTAAAGATGCCACAGAATGGTTCAACACGTATTGTGACAAGACTACAGAGGCTGAAAACCTAATTTTTCAAAATTTTCCAACCATACGCGGTTTTACAAATAAGGTAAACTAGCGTGCATATGCGATCGTAACAAAGGAACTCGTGTATACGCGGGTCCCTTTAGAAAAAAACAGCAGGTATACGCGACTATGAAAATAAAAAGTCGCATATGGAAATAAAGATAGGGAAAAAAATAAAAAGTCGGCCGTGTCAAGGGACCAGTGTCTTCGTTTCTGACCGAAAAAAGACTTGCCAATCGTAAAAAGTGATGAAACTTGTCATAAACCTACAATATTGATAAAACAAGCCAAACGGAAATCACAAGAATGTGATCCCGAGGAGGCGCCATTTCTATTTCGGGAATTGTTACCCTAAAAGGTTCTGGGTTGATAACTTCATAGATCAAGGGCATGCCATTACAGAAGTACTCACTTAACCAATTATTATGCAAATAATTAGAATCTACAAGTTGCGTAACTTACCCGATGTCCCTCTATTGAAGTAGATCTCGCAGGTGCAAACCCCGCAACACTTCTCAAGGCTCTCAGGGACCAGAATCAAAGAAAGAATGAACAAAAAACCCTAGTTCTACAAAGATATATATGTTCTAGATGTTAGTGGAAATGCAAGAAATCATAAAAACAATATTAAATTTTCATTAATGATCATTACACATGTATAAAAGATTATCGACATGTAAACATCAGGAACAATATGGCTTCTTCTATTATTAATGACATGTACAATAGAAAACATGGAGGATATCAATTCGAAATAGGCTCCACGGCTTTCGAGCATACCATCCTCCGGATCCGCCCAACCCTAGCCTCTTAATATTTCTTCCAAGATGAGTACAATGGATGTCATATAGGGTGATGAACATCTCATGAAAACAAGGGTTTCCTACAAATATCTAGGAAGTGCAGTGAGGCACAAGAATATATCGACTTGGATAGGGCTCCAAATAAAAGATATAATATCTATGTTTCTCTCTCTCCCTCCTCCCTTAGGCCATTCCCTTGAGGGGCTTTATACTCCCTCAAAATATTTTTTACAAGCTTGGGAACAGCTAGGCCAATTTTGGCCGGGGTGGTTAAGTTATCGAACAATCGTAAACCCCACATCTAAAATAAGGAAAATATATATATTTTTAATGATTAAAATCGCATACGCGGTTCTCTATGTATGGACTCACATACATACGTAGAAACCTCAGTAGTCGTTTTATGGGATTTCATATACTATTTTTTGAGAAATAAGTCCAAGTCCGAAGGAAAGGGTGTCCAAGGCCAATGTATAAATCCTCACTGGCATAAGCTAGTGATAGATAATGCTATAATAGCACCACGCCAGATATTAGCAGATGCCCGCATGCGCTTAAAACAACACATCACTCCCATGATACTCAAATATAATTGAGGAAGGTTGAAATTCCTAAATAATAGGGATTGTATTCATCGTACGTATGAGCAAGGTAAAGCAAAAGAGACTAATAATTGGCGAAGTGTTGGCCCGATTTGTCCGGACTGCCAGGAGACGATAGGCGTAGTGTAGGAGACTCCTTGTGAGAAGAGTGCATTGTAATTGTTTCCATGATTCCTTGTGGAATATACAATATATGATAGAGGGGTTTTGAGAAGCAAGCTTCGGGAAATTATCTCGTGTTGTGGTTTGATCGATTCTTCTTTTCGTCTATGTGATCATGAAAGTGGGTTTTTAATTCCACAATTTATTTGTAGAATTGATTCAAAGATCTAGCTTTAGCACATTATTAGATTGATTGAATCCATGATATACATGCTTGTTGTATAATTTCTACAATTTCCTCAACTTTCATGTGTACCGATGATATCTGCATCGCGATCTATCTTTGAGAACATTTTTCTCCCTTCACCGATCAAACAAGTCGTTAGTCATCGCAATGGGTACCTAATATTAATCGTGGACCTTGTTCATCTACCCGCAATCAATACACAATCTAAGAGCACCATCCTTCTTCTTCACAAACAACATGAGTGCAACTTGCCAGATACTCTGAACTGATGTATCCATTATCAAACATTTCCTTTGAACGCAACTTGAGATCTACCAACTCCGTGTGATCATTTTGTAAGGTTCTTTGCCGGTGTTGGCCCCGGTACCAACTCAATAAAAATTCTACTTCCTTGTGAGGAGGAAATTTGAACCTATGTTGGAAACACATCCTGAAACCGCTACAATATAGGGTACCTCTTGAACATTTCTCGCATCCTCAACATCCTTACTCTTGTCATTGGAAATATGAACCGCAAACATCACACACCCGTTTCTGCCATTTGACTTATCCCACATAGTTTTGGTCATCCTCACCGTTGTAGGATTATTCTTTCCCCAAAAAAATTATTTTTTCTCCATTATCGTCCAAACACTAAAATAGCCTCATCATAGAAATCTATTTTGGATCCGTGAAGATACAACTATTCCATACCCAAAATCATATTGCATGATCCCAATGACAATACATTCAAATGTGTTGTTGTAGGCATATCATTCAACCGAAATACACAATCCCTTACCCAATGATGGACTCTCTTCTTCGTACCTCGTAGCCAACTACACCAACCAAGACTTTGCATGCACTTATTTTCTCAAAACCACAATTATCCACCAAAATCAACATTAACATAACTATAATTAGATCCAGGATCAATCAAAATAGAAATAACTGAATACAAATATTACCGTCCATATCAATGATATATGTCTAGTGATTTTTCTATATGTTGTCCACAATGATAAATCTCGAGGAATATTATGACCAACATCCCCAATTGTTCGTGCCTCCTAAGCATTATAAATCTCGAGGCCTACCTCCCTAGTACAATGTGCAATCCTTCTTACGATGATCTTTGCCACATATCCAACACTACAATGGTGCTCTATTGTCACCTCTAGTCTACTTCTCTCCAAGTTGTGAAACATGTCCCTTCTCAATCGCATTAAACTTTGTAAGGAGAAAAAATTTCTTTTCTCACCCGCATCTTGAGGTCTTCCCACTTTTTTTGGCCATTTCCCTTTTTACTTTCTCATTTCATTTCAAGTCACGTTTAGGCTCATTCGTGCTTTGACTTACATAAATGCTTCAATTTTCATATGGCTTCTTGTAATGATCTAGGCTCATAAAAATTTAATTCGGCTCTATATGTTGTCAATCCACTAATGAATCTCTAATCTTATCATTCTCCTCCTTGAGATATGGCACATACCTTATCAGCCTCCAAGAATCTACTAAGAGAATCACATCCGTCATAGAACCCATTTATAGGTCATAAAACTCCTTAGCACTATCATCATAGTACCTCTCCGATAGGTACTTCTTCTTGAAGATCCTCTCAAATTCGTCCCAAATCAAGTCTTCTCGAATGCCCTTGATATTATTCACATCTTCCCACCTCGATGTATGTTTTCCCTTGTATTACCGAAGATAGCTATCTTTTTCTTTCATGTTTTCTAAATAGCTGTGCAATGTGAATAACTTCTTCATTCCAAGAAACCATGCTCGCATCTTCCGGCGTATTCATCTCTCCATCAAATGTAGGAGGCTTCACTTCTTCTTTGAATTCCTCAGTAAATACCCCCTCCTCGTATAAGTATGATGTCTTATGGATGACCGTGATTATGCCTCTCGATGAGGAACTAGAATTATGCCTATACATATCAAACCTCTTGTCGTAGTGTATCTAGTGATTTTCCACCCTTTGATTGTGAGTCCCTCTATCCAACCTATATCCGGACCAAGATTTTCTACCATATGATCCATTTGTTTTCTCTCTTCCTACTCTTGATTGATTCTCATATGTCCCCGTTTCGAAACTCTAATAAGCTCCTCAAGAATCAATGCATTAACCTCTACCTCGCTTCTCCTACGCCATTGCAAGTCTTTCCCCAAGCCTCAACCAACCTATCGTTTTCTACCTTGCAACTTCTTATATCTTCCCTCAAGCTCCTCAATGTATCTTCTATACCAGGAGAATACACTTCTCCTCGTTTCCCTACCGATTTTTAGGAAGTGTCATGGGAATTGTAGCTTACCATTTTGTTTGTCATCTTGAATTTCTTCTTCTGTAAGTATACCATGTCATATAAACCAAATAGATACCAAAAACAAGTTTCATATATCGTTGATGTTTAGGGATGTTTCTCTCTATCTAAAAGATCAATCCACATTAGCATGTACATGTGTAATCATAACCATATCCACATGTAGTAACATAACATCACAAAAAAAATCATGTACATTCATACCAACATTATACCATGATCTCATGTGATGAGAACCATAACCTTAACAACATCAAACTTACCCAAAGAGAAAAAAATCGTTCTCTAATACCATTCCGTAACGCCTCCCCTCCTCCCATATCTACCCACTTTAACCGGCCTCGCCTGTGGTAAACATGAGCCGAGGGTCACTATGATAAGACTCAACCTCCTAGGTGACCTTAAGGAAATGGAGTCGGTAATCTGGTTGACCTTATTGATTTCCCCTTAGGTACGAGACCTCCAGGAGTAACCCAACCCCTCTAGGTGTCCAACCCCGAGACAACTCACTTTTCGCTGGACCCGCAGCCCCATTTTCTCCCCTTTCCAAGGCCTCCATGTGACTATGGGTTCATTCACACTCATAAGCCTTCCTCCATATGACTATGGACTTTTCTACCTACTTCTATGCTGACTCTAATTTTGTGCCACTTTTGAAGTGTCATGACTCATGTCTCTCACTCAACTCATTGAAACTTCCAAAGAGGTTGTGTAAATAACAGTAAACAATGTTTGTAAACCAAAAAATGAAACCATGACCTAACCTAACCATCCCAAACCTAGGATCGACATTCCCGTCGTGAAACTTGCAAATATAAACCACAAGTAATGAATGTGAGTCGTAACATGAGGGACTAAAAAATATAAGAGGTTTAACAACAAAGGGACTATTGCCTTCTCACATTTGTTGTCACAATGACCAATTAGGTCTTTCATTCATTGTTTTTTCAATTGAGGAGGAAACATGAAAAGAGCCATAACTAAGATCTTTCATAAAACCATGTTTATAACCAAGACAACCGTAGTTAAATAAAAATAAGAGAACAAGAATTAAAGCCACATAATAATAAATATATTTTATTATCACAAGAAAAATAAACTTAGCTTTCTTTATTGGGAACATATTTTCGACTAGGATTGCAGTTCCTGGACTTCCACATTCCACCCACCAGATTGGGTGAGCTAAATCTCTTTCAACCAACTACCCCCCATGCCAGTATTCTTCTAAGAATGAATGTAGTCTCATGGGATAAACCAATCCAAACACAACCAAAGGAATTTAGATGTTAACCATTCTCCACTTTCCATACCGTGATCACACCTAAACCGGTGTCAAGATCACAACCAACCGAGTTTGGATGCCTCGTAATTCCTTCTCCATCCTTGAATAATTTTCTTGTCTCCACCCTGGCTTTATCGTGTATCCCGCCACTACCGATTAAACGATTCTAGGCCTTCGGGGAATTTTCCAAGACAACTTTCACCCGTATACTCTGAAACCATATCGTAATTGAAAGCTCAAAACTGAGAATAATCCCATCATACCATGGCTATCCGGAAATGACAAGGTTGGGCTAAAATCCACTGTCGAAACTCAGAAAATACATGTCAATAATTTTGGAAATATTGTCATTAATGGCAATGGAGGCAGCAAAGACAGACAGACAAAGAAGGCAGCAGATGCAAAGATAGGCAAATAACAGCAGCAGGTAATATGTACAGCGAAGGCAGAGGCAGAGGTCAAATAGTAGAAGAAGCTAAGGCAGAGGCAGAGGTAGAAGCAGAGCCGTTATTCTGAGAATCATAACCCCAGTCGGAGGATATATAAACACAATATTCCAGGAATCTTATCAAAGTGGCAATGTATATATATATAAAAATAAATTCCGAGAATCGCCCACCCTGCTGGAGGATACTCTAAAGTTAGAACATAAAACTTATATATATATGCAGCGCATTATATATAAGTTTCATATTATTGAGCCCGAAAAAAAAAGAAACAAAGGTCCAAATCATTTTTTATTAAGTTATATGGCATAAAACCATCGCATCGCAACCATCGCATAAAATCATTCGCATCGGAGTTAAAAAAAGGAGTGGAATAAGGCGAGGACGGAACCTGGAGCGTGAGAGAAAGATGGAACCGTGACCGAAGGAACAGTAACAATGGTTTAGAGCTTAACGATGGGTTTCATCGCACCACCTATCGTCGGCAAGCGGTATTTGAAGAGTTGCGAGCGATTCCATATGTGCCCGACGCGTGTCCTCGACTCCCGATATCAGAAACTGGCCATCCATCAGGCGCTACCCGCACGTTAACTATCGACCAAAGACTCGGTGCGATATTGATACATATCGTTGATCTGGAGGCTCAATATCTAACGGTGATCGCTCACAGGATTTGCACAAAGTTTAATAAACGGTACGGTGTATGCATTCCGCGATTGTATTGTGGGGCCGAGGCGGAGATATATGTAATGAATTCAGTTTATTAATGTTAGTTGACGTATTGTAACCTTAGCATAAGGTCCAATGGAAAATATTAAAAGAATTTAATTAAGGTTGAACTGTGTATGGTGGAACCTCATGGTAAGGCCATAAGCATGTGGTTGAGGGTTACACAGATGCTTCAGGCCAGTTAATTCCTTGGGTTTAATAACCAGCGGAAGGGTGACTTAACCCACACACACCTAGTGTTAGTTGCATGGAGTCATGAGAAGATGGACTATTGAGTTATGTGGCCGAGAGATTGTAATATGGTGCAAGTATATTATATGGGCGCAAGGTTGAGAATGTCATTCCAAAAGTTTGTAATTTCGGAGGCCTCGTATATTGTTTCAAAGGTTAGTCATCAACCCCCGCGGAATTTAAAAGGAATGGTTTAATATATCCGAAGGTTTGGATATAGTTCAAGGAATTTTATATATATATTTATATGTTACAGTACGCATGAAGAAGTCATATATACTCGTGGTGGAATAACATTTGGTTAGTAGGGAAGGTTTATATGGTATAATTGGTTCATATCAAGGACGCGAATGAGCGTGATAGTGACCATTGGTTGATAGTAGAGCTCCCACGGAAAAGAAGTGAAAATGAGATGTTACATACATATACTAACTTTGAAATTAAGATCTCAAATCTCAAAGATTTGAGATATTAACACTCTCATATTTAAGTGTTTAATTTGCCAGCGTAGAATAAAGGGGTGTTGTGAGATTGCCCAGATTTAAAATCAGCTGTTATATTAAAAAGCAGTTATATATGTAGCAAGTGTACAAAAGTATAGTGAACAGGGATGATGAACAGAAATATACAGAGCAGTCACTCAACAGCAGCAGAAAAGAAAAATCTAGTAAAGCCAAAGTTCAGAAAATGGGAAAATATGCAAAAGAAAGTGAACAAAGTATGCAAGATAGCTGCCTGACTGCTACAGAAAGGACAAAACTAGCAAGCCAAGGGCTGAGTGAAGTTTATATATTGTAACTGAAATTGTAAATGTTTTATTTGTTTTATATTTTTTGTGATGCAAAGGCAAGTATCCTAAGGAAAAGAAAAATCCCACTGTAGCATGGAAATTTGTACATATTGTTATAATTTTAAAATTGAGTTGGATAAAGGAATAAGAAGACAGAAGCCAAAGAGTCATGACTGTTCACTCCAAATTCCTTGTGAAATACAAACAATCATGTGAGAATCTCTATATATAATATCAATTTGATATGCACAAAGAGAGAGAGAGCAAATATAGAGAATGCAGAATATAGAAGAGTGAGGCAGAGAAGATTAAGAAAAGAAGAGGAGAAAGAGAAGCTACAGAACAGAGCTGATATCTGAGGTAAATCAGTAAACATTCAGTTTGATAAATTGAGGAAGTTGGAAAGCTTTTGTGCAACCTCGCAACTCGAGAGTTGTCAGTTGTAGCTGACTGAGGTTGGAGCCTCCTGTAGGTTGGTGCCTGCAAAAAATTGATGGGAGTTGGAGCTTCCTTGCAAGTTGTAGCTTGCAGAATTGAGGTAGGAGCCTCCCGTAGGTTGGTGCCTATAGAAAATCAGTGGTGAGAGGGAGTTGGAGCTTGCCTTTGCATCACAACAATAATAAAATGTGGTTTTCTCCCTTTATGGGTTTCCACTTATATCTGGTGTCTCTATGCATGATTTCTATGTGTTGACGTGATTTATCTAACCTGCTTAATTGTTTGTTGCTCTCAAATATAAGTAATATATCACATTAATTTAATATTGGTCATAACATTTTAAGATTGTTCACATATTGTTGTAAATAAGTTTGGTAAAAATTGGAAAAAAGTTATGTATGTATTAAACTGATTCACCTCTCTCGGGCTTAATTAAAGATTCAAAAATTGCACGTAGCAGTGGTTCCTTTTGTATCAGTCTAACAACTGAAAGGAGATCCTAGGCTCTCAAGATGGCTAGTCAAGAAGGAAGCTCAACCAATAAAGCACCTTTCTTCACTGGTGCTAATTATGCCTTCTGGAAAATCAGAATGAAATCATATATAATGTCTTTAGGATTAGAAGTTTGGGATGATGTGGAATTTGGATATGTCACAAAGTCAACTGATTCAGAGAAAGAAGCTAAACAAAGCTTTGTAGCTAATGCAAAAGCAATGAATTCAATCTTAAATGGACTATGTGAAGCTGATTTTATCAAAATAATGCACAGTAAGACTGCCAAAGATATGTGGGACACTCTAGAGAATATCCATGAGGGAAATAAAAAGGTAAATACTGCCAAACTTCAAGTATATAGAGCCCAGTTTGAAAATTTAAAAATGAATGATGATGAAGATATTGGCAGCTTCTTCTTAAAAGTTGCAGAAATTGTTAACAATATGAAAGCTCTTGGAGAAACCATGCCAGAAAGTATAATTGTGCAAAATATTCTAAGATCACTTCCATCCAGATTTAATCCCAAGGTGTCTGCAATAGAAGAAATAACTGATTGGGAGACCTTGACCATGAACCAGCTACTTGGAAATCTAACAGAATATGAAATGAGGCTCCCACAGAAGAAGCCAAGTATGAGGGAGGCAGCTTTTAAAACATAAAAGAAGAAAGAAGAAAAGGAAGACATATGTTCTTGCTCTGATGAAGAAGAGGCTAAATTTGTCAAGAAACTAGATATAGGCTCAGGTAGATACAAAGGTAAACTACCCTTCAAATGCTTTAATTGTGGAAGAGTTGGACATTATGCTGCTAAGTGTCCTCACAAGAAGGTAAGGAATCAGGCTCAAGAATCAGAGAAAAACACATCAAAGAACTGGCAAAAAGGAAAGAAATTCAGTAGAAAATCCTTCTATGCTCAACAAGATAGCAATACATCTGAAGACTCAGATGAATCCTCAAGAGAAGAAGGAACCTCTGAATTTTTACTGATGGCCATAGAAGAACTTGAAGGACTCTTGATAGAAGATGAAGAAGAAGGTGAAGTTGACCTTGAGGGGGAGCTAAGAAGTGCCTTGGAGGAGATTGACAGACTCAAACTAAAATGCAGAAAACAAAAAGATATTCTCCTCAAATATGTGAAAGAAGAACAAAATTCAGAAGTCCTCACGCAGCTGAAGGTAAAGCTTGAAGAAGCCAAGAAGATAGAAGACATGTTACTTCAGCAAATCAAGGATAAAACTCGAGAACAAGAGAAGCTGGAAGAAGAAGTTGTATGTCTAAGGAACAAATTAGAAAATTCTCAAAAGAAAGTGCATATAAACTCTTCTCAAACAACAAGCTCTGGTAAGTTGGATGAAATTTTGGATGCTCAAAGATCTCCCTTGACAAAAACTGGAATAGGTTATGAAGGAGAATCAAGTAAAAGCAAAGAAAAGGAAAACAGAAAATTTATTTTTGTAAAAACAAAGAAGGATGATGAAGCACCTCAAATAATTCCTACAAAAGAAGAAGCATGTAAGGAGGGAGACAGAACCTAGAAGAATCCTCGAATAACAAAGAATGAAAGAAATATTCAGTCAATAGAAAAAGGTTCATATACTCCTGAGTTTGTCAAATTTGCAAGCCATCAAAGGAGATTCTTCCCTCCTATGAAGAATGCCACCTGCTATGTCTGCCACAAGCTGGGACACATTGCTACATATTGTCATGCAAGGAGAAGTAATTCAAACCAGCTAAAGATGCAAACAGTAAAGAGACTGTCTCAAACAAACAACTGGAGAAGACAACCCCACATCAGGTATGCAAGTTGTTTCTATGGTTACTGTTTTTATTGTAAAGAATTTGGCCATAAAATCATTGAGTGTAGAAAGTATGGACAAAGATTGATTTTCAACACTTCAAGGAGGTTTATGAATCAAAGAAATTTTTTTCATACTCACAACTCTGCAAAAATTATGACCAAATGTTGTGTATGCAATCAAGTTGGACATACTTCTTCCAAGTGTCCTCTCAGAAGATGTAGCCCATCATCTCACAAAATATACCAAACAAAAGGGTGCTTCTAGTGGATAAATAAGGAGAATAAATGTGACTTGGCTCTAACTTCTCAAGACCTAAAAAGCTAGTGGTACCTAGACAGTGGTTGCTCAAAACACATGATTGGAGACAAAAGCAAGTTTCTAACTCTTGATGAAAAGAAATCTGGCAATGTTACTTTTGGAAATGATAAATCAGGTAAGATCAAGGGAAAAGGCTCAGTCAGCATAGAAAATGGCAAAGGAAAGGCCCAAGATGTACTATTTGTAGATGGGCTGAAACCAAATTTACTGAGTGTCAATCAGATGTGTGACAAAGGCTGTGAATTTCTTTTTAGAGCACAAGATTGTGAAGTTAGATCAAGCACAACAGGAAAGACTCTGCTCAAAGGTGTTCGAATAGAGACTAATGTGTACATAGTGAAAGAGGAAGATAAAGCCTGCCATCTTAGCAAACTTGAGGAGTCATGGTTATGGCATAGGAGATTCTGACATCTTAGCTTCGACCATATCATCAGACTGAGCAAGAAGAAAGTTGTCAGAGATATTCCAGAAATAAAAAGACCTTCAAATACCATATGAAAATCTTGTCAATTGGGGAAACAGACGTGCACATCCTTTAAATCTAAAGATGAGCTATCAACAAGAAGACCACACTAGCTTGTGCACATGGACCTGCTAGAACTAAGACACCAAGTGGAGAATTTTACTTCATGCTGATAATAGATGATTTCTCCGGAATGACATGGGTTTCTTTTCTCAAGAACAAATCAGAAGCACTGGAAAATTTTAAGATATTCAAAGCATTAGCAGAAAATCAAACTGGATGCAAACTAAAATGTATCAGATCAGACAGAGGAGGAGAATTCACAGATTATGACTTTGCAGACCTATGTAATGAAAATGGAATAAAGCAACAATTTACCATTGTAGGGACACCTCAGCAGAATGGAGTAGCAGAGAGACAAAACAGGTCTGTACAACAAATGGCCAGAGCTATGATGCAAGAGAGTAACATTACTCAAACCTTTTGGGCAGAAGTTGTACACACATCAGTACATATTCTAAACAAAGCTCATTTAAGACCTAACATTGACAAGACACCTTATGAGCTATGGCATGGTAAACCTGCATCAATCAAGCACTTTAGAGTCTTTGGGAGCAAGTGCTACATAAAGAATAATGATGAAAATCTGGGGAAGTTTGATGCAAGAGCAGATGAAGGAATACTCTTAGGATATGCATCCAAGAGTAAAGGATATAGATGCTACAACAAGACTTTTCGAAAAATTGTAGAAAGTATTGATGTAAGATTTGATGAAGAACTCCCAAACAAGACAAGAGATATAGACTGCAGCAGCTATTCAGAAAATCATGAAGAAGAGGACCAGGATGATGATGGAACAAGCAAGACATCAGAAGATGCTGAACTGAACTCGAAAACCCCCTCACGATACACTCAAAAGAACCATCCAGAAGATCAAATCATTGGAGACAAGAGTGTAGGAGTCCAAACAAGAAGGCAGCTAATAGAACAAACTGAAGAGGTATACATAGCCATGCTATCACAAATAGAGCCAAAAAAGTTTGAAGAAGCCAACAAAGACAAGTATTGGGTGAATGCTATGAATAAAGAATTGGACCAAATTGAGAAGAAAAATACCTGGGAATTAGTTCCAAGACCCACTGAGAAAAATCTCATAGGCTCAAAATGGGTATTCAAGAATAAAATGAATGAACAAGGACAGGTAATCAGGAATAAGGCCAGACTTGTATGCAAGGGATATTCACAAATTGAAGGTCTTGATTACAATGAAACATTTTACCCTGTAGCCAGAATGGAAGCTATCAAAATGTTTCTAGCCTTTGCATGCTACCATGACTTCAAGGTATATCAAATGGATGTGAAATCTGCCTTCCTGAATGGAGACCTAGAAGAAGAAGTCTACATGGAACAACTAGAAGGATTCTCATTAACAAATAAAGAAGACTATGTGTGCAGACTAAAGAAGGCACTATATGGACTGAAATAAGCTCCCCGTGCTTGGTATTCAAGGTTGGATAAGTACTTGCAAAAACAAGGCTTTAAAAGAGGAGGAGTAGATAGCAATCTATACATAAAATCCCATGAAAATGAACTCCTGATTGTTGTAGTATATGTTGATGACATTATGTTTGGAAGCAACAGAGATGAACTAGAAAAAGGGTTTGCTGAGGAGATGAAATCAAAATTTGAAATGTCCATGATTGGAGAACTCAGTTTCTACTTAGGACTTCAAATTCAGCAAAAGAACAAAGGTACATTCATCTCACAGGAAAAATACTTAAAAGAGATGTTGAAAAAGTTCAAAATGGAAGACTGCAAACCTGTGTCAACTCCCATGATCATGGGATGCAAGCTGTGTGCTAATGATGGATCTGCTAATATAGATAAAAAACTCTACAGATCCATGATAGGAAGCTCCAAAATTTCGACAAAGATCAAGACCAGACATCATGCTAGCAGTAGGATTAGTGGCTAGATATCAAGCAACACCTAAACAAAACCACCTTCTTGCAGTCAAAAGAATATTCAGATATCTACAAGGAACAACACAATATGGACTTTGGTATCCTAAAAGCAAAAGCTTCACTTTGACAGCATACAAAGATGCAGATTGGGCCAGCTGTGTGGATGACAGAAAAAGCACAAGTGGAGGTGCATTCTATCTTGGAGAAAGTCTGGTGGCATGGTTAAGCAAGAAACAAACATCTATTTCTCTATCTACAGCAGAAGCAGAATACATAGCAGCAACAGCATGTTGTACACAAGTCATGTGGATGAAGCAAACCCTCCAAGACATGAAGGTAAGCATCGAAGAACCTATCTCAATCAAATGTGATAATACAAGTGCTATAAGTATATCTAAAAATCTTGTGCTTCACTCAAAAACCAAACATATTCCAATCAAGTATAATTTTCTTCGAGAACAAGTGGCTTAGAAGATAGTAAAACTGGAGTATGTACCAAAAAAAGAACAGACAGTAGATATATTTACTAAACCGCTTGCCAGAGAACCATTCGAATATTTGAGAGACAGACTAGGGGTAGTATCTGTAGTTGCTACTCTCTAATATGAAGAGAAAGCACAGTTTCAGGGGGAGAACATAAACGAAAATATCATTCCCAGAGGGAGATTAACCAGCAAGGGAAGAATGAAAACAAGTCCTTAGGATCAAAATGATTATGGAAAGAATACTTTCAGCATAAAAGAATCAATAAAAGGGCAATAGGGTCAATGATGCAGCGGAAAAGTGGGAGGAAACTTCCAGAGAGAAAAGCTACACTAAGAATTCGAACCCCTTGCCATTGATGTCAAATAGAGAAAGAGCAGGAAAATAGAGAAAGTGTATTGCCATCAATGCCAAAGGGGGATACTATTGGAAATATTTTCATTGATGGAAATGGAGGCAGCAAAGACAGACAGAAAAAGAAGGCAGCAGATGCAAAGATAGGCAAAGAACAGCAGTAGGTAATATGTACAACGAAGGCAGAGGCAGAGGTCGAATAGCAGAAGTAGCTAAGGCAGAGGCAGAGGCAGCGAATATAGAAGCAAAGACGTTATATCAGAGGCAGAGGAAAAGGTAGAAGCAGAGCCGTTATTCCAAGAATCATAACCCCAGCCAGAGGATATATAAACACAATATTCCAGGAATCTTATCAAAGTGGCAATGTATATATATAAAAATAAATTCCGAGAATCGCCCACCCCGCTGGAGGATACTCTAAAGCTAGAACATAAAACTTATATATATATATGCAGCGCATTATATATAAGTTTCATATTATTGAGCCCGAAAATAAAAGAAACAAAGGTCCAAAGCATTTTTTATTAAGTTATATGGAGCGCATAAAACCATTGCATCGCAACCATCACATAAAATCATTCGCATCGGAGTTAAACAAAGGAGCGGAACAAGGCGAGGACGAAACCTGGAGCGTGAGAGAAAGATGGAACCGTGACCGAAGGAACAGTAACGGTGGTTTAGAGCTGAACGATGGGTTTCATCGCACCACCTATCGTCGGCAAGCGGTATTTGAAGAATTGCGAGCGATTCCATAGAAAGCTCGACGCATGTCCCCGACTGACATGGAAAAACTGCCATCCACTGTGCGCCATCGCACGTTAACTATCGAGCAAAGACTCGGTGCGATATTGATACATACTGTTGATCTGGAGGCTCAATATCTAATGGTGATCGCTCGCAGGATTTGCACGAAGTTTAATAAATGGTACGGTGTATGCATTCCGCGATTGTATTGTGGGGCCGGGGAAGAGATATATGTAATGAATTGGGTTTATTAATGTTAGTCGACATATTGTAACCTTAGTATAAGTTCCGACGGAAAATATTAAGAGAGTTTAATTAAGGTTGAACTGTGTATGGTGGCGCCTTGTGGTAAGGCCATAAGCCTGTGGTTGAGGGTTACACGGATGCTTCGGGCCAGTTTATACCTTGGGTTTAATAACTAGCGGAAGGGTGACTTAATCCACACACACCTAGTGTTAGTTGCATGGAGTCATGAGAAGATGGACTATTGAGTTATGTGGCCAAGAGATTGTAATATGGTGCAATTATATTACATGGGCGCAAGGTTGAGAATGTCATTCCAAAAGTCTGTAATTCCAGAGGCCTCGTATATTTTTTCAAAGGTTAGTCATCAACCCCCGCGGAATTTAAAAGGAATGGTTTAATATATCTGAAGGTTTGGATATAGTTCAAGGCATTATATATATATATATTGATATGTTACAGTACGCATGAAGAAGTCATATATACTCGTGGTGGAGTAACATTTGGTTAGTAGGGAAGGTATATATGGTATGATTGGTTCATATCAAGGATGCGAATGAGCATGACAGTGACCATTGGTTGATAGTAGAGCTCCCACGGAAAATAAGTGAAAATGAGATGTTACATACATATACCAACTTTGAAATTAAGACCTCAAATCTCAGAGATTTGAGATATTAACACTCTCAGATTTAAGTGTTTAATTTTCCATCGTAGAATAAAGGGGTGTTGTGAGATTGCCCAGATTTAAAATCAGTTGTTATATTAAAAAGCAGTGATATATGCAGCAGGTGCACAAAAGTATAGTGAACAGGCATGATGAACAGAAATATACAGAGTAGTAACTCAACAGCAGCAAAAAAGACAAATCCAGTAAAGCCAAAGTTCAGAAAACGGGAAAATATGCAAAAGACAGTGAACAAAGTATGCAGGACAACTGCCTGACTGCTACAGAAAGGACAAAACCAGCAAGCCAAGGGCTAAGTGAAGTTTATATACTGTAACTGAAATTTTAAATGTTTTATTTTTTTTATATTGTTTGTGATGCAAAGGCAAGTATCCTAAGGAAAAGAAAAATCCCACTGTAGCATGGAAATTTGTACATATTGTTATAATTTTAAAAATGAGTTGGATAAAGGAATGAGAAGACAGAAGCCAAAGAGTCATGACTGTTCACTCCAAATTCTTTGTGAAATACAAACAGTCATGTGAGGAACTCTATATATAATATCAACTGGATATGCATAAGAGAGGTTAGAGAGAGAAAATATAGAGAATGCAGAGTATAGAAGAGTGAGGAAGAGAAGATTAAGAAAAGAAGAGCAGAAAGAGATGCTACAGAACAGAGCTGATATCTGAGGTAAATCAGCAAACATTCAGTTTGATAAATTGAGGAAGTTGGAGCTTCCCTATCAAGTTGCAGCTTGATAGCTGTCAGTTGTAGCTGACTGAGGTTGGAGCCTCCTGTAGGTTGGTGCCTGCAGAAAATTTAAGGGAGTTGGTGCTTCCTTGCAATTTGTAGCTTGCAGAATTGAGGTAGGAGCCTCCTGTAGGTTGGTGCCTGCAGAAAAACAGTGGTGAGAGGGAGTTGGAGCTTGCCTTTGCATCACAACAATAATAAGATGTGGTTTTCTCCCTTTATGGGTTTCCACTTACATCTGTTGTCTCTATGTGTGTTTCTTATGTGTTGATGTGATTCTTTCAATCTGCTTAATTGTCTTTTGCTCTCAACATAAGTATGGTATCACATTAATTTAATATTGGCTGCAACATTTTAAGATTGTTCACATATTAAGTTGTAAATAAGTTTAGTAAAAATTGGAAAAATCTTATGTATGTATTAAACTGATTCACCCCCCCCCCTCTCAGTTTAATTAAAGATTCAATAAATAACAACAAAAGAACCAAATACCAACATGCACATACCATGCATGTCAAAACCAGCTAGAAAATCATACATGCAACATGTTACCTACAAGTATTCTCGTTGAAGTTTCTTGATCCTTTCTTCCTTTGATTTCCTTGTCCTTCTTTGTTTTTCCTTTCCTTTCCTTTTTTTTCCTTTCTTTGCTTTTTTTTTTCTCCTCTTGGTGCTTTCTCCTCTCTGAGACTAATTCTAACACTAAACTGGAAGAATTCTCCCAACTAATGCTCTAAGGTCTTTTTATTGATGAGGCCTCTAATTTCTTCAATTTTCCATTATTTTCCTTCTCACATGCAAAATGTGACCTTTCACCTTCCTTTTCTCCTAATTTCATTTATTCTCATAAATAAATGTCAAAAATACGATTTTTCCTTTCTAAAGCCTTAGTCATTGCCTTTGCCAATTTCCTCTTAGCCATAAAACACAAGTGATTTACACTAGGATATTTTACCCAACATTCATCTTGGAATAAGTTTTCCTTGCCCGTGGTCTTGTTTTACCTTTATTAACTTCTATTACATGAACTTTAACCCGGGGTTGTTACAAAAAAATGGCATAGATATTGTAAGAAACAAAGACATGATAATTAGTAGCATTTCATTGTGAAAAATAAATTCGAATGATAAGTATTATCATTTTTAATTAAAGAATAAATTCTTGTTGATATTGCATTACAAATAAGAAGCTAATGATTCTCTCATCTATAATATTATAGGGCTTATGAAGAGTTGAAAAATAAGCTTAATAAGGTTACCTTAATGCACCATTATCCTACTCAAAAAGGGTGGTACAATTGATTCATCCTATGATGCTTACCTCATGTAATTTTTTAGTAGAAGCTATCATTGATAATGGCTCGCAAAAGAAGCTAATTACAATAGATATCATTGAAAAAATGTGCTTGACAATAAACCCACATCATCATCTATATGCTCTTGGATAGAAGGATAATCCTCATTTGTATGCACCTGGGTAGAAGGATAATCCTCATTTTTATGCATCTTGATAGAACAATAATGGTTCATTTTCACATATCACTGACCCACACACCCATAGTGTCATTTTATTTTGTTTCTAAGCTTGTGGATAAGATGCCCTGTGATGTGACCAATATGGATGTTTTGGTTTCTTGTTTGATAAGACATATTGATATGATAAGAAAGCTTACTATGATGCATATATAGAAATATATTTAAAGATACTAAAAATTACCTAGTGGAAAGAATAAAAAAAAAAACTAATTTGGTATTAACTTATGGCAAGAACATAAAATTGTTCATCAAGTAGCAACACTAGCATTAATCATTTTAAGGATCTTAATCAATTTTTGTGGTCTTATTCAAATGTGTTCAATAAATAAACCACATTATTGATATTTTTCTAGAGCTTATGTCCCTAGGCCCCATTACATCACATTTTAATTATTCAAAGTGATTAAATTAAAAGGCTATCTAATAACTTAATAATAACAAGCCTCTTTCCTCGTGCATCACCAATATTTCTTGTAATCATTTGTTTGATCAATTTCTAAAATCAGTAGTCTTCACTAAAATTCATATTATAAATAGATATCATCAAGTAGGGGCTTATTAGTCACTAGCTCCCACCTCCCAATTTTCTAGTAGATTATACCATCAAGAAATGGCTTGCTCTCTCTAACAATCACGTGCACTTTCTTTTGGTTTTAATTTTGTGTAATGTCCATCCACATTATTTACCTTTCATCATAATATATATATATATATATGTATATATATATATATATGTATATATATATATATGTATATATATATATATATATGTATATATATATATATGTATGTATATATATATATGTGTATGTATGTATGTATATATATATGTGTATGTGTATATGTATATATATATGTGTATGTGTATATGTATATATATATGTGTATGTGTATATGTATATATATATGTGTATGTGTATATGTATATATATATGTGTATGTGTATATGTATATATATATGTGTATGTGTATATGTATATATATATGTGTATGTGTATATGTATATATATATGTGTATGTGTATATGTATATATATATGTGTATGTGTATATGTATATATATGTATATGTGTGTATATGTGTATATATGTATATGTGTGTATATGTGTATATATATGTATATGTGTATATATATGTATATGTGTATATATGTGTATATGTGTATATATATGTATATGTGTATATATATGTATATGTGTATATATATGTATATATGTATATATATGTATATATATGTATGTATATATGTATATATGTATATATCTATATGTATATATGTATATATGTATATATCTATATATATATATCTATATGTATATATATATATGTATATATATATGTATATATATATATATATATGTATATATATATGTATATATGTATATATATATGTATATATGTATACATATATATACATATATATACATATATATACATACATATACATACATATACATACATATACATATATATATATATATATATACATATATATATATATATATATACATATATATATGGCAATTAATTCCATGATAATTTTAATAAAAAACAACGTCAGACATTGAATAACTATAATGTTAAGTTTTTACTTAGCCTTTTGCAATAAAACATTAACATTATGGTAAGTTTTAACAATCATGTACTATGTCTTATCCCATACACATCATTTGTGACCTTATAACATATACATTTATCTTATCTAAATCTTGGACCTACGTTAATTAATCCATCTACAACTATGTTGTCAAAAATTTATATATTCATTGATGTTTCTAGTACAATCAGGATTCACGGATTTATAATTCTGACTGCTAGCACACATTATTGAATTTTTTATTTAATTATTTAGATCCTTTTGGATCGATCGTAGCCATGATCTTTTCACTTTAATGTTTAAGGCTCCAAGTGTGAGCCTCTCCGTCGTCGATATGCGATCGGGATCTACGGCTATCAAGGTTGCTAGGGTGGCTAGGGTATTACCCTACCCCCTGAACCCTAACTGCCTTCATCATTGTTATGTTGTCTTGTCTGTCAGCGCTCTGCAACTCCAGCGAGCCCTTCTTCATTCCTCCGATGATTCTGGCTTGGGTAATACAGCGACCCCTGTACAATACAAAGTATTCTCTGTCCATAACTTATTGTTAGGTCTTTAAGTTGTTTCGGAAATGGGGCTGAGGGATCTGAGGTTTGTCAGGCTCCTAGTGCAAATACTCAGTTTGTCATTTGTGGGTTCAGAAAGAAATATGGCTCATGCCGTGTTCTCCATTTAGATACTTGGTAGGGAGGTTTACTCCACAAGCATCGACAATGGTAAGTCCATTTCTTGTCCGCGCAGTCTTTTATTTGTTCTTTTTATATGTAGCATTTTCTTCAATTTTTAATGGTTGTTTGATGGCGCAGGCATGAGGAGTTTTCTACCCACTTGGTTCTAAGGCAAGTGGCTTGATTTTTCTTGTAGTTTTTCCTTCTTAGTTTGTTGTATCGTTTTCTAGCACTAATAAATTGTCGGCTTGTCTTGCAGGTAAAACCCTCTTCTCCTTGCACCCTCTGTATTAAAAAATTCTCTGCAGCCTATTCAACTGATGAATTTCACTCCCCTTACAGGTGCATTTCATCGCTCCAGAGTAGCCTTACTCCTCTATCTCAAATTCACTCTTAAGGGTTTATTAGTATTTGTTTCTCTCTTGAGCATTGAGTTGTTTTAGTTTTGATTCCACCATTCGAGGGTTCGGTTAGTGATGAGACTATTATATAGGTTTTAATATCAGCTACGCTTGTGCTCAACAAGGGTTTACTGGTTTTGATTTTTCATTAATGTAAATACCCATAAGGGTTTTCACTTTCATAGCTTATGTATTTGGCTTATTACAGTATTCATCTGCCTTTCTTATGGCCGTAGGGCCTCTTTCTGTTTGTCGACTTTCTCACCACCGTCGGTTTTTTATGAAGGATATTTCTATCATATTTTTGAACTATGTTTTAGATTCCAGGGTTATTTCGGTTATATATTTATTTAAATGATGTCTCTTTCTCTTCCGGTTCAACTGGTATAGCGTGCATTGTTAATGAATGTAATTATGGTTATGTGTTGACCCAACTCAGTTATCATTTCGGTTCAAAGCATTCTTTTTCAATCCTTCTCTATTTGGTAACGTGCATGTTGCCTTTACAAGGTTTATGCTACAGTGTATATTTATATTCAATCTCTCAATTGTATCTTTTAAGTTGGGTTCTCCTTTCTCCTCAAGAAGATTATAACCAAATGTTACTTTCATATTCACAGTGTATTCTATCTGATTCACAGTAATTATTTCCTCTGGTTTATAGCTCTTTGTTCTTTTTATGTTTCTAAGTATCGAATTTTGCATTTATGTATTTATTTTCCTTAAGAACGGGTGTCAGTTTCATATTTAAGTATAGTAACATAATGAAACAGATTTTTGTATTTAAGAATAAAATAGATCTCGTTCTGCCGCTATTTAAAATATTGGTGTATGGATTCTCAACACTTTTGCTTTTCATGTCAGTTAATTTCTTGGAAACTTGTTTTTTTCTATTCCTGGTAATAGCATACTATTCACAGGTGGTCGGACCACCTCAAGAGGATTCATCCTCTATCCATGTATATTTTATTCTCTTCTACAGGACAAACTGTCTGTTTTGGGTTCTTTTCCCAGGTGGACTATTTGTCCAACCAATTAATGGTTACCCAATTCCACTCAAGTTTTACATAGGAACTTTCTATTACTCATTCTTCCAGAAATCTCATTTACAATAATAATTTCAAGAAATAAATATTGTTTTGAGTATACATTCATAGAATTCATTACTACTCTTGTAATTCAAATAATTGCATACTCAAAATTCTATTTCTACATCTGCAACAGATTTTCACATTCTCATAAATTCTATTTAAAAGACTGAACGTATTAAGAAGAATTAATTTCATTTCTTTCCAGTCTAGTTTACTTATCTCAAATAAGTAAAGCTGATGGCAGCAACCAACCTTGAGCAAGGAAATGACATCCTCAGCTCTATAATATTCCCAATTAGCCCAAGCTAATGGCAATATTCTATTTTGCCTTGTTTTGTTCTGCATTTCATGTTGATGAATAAAATGTAAAGGAGGACATGTAAAACTCTTGAAAATAACAAAATAAATAAATGCCCAATGTGAACATGGTTAAATCTAGGCCATTTTATAAAACACACTTGAGTGTGAAAGAGGTTGATCACTTGACCAAGTCAACCATGACCATATCTACAGTGCAGTCTAGATGCATTGAACCTCCTTGAGGGACAGCACAGTTCTAGAAGGAGATTCTAAATGTGAAAGGGGCTAAACTAATGAAGTGGTTTAGGGTTTGGCAAGACTCCCATCTTATAAAAGGAAGAGGAAAGCAGCATGAAGGGGTTCTTGAAGATATTATTTTCTGGAAGTATTGTCTATTTAGACACTCCTCTTTGGGTTTTCTTGTTTAGGATTCCCACCTCCTTCCTTGAGCAGCTCTTGAAGGAGTTTTGTTTGTCTTGTCCACTATCAGGCTTGGGCTAAGCTTCACCTTACACATACAACATTGATCCTGTTGAGGGTTGGGTTTTCCTTGTGATTTGCAGCAAGTGGAAATACTAGATCTTCTTAGATCTAGGTGATACTAGTGCCTCTTCTCAGTGAGTGTGTCTTTTAACCTCCTAGAAGAGTGCATTAGTTGATTGAGCTTTAGATCCAGACTTGGGCATCAGGTCAAATCATTCTCAGAGCATACAGCGCAGTTTCTATCCCTAAATTGCGTTATTTGCAAGTTTGTAGTTGCAGGGTGTTTTGTCTGCATTTTGGAGGAGAGATCTCTGGTGTTAGGATTCTTCCTCTCACTATGGTGATCCATGGATTGGCCATCCAATCCATGTTGTTTCAGATTTGATCTGTTGTTCTATTATATGATTCAGTTATTTTCTGAATATTTCTACAAATATGCAACTCTAGATCTCAAATCTACTCTTTATGCTTCATGATCTGCACAAAACCACAAGGGGAATGTATAGATGAGCTATTCTTGTACACATATTTGTATTAGATCTATCTTTTTACGTACATATCTACTCTATATCTGAGTTATAACATACTGTTGCTTTAGCCCCAATAAAATAACGTTGTTGATTTTATGCAAACTTTTCTATGGCTGTAGCACCTCATTTCTGAGGATTTTTCTTGTATAGTCTTATTATTTCTCTTGTACAATGTATGGGCTGTAAAGTAAATCTGATTTGTTGTTATTCATCTGATCTTTGAACCTCCATATCAGCTTATTGCTTTGCTTCAGTGGAACTGCGTTATTTTCTGTAGCATTATTTGCATATAGCTGCAGCCCCTCTCTTTGGGAATTTTTTAGCTAGACTAGGTTGTGGGAGATCTGTTTAACCCACCTAGTTTGATTTTTTTTGCTCTCCTTTTGGATTTAGATCTTAGATGAGCTGATCTAAAGGATCCAAGGGCTGCAAACTCATTTCAGTGCACTGAATTCTCAGGAGTGCATTATTTCAGCAGGCTTGCTGTGTGATTCCCATTTTGGGATATTACAAGCTCCCCCTGTGCTCCTCACCAAAGTAGGAATTTGTAGTAGTGTTTTCAAGGAGATAGATCTCAGGACTCCTATCCAGTCTCATCCCCTATAACAGGTAGCAGAATTCCACTGGTTTTCCATTAGCTCTAGATTCTCACTCCTTTCAGCCCTTAGCTATTTATATTACCTGCATAGATCCCCTTTCCTTTATGGTGTGATCAATACAAATGCACCATGTCATTTGTTTTTTTTCGTAAGTTTGTAAATAAGATCCCTTGTGATGTGATCAATATGGATAATTATAGTTTGTTGATTAGTAAAATATAGATAATTGTGGTTTGTTGATTAGTAAAATCTATCATATAAAAAATTACTATAATACATATTAAACACTTTATTTTTTTTTTTAAATAAAAACAAAAACAAATATCACAATTTCTATCAAATATACAAATCTTGATCCATTTTTAAAATTACTATGATGCATATTAAACACTTCATTCTTTATATATATGTGCATATTAAACACTTCATTTTATATATATATATATATATATATATATATATATATATATATATATATATATATATATATATAAGTTGCGATCCAATATGCAAATCTGAATCATTTTTATAATTTCATTAGTTTGTATTTGATTTGGTTTGCAATAAGAACTCAATCATCTAATTAATATTTTTGTTAATGTTTCTCTTCTTAATATTTTATTACATTTTAATAATTCAAAATAGTTAAATTAAAAAGTAAATTCTAAAATTATTATTCTAAAATTTTATATATCTCAAATTATTTTCATTATCCATTATCATTTTTTTCATTTTAAATTTTAATAAAAATTTTAAGTTGATTTTAGAATTTTAATAAATTACTATTCTAAATTGATATAAACTCTTTAATGTTAAAGATCGGTTTTATAACTATTAAAGACAGAAAAGCTAAAATTATATTTATAAATAAATATTATCTAATTAAAATTTATTTAATAACTATTAAAGATTTGTTTTATAATTTTAAAAAAAAACTAAAAATATATTTATAAATAAATATTAACTAATTAAAATTTATAAATAAATAAGAATTATTAAATTTATAAATAAGTAAAAATTATTTGTAAAATTAAAAAAACAAAATTAAAATTTAAAAAAAAAAAAAAAAAAAAAATATATATATATATATATATATATATATATATATATATATATATTACTAATTTCAAGAACAGTTTAATCAGTTTAATTGGTAATCAAAATAATTTGTAACTCAATTAATGATGAAAATAATGTGAAATATACCATTTACTTATCAAGCAATCTGCAAAATTATATATATATAACTTTCCCTTCCTATTATATTTAATCATATTGCATCCTTCAAAACTAGGTTGTGATAAAAAGCTAATCGCAAAACGCATGAGAGCTGTGATGTAACTTAGGGCGAATTCTATCTCTTTACATAATAATATTAAAAATAATATTAAAACCTTGTTTTATCAATTTTAAAATATTTATACTTTCATTAAAATTAATTTTATAAATAAATATCATCCCGATAAGATTTATAAATATATTAAAAAATACCTTTAGGCGTGCATTGACTTCCTGGCAATATTTTTTTAACGTATATTGTATCATCAAAACCGGGTTGGGAAAACACTAAAATCCATAAGATTTGTGATCTAACTTAGGTAGTGGTGGGAATTTTCTCATAGACAAAAGTAGAAACAACATTAAATCGGTTGATATAATTTTTATTTCAAATAAATTAGATATTTAAATTAGATTATTTTCAAAGTAATAAAATAGAGGAGAAATTTGTGTGTAAAAGTAATTTTTATCCATTAAATTTCGTAAATAACATTTAAAATTTATAAAATAATAAATAATTTTAAATAATATTTAAAATTTATAAAATAAATAAATAATTTTAAGATCAAGGTTATTAGGTTAGGGTATTAGTTTTTGTTTGTGGAAGGAGGAATTTATCTTGGTATAATTGAATCTGAAATCATATGATTTTTATGGAGAATAAGATTTTTAACTATTAGATCCATAATTAAATTGCTATATATCAAATGAAAAATAAGTAAAATGAAAAGAAACCAAAATTTAAAAAATAAATGAGATGAAAAGAAGCCAAAGTAAGACAGGTGCTCTCTAGTTGTCTTGAGCAAAGGCAAACAAGTGTTCCAATGGTAAGAGGAGACTAGTACATTAACTGATATTTAATACAATATGTTTGCCAAAATTTCAATTTTTAAGTTGAGTGTCCACATATTGAATGAAAGTAAGATTTACATTGATTTTAAATGTTATTATCATGATGTTAGACTTAATCTTAATGTCTTTTAAGACATTTTCTATCCTCAAAATTGACTCCCACCATCAACCACTCCATGATATTCAACATAAGATCCAAAAAAAAACTAAACCCTACACAAACCACACAAATTGAATTTCCAATAAACACTAACCTTACACTAACCAAACCAACTGATTTACCAAGATAAGTAAACCTATATATATTAACTTCCTATTAATAGGTAAATCTCTATACATAAACCTTATTACCGCAATTCTTATGGAGTACAACTTATAGTAGATTCTATTATAACATACATGATGAGATGATGTTATTCTAAATTCTGTTATAGAATACATGAGATGATGATTTAATCCTAAATTATGTTATAGCATACATGAGGAGATGATAGATGTTGTCCTTAAAGAATTAAATATCGAATGAGTAATCTACGTGTAGAAGGCTATGAGAGTAAGATGTTAGATTTATACATTTTATTACTCTTCCATGTATTAAAAATAACAGATGTGTTGTTGATAGTAAAATGAGGTTTATTGATATAACGATATGTCAAGAATAGTTCCAGGCGTAGCTAAAAACTACCTCTGAGAAAGTAATTACAGAACCAAAGTAATGAAAATGGCATGACAATATGACACTGTAACTCAGATTCAAAGACTGAAGAAGATTTCACTCAATTAAAGAGGTAGGTGCAACTTTGGCCAGATCGGGTGTAGTACTCGCACAAAAGTCTTATATAGTGTATAATATTCTATGAGGTTGGACACCACGTTAGGATCCATACCTGAGTCATCACAGATCTGGGACATAGTGCGTTAATCGCATCATGGTACATCTCGGTTAGGATTATGGGTGTGGGAAACCTAGAGATTTAATACAGATTCTTATCTTGTATGATAGAGGAACAAATAATGACTCTACTGGTAAAACTAATATATGCCATGAAAAATATGTTAAGAGTAAATGAGCAAGGAGGAACAAATTTGTGGATAAACAAACCCAGTACTAAGTATAGGCATGGATCGTCGTTGGATCCTTTCAAGAAAGTAAGTTTGAGTAGGTTAATCAACGACAACAGCAGACTGAATACACTATCAAAACACAATATCACAATAATGATTTCCTAAATTCCCTAAATTACATGCAGAACATTGTTTAGAAGTATTCTAGGCACTCAAGAAAATTGAATAATAACATCTAGAAATATTATGTGAATTTCTACCCATTTGTTGCGACTTAATAAATAAAAAATTCCTATGTATATAAGCAATGTACATAAATTACAATGTCTACAAGCGCCAAAGTGAAGGAAATGATCATTTAAATAATGATCAGGAGCTCAGTATTTAGCTAAAAATTAAAGTGATTAGAAATGCATTAGACCTGAATGATTGGATAGTGCTCGTCACCAGGATTCCAACACAACTCGTTTCATCAAAATCTGATTTCGTATGAGTGAGTTATGGTATGTTGTTCATTTTCCCAAATAGGTAAAAACTATGCAGAACAGTGACAGACTGATGACTTGGCAATCCAGTCAGCACCTCAAGAATCTTCAGGGAATATTCTCCAATTTTTCAGCCAGTGACACTGTGACAAATGTCATCTCCAAATTCTCCAATGTTTCTTGCGGAAGTTGAATTTGTCTCTTATTTCCTATTTTTGGAATTATTACTATGGTGGCTTATTTTTATATGGTGGATTTCTTTTTAGCCAATGGGGAAGGGCCACATGGCACAACCGGAGGCTGCCACGTGCCCCCCCCCCCCCCAATGGCAAGGTGGTTGGCATGATTAATGTTTATATGCAAGGTCCAATGTGATTATCATTGGGCGCATTATACATATTATACAAAGGTTTGAACCATACCATGGCAATACATATACTCTACAACATATATAGTTAGACCAAAATGTGTGCCATGGTCGGATTTGAAAGTCACATTCAACAAAAATATGTTGTCGGGGTCGGGGTCAAACCAACGACCACCCGCACCACAATGCACTACCTTGCCATTACGCCTCCACAAAAGTCCTTAACCGTTAACGACACTACAACTATTTGAAGTTTGATGGTGGCATGTATGGGGGTTCGGAGGGCGACAACCCCGTGGGCCATCCCCCTCCCACACGACCGTGCGCCTAAAACCAGGAGCCAGCACCCTTATCCGGCAGAGATTTTTAATGGAGTTTAATTACGTTAAGCCGTGTATTAATACAATAATATGTGGTTAACCACGATAACCCGAGTTTAATGGATAAGTGCAGGTTAGCGCTAAACGCGCTTAACCCCACTCAAACACAAGCTTATTTTAACTTAATCGCATACTTATCTTGGCGACGCCTTTGGCAAACCCACTAGATTCGGCGGACTTCCACATTTAGTGGAGTTAACTGGCGGACATCTAGATTTACTGGAGAAAAACTAGGAAAATTTGGTTTTGCCATAACTGAGGCACTTTTCAACCAATTTTGGCGTAGGAAGAGTCATTCTTTGTATATTTTGATGTCTTGGAGCCATTGGAGTAGGTTGCAAAGGAAACGGAAGACTTTAAACAACACTTTTTCACAATTCAAGCTAATACAAAGGCCCACACTATGAAGTTGGACCAAGGAGATGTAGCCCATGAGGGCTGAACTCCTTCATCAAAAACTTGTGTATTTGTATTTTTTATTTGTGCTTGTTATGTTTTATTATGTTTTTGTTCAGTACTGAGTTTCCATGCTCTTAAGTTCATGAAATACACTTAATCTCAACAATTTTAATGAAGTGTCACTCAAAAACACTTGTATAAACCCTTGTATGATAAGAAAACCAAAGCACTTTCATGTTAATTATGAAACTGATATTAGCAAAACATTAACTAACAATAAATTTTAGATCAAGTTGGTATCAGAGCACAAGGTTTCTAAAGGTTTATTGCTTCCTCTGCTTGAGATTTTGCAAGAAGGGTTTTAATAGTTGCAATTTTGTAATGCCTACAAGGTTGAAGTTACAGAGAGGAGAAGGGAAGCTATTGGTTGATAGTCTTGAGATTAGGACAAGAAGAAAGAGAGCTGAGAAAGCATCATATTCACCCAAATTTCCACTCAAAGCTGCACTTGAAGCACCTCAAGTTCCATCACCAGCAGTTGAGATTGAAGAGGTACAAATTGCACAAGAAGTTGAAGTGATTGAAGAGGTAAAAGCATCATAGGTTGAGCTTGAATCCTTAGCCATTATGTCAAGAGTGGGAGAGACTCATTGACATTCAGAAGAAGAGGATGTTAATAGATACTTCAAAGACATACAAAGAAATATTAAAATCATGTTTGATGCATTCACTGCAGAAAGAGCAGGAGAAGGTTCAAAGCCTCCACATGGAGAAGGATCTTCAGATGGTAAGAAGGATGAAGAGAAGAGTTCAAAAGGTAGTGGAGGAAAGCCACCTCCATCTCCACCATCCTCATTCTCATCATCCTCATCATCATCTTCATCTTCCACATCCACCACAAAAACCACCCACACTCATTAAAAATCCCAAAAGGAAAAACTCTATTACTCAAGTTGGACATCAAGTTTGAGCTTCCCATGTACAATGGTGAAGTAAATGCAGAGAAGTTACACAATTGGATTCATCAATTGGAATTATATTGCGAAATTTAGAATCTACAAGAGGACGACATAAAGATCCAGTTAGCTTCATTAAGGCTAGAAGGAGCAGCACTAGTTTGGTGGGAGGCAAAGACTCAAGAGGAAATGAGAATTCATGGTAAGATATCCATTTCTTGGGTTGAATTCATTTCTTCCATTAAAATACAGTTTTATCCATTAGCCTATATGCAAAAATCAATAATGTTTTGGCAAAACTTTAGGCAACTCAAAGGCCAAATTTTTCAAGAGTACACACAGGAGTTTAGAAAGAGGGCTTTATTGTTAAGAGTAAACTTGAATTCACAAGACATGCTCTTGAAATATATTGGAGGTTTACCTTCCTACTTGAAACATATTATCCTTATGTTTAACCCAAACAACTTAGATAAGTATGTGTGCAAGCCACACATCTTGAAGCAAGGGAAAAGAACATTCAGGAAGAGGGTAGTAAGAAGAATCCATTCAAGGGTAAGGGAAAAGATAAGGGAGTAAAATGGAAGGGAAATAATAATGCAAGCATCAAGAAAGATGGGGAGAAAATTACATGCAAACATTGTTCCAAAGAGGGGCATGATGAAGCCCATTGTTGGAAATTACATCCTAAACTAAGGCTGAAGAAACCAAATAACAGAGGGAAACAAAAGATGACTACCACCAAAAAACAAGATCTTGGATCCAATTCAGGAGATGAGACCAAGATAATAGCCATGGTTAACAAAGGAAAGGAAGCCATAGCAATTACTAGTTCCTCAAATAGTCACAACAACACCCCAAATGAAGACACAAGGATAGAATTGTTCCATGTTAGAGTGATTTTAAACCATAAAAATATTGATGCATTGTTTGATAGTGGGTCACAAGAAAACTTGATTTTAGAAGACTTAGTCAAAAAACTTAACCTTGAAACTATACCACATCATAATCCATACCCAATGGGTTGTATAGTGTAATATTCCCAAAAGAGAGAATGTGGTAATACTTAAACACAATATTTGTAACACAGAAAATTTACATGTACGTTTATGATCAACACAGATATAGACAGAATAGCTGAGCCATTTTATTACATAGGAGAAGATTCAGTTACACAATGTACAAAATATGAGTAGATCTAGCCAAAGAGATGGCCTAGAATCACCCTGAAAATATGCCACAATAGGTACTGCGTAACTAGAGAGCTGCTGGAAGCAAATACTGTGTTGTCCCATCAACAGAATATGAAAATATGACTACAGGTGGAAAATTAAAATGCATATCTACGTAAATCTAGAGTTCTGATGATGCCAAGATTCAAGATCTGGGCTCTATGATGGATACCCAAGATAACCCAGAAAGGATTTTCCAGATCTACAACTTTGGAAAATCACCCTCCTAGATTTTGATCCTTTGACTACTGGGTTATGCAGATCTGAAGCTATATCTAACAAATAGATGGCTGAAATATGTCACAAGATCAAATCTAAGCTTGAAAGTTTGATCCCTTCACTAGATCCTCAAGTTAGGAGCTCAAGATCTAGCTCCTCAATCTTCCAATGAATATCACAGTTGTTGTTACACAACTGCGATATAAAGGAAGGAGGCTCTTTTTCCTAATGCACAATATGGCTATGAAGCTCAAGGTTGATGGTGTTAGACTCCTATACCAATAGGTGTCATTTTTCATGATTGTCTTGATTGAACTATGGAATATGTTCAAACCTTTTTCTTGAGCAAAGGTGTTCCATATTCTTGAAAAACCAAAAATCAAATAATTTAAAAAATGTAAAGAGGGTATACCCTAAAAGAAATATCAAAGGGTAAAAAGAATAAAAATGGCCAAAAAGTAAAAGAAATGAACCCCATCAAAAAGAAAGGCCAAGGAAAGTGTGCAAGTCTAAATGCCACTACTTTTTACTCTAATGTAATAAACAAATTGTGTGCAACTTGTATTTTATGCCACAATTCATGAATAGTCAAACTGTTTAAGCTTGGCTAGTTCATTTTTCAATTTCATGTTGTATAATAGAGAATAAATATCTGACCAAACAGTTTAATCTTGGCAGATAAGTAGATAGGTAGAGTTAATAAAAGGTGCTCAACAGTTTAATCTGAGCCCTTGGATGCAATAAGTGTAGAAATAGATAGATTTTTCTTGTAAAAGAAAAGAAGATTGATAAGGGTTTGCAAGTCTAAATGCACCCTAATAAAGAAGAGAAAATGGTAGTGTCAAGTAGATAGGGTAGGTAGATGGTGTTGCAAAGTTTTATGTGATGAATGATGATGCTGAATATGCTTAATCTTTTACCTTCATCACAAGTACTCAAGCAGAAAATGCACTGAAGAATTCACAGAAAGCAAAGTCAAAATCATTAACTTCCCACATCACCTTTTCCCTAAGTTTTTACTAATTTCCCCAAAGTGCTAAGGTATTTGGAGATCAAAAGGGCTCAAGGCATTTCCTTGACTTTTGGAGGGACCGGACCCTCGGCCTAATGATCAAAAAGACCTAAGTACTTGAGATAATTCATCATTATAATCATTCACATTTAACCTTGTCCTAAGTAAAATCTCATTTTGCTTAGGAAAATTATGCAAAATTCCATAAAAATCCCTCAAAATAACTTACTATTCTAAGTTTAAGTGTGGAAAATGAGATATTGCAATTTACTTCAGAAATTGTCACTTTCTTAGATGTGCAAATTTTTTGAGTTCCCTTGTCCCTTTGTCATATTTACATTTAACTCTATTTACAAATCCCTAGTGAAAGTGCCTTGTCCTAAGTATATAACTCCTTTTACATACATATCCCAAAAAACCCATCTATTATAAAGTTTAGCCAAAGTATTTATTTCCCCGTGCATTCAAATAAAAACCCACTATACAAGCCCTTTGGTTAAATATATCGTTATATAATACTCCCGCCCCTATGGTAAATTAATTATATCGGTTAATTTATCATATAATAAAAAAAACATATATGAAAACAACATTTAAACATATAATTCTATATGTTTAACACAAAAAAGGATAAAACCCGAAGTTTTACTTTTTAAACCAAAACTTTGGAAAAACCCCATGCCAACGTGGCTCATCCACCTGGCATCCCACCCGACACTTTAACAGTAATACCCGCGCGCAAGTTTCCCTACCCCGACCCTTTATAACTATGGGATTAATTAGTTATCAGAACTAATTAATAACCTTTTTCCGCCTATTAGACGGCCCCCGGGATGTTTTATAAAGTTAAATCGCGTTTAAAACCCCGCTGGGCCCGCACGATAATACCCCGCCATCTCCCCGTCCTTTCCACCGTTAGATCGCGTGTCCACAGATCAACGTTCCATATCAATTCCACCACCCGTCCCTTGTCAGCACTTTAACGCGTGGGGAAATGGTGGTATTGGAATAGTTCACTTGCCACGTGTCCATCGCCCAATGGAATCGCTGCCCTCGCATTAAAAACCACCTTTGCCAATAAGCGGTGCGGGGACTAACCGCTTACCGCCCGGCCCCCCACCACACGTCAGCCCGTACTAAAGCGACGTCACTCCTCGAAAAACTACAAACCCCTTTTTGACTTTGGAAATAAAACAAAATTTCGTGTTTTTATGTCATTTTCATCATTTGAACGCGACTGCGCTTTCCGCTACGAATTTCAAATTTCCACTGAAATCCACTGTTCTATTCGATTTCGCTCCAGAATTCCGCCAGACCTGTGTTCAAGCATCCTCCTGCTACCGCCTGATACCTGTTAAAAGCCAGCTTTCCTCCAAGAACAGGTATTTATCCTATAGCGCTTCGAACTTCAAAAGAAATTCTATTTTCCTTGTTTTCCACTGGATTAGTGATTAAAACTTATCACTAAGATCATTCCCTGAGGTTTAAAACTGTGAATTGTTCCCTTGAAACTGCAATTGTGCTAATTTCCTTCATTTAAATTGAAATCGCGCCCGGCCTGTGAAGAAAACCTGGAAACTTCCGTTTTGAATCCACAAGAACCAAAATGGAAGCCCCGGCAGCCCTGAATGTGACTCCATTGAATGCTTCCCACAGAGAATTAGAATATTTGCCTTTAGTAGATAAAGATTTTCAGATTAAAGACTTGCATTTTGATGAAAGCCCCCTTCTGAGTTATTGTCGCTGCAGAGACGATTACTCGAAGGGGCAAGATGTCATTGGGTTGTGGGAATCCAATCTCCCGAGATATCTCATCCCCTCAGTCATTACTTTCCCAGAAATTATCCACTATTGCCATTCTAACTATGATCCCACTCAGAGAGCTGTAATTTCCCCTGACCAGAGTGTTCTTTTCCCCATTACTCCCCAAGCTATCAATACAATGCTACATTTTGAACCTGATCAAGAGCTAACTCCTTTGTCTATGGAAGAATTGCTTGAAAAATCTACTCGGTTGTCCCCTGAAGAGGTAATCAGAAGATCACATCCTTGGATAAACAGTCTTAATACTAGTCATAAGATTTGTTTACTCCAATATTTTTATTAAATCTATTCAAACAGAGGTTAGAAAGCATAACACCTAAAGAGTATCAGTGGTTAAAGTGTATCAGGTAAAAGTCAGTGAAAGATAAAATGAAGTTACAGAGCAGTCAAAGGTAAACAGTAAAAGTAAATACAGAAGGCAGTAAAATGGTAAAAAGAGATGAGAATACTTTCACCAATAGTGAGGTTTGTCTAAAGTGAAATTAAAACAGTCAAAAGAGCAAGAAAGTAAAAAGATGAAAAAACATAACAAGAAGGAACATTTTTGCAGAAATAGCATATTTTAGTCATAGTTTTTCAGAACCTATTGTGATCAATCCAAGATGAATTTTACAACAATGAAGGAGGTTTATGTTCTTAAGAGGGCCATCTCCAAAAACCTCTCTCACTTTTCTAACAGCCATTATGGTTTTGACAATATTAAACAATGTTGGAAAGCACTTTTTGCAGAAAATTCCAGTTTAAGTCATCATTTTGCAAAGAGGATTGTGGCCAATCCAAAATACTTCATACAAAACTGAAGGAGGTTTTTTTTCCTAAGATACCCATCTACAAAACCCTATCTCAGTTTTTTCACAGTGATTTTATAATGAGACATACATGCGCATCTTTACAGGCCATTTTTCAGACTCTGTAAAACTATGTTTTATACATATGTTTTACAGAGACTATTATGCACAGCTGGAGCGGAATTTTGGGAAACTGAAAGAGGTTTATCTCACCACCATATTAATACACAATAACCTCTTTTACTGTTTACATATATATTACGGATTGAGAAATAAAAAGATATCATTGGACCCCAAGTTTGCAGAATTGTTGGAGCAGAATTCACAAAAAAGGGAAGCAGTTAGTGACTTGGATGCTTCATCATCAGCTAAGAGTTGAATAAAATTCGAATTCTCCTCTTTTTCATCACCTATCCATACAAAATAGTGCCAAATAGATGAATTAGTTTGAGTTTCCTTTACTTAAGTTCTATTTATGTAAAATAGTTGGAGAGATTTGTGAACCAATTTTGATATTTTTTCAAGATATTTTAGTTTAGAATTTGTATAAATACTTTACTCTTGGAAGTATTTTGGGTGGATTCTATTACTTTGTCGTAACATTGAGATTTTCTAATAAAAGCATTTTGGAGAAATTTATTCGTGGCTTAATGGATGACGATTTAAAGCTCTCGACTTTTTTGCAGATTCATGCGTGTTGGACTTCGCTAAATAAGTCTCTTTCTTACCTTTTATTGATGGTTTTATATCGCTATAATATCATTCATTCATTTCTAAATAATTTGACATAAAGGATTGAATCGAATTTACTTAATTGTACTCTGATTTCACATGTGATTGTTCTTACTACCTTCTAAAATTAGCTATAAGCATGAATTCTTAAATGCTCTTGCTTTGCTAATTTGATCACTGTTGATTACTATAATAAAGAATTCTTCATTGCTCTTTGTTTGTAGTCATCTCATTTCTTTCTTTTTGAACATGGTGAAAGATTCTTAGTTGCCTTTCATCCCTTCAAAATCATCCCATCCACTTTAAATTTTAAGGATTATTCTCTGTCTAGCTATCTTGCCCTGTAAAGCCATCTTGTGTATAGAATAGAAATCCAGTAAAGCCATCCTTTGAATCCATAGCCCAATGGACTGAAAAATTTCAACCTTGCCCTTAGTTTGTGGATTCCACCATTTTCAAACAAACTCTTGGATCTATAACTAGCCTAAAACCTTCTAAGAACAAAGATAAATTATAAAGAGAGAGCCCTCTCTGGATGCAGATTGGCTAGATTCTGCATCTGAAGGTTGGTTTGTGGTTACCTCGGGTATACTTTCCTCTTACACAACTTCTAGGAAAACCCGAGTGATAACATAGTGGCGACCATACTGGGGACCTGAATCATTTTATTGATACTATTGTTTGATTTATAAGCTATAGACAGAGTCTGAAGATCAGCCAGGTAGCCTTTGAAATGCTTTTGCTCTGCAATTGCATAGTAAACAAATGCTGCTTCAGTCTATCTCTGGTTTAGCTTATAAAATGAACTTTGGATTCAAACATTTAATCATACTCTCTAGTTCAATAAATCTTTGAGAACATTTTAATTAAAAATCTTAAATTTCTTGAAGAGTTTGTAGAAGTTGTTTTGAAAATTCACAAAAAAATTTGGTTTCCTGAAGAACTAACTTTTTCTTCAGAATTGTTTTACAGGTTCAGATCTGATCTATGATGGTGGACAGGGATCAGACACACAAAGGTTAAAATCATCCACCTGGCGACTCCAAATCCATTTCACAATCAAGACTCCACTGGAGGAATGAACCTAGAAGAACAATATGGAAAGATTAAGCTTTCAACTTGGATCTTAATCCAAGACATTATGTTCTTTCTTGTTAAGATTCAATATGTATTGTATTTTATATAAGGATCTAACTTGGTTGTATAGATAAAGTGGCTTTTCATTATGGATGATTTTCAAGATGATCCAAGAATAAAACGAAGATATGCTCCCATGAGCAGAGATCACATACATGGATTTCCACACAAACTACCGAAGGTAAATTGGGGTGAAAATCTGCCCATGTTTCAAGATGAGAATATTGATGATCCTTTACTACATCTCATTAAATTTCATATACACTCATCAAGATTGAAAGGTGATTGGCATGAGGATTGCCTCATGAAGATATTCATGGGAACCTTAGAAGGAAAAGCAAGGGAATGGTACGAAGTTCTTAAACCTGCAAGTTTGTTTTCTCTAAAAGATTTTCATAAGGTATTTTATGAGCATTACAAAGAAGATTTTCCATCTTTATCATTAGCTGAAAATTGTTGTGATCAAGCTGAAGATCTTATAAATTACCTTAAAAATATTGATGAAGATTTTGGAAATTGGTCTCCTGAAGATTTATTAGAAGAAGTCCAAAACTTTCATTCTCAAGTTAAATTTCATAATAATCAAGAGGAGTTAAACAAAGATGAAATAAGTCAGGAGATAAATCAAGATCCACAAAACCCCTCTGTATTAACAAATGATGATTCATTTAATGTTTTGAATGGAGTTAAAGACAACAATCAACCTCATGATCAACTTTTAGATAAGGGAAAAAACAATTCTCATTTCAATCTAAGAATTCAGAGATTCCCACCCCCCCTCACCGAAGAAGAAATCAATTTGCTTCTAAACATGCAACCATCTTCAAAATATTTACATAATGAAGAAATTGTTTCTACTTCTTCTAATGTTGATGAATGTACAAAGGTTTTTATCCATGAAGGGACAGAAGAACAAGTTGATGCTCATGTTATTCTACCTTCCCAAAAAGGCCCATTGCTTGATATCACACATATTGAACAAAACAATGATCTTCAAACAGAATGCAACCAATCTAATCAGGATGTATTGGGATTATTGGAAGAGAAATATGCTGATCCAATGTTTATAATTGATGACATTCCTTATTCTGAAGATTTTCCTAAATATGATCAGTATGATGATAATTATGATAATTTCACAAAACAATCACTAGCTATTTTAAGGGATGAGATATTAGAACTTCAGCTTGATGAGGATTTTCTAAGAGCTTTCTTTCTTCTCTTAAAATCAAGAAAATGTTCTCCTCAAGTTAAAAAATGGATTCTTGATATAATTTCTGAAAATTATGAAAATGAAATCAAAATTTTGCATTCTCAAATTCAGTCATACAATTTCGGAAATCCTAAAGAATTCTTTGAAAATCTTCCTTCTCCAAAGCAAGAGGAAATTGTACTATCTTTTGACTTGCATATTGAAGATGATTATTCTTTCAAACACAAGACTAAAGAAATAAGTTCATGGTCTAATATTCATAATTCAATTGAACAATTAGTCGTTGAAGGCCTAGAAGTAAATAACATACATCATGCTTTTATTGATCCTATATCAGATTATATGGAGAATCTTTTGAGCCCAAATTTGCAAACATGTTTTCTCTATAAGGATCAAATACATAAAAAGTGGCCTTTACACATCATATCATTTATAATAAAGGCACATGATCATAACATACTTCCAATTTTGATCACAAGTAATCAAATTATCAATTTATTTTTACAGCTACTTGATTGGCTTCATTGGCATTTTTGTATTACCTGATTCAATAAGATTTTTAGTAGATTAGAGTAGGTAAATGAGTGCTAATAAGCTCAGAATTTTGAGCATTTTTTTTAGTTGTCAATTTTCAGCTAGTTTTTCATTAAGTTAGTTTGAAAATTTTTGTGTGTTGTTTTATTTTCAGATCATATTTCAGGTTGGAGAAAAAGGACTATATTCAATTCAAGATTTTCAGCCATAGCAAATGCATGTTTGAGATTGGACCAAGGCAGAAGGTTTCCAACTGAGAAACACAGTTTGGATTGGATGGTGACTTGTTGAAGTTGAAGCCCGAAGTGAGGGCCCTAAGCTTCAAAATTTTCACTATCATATTTACAATAAAGCTACCAGAAGAAGGAGATTACATGGTTTAGTTTGAAGACATTTTGAGGCAACAGACCTGCTGTTCTTGACTTTTCACAAGGAAAAGCCATCCCCAAGTGGAGCCAGTGTTAGACTCCTATATCAATAGGTGTCATTTTTCATGATTGTCTTGATTGAAATATGGAATATGTTCAAACCTTTTTCTTGAGCAAAGGTGTTCCATATTCTTGAAAAACCAAAAAAATCAAAAAATTTAAAAAATGTAAAGAGGGTATATATACCCTAAAAGAAAGATCAAAGGGCAAAAAGAATAAAATGGTCAAAAAAGTGAAAGAAATGAACCCCAAGCAAAAAATAGACCAAGGAAAGTGTGCAAATCCAAATGCCACTACTATTTCATTTTTGTAATAAAGCAATTGTGTGCATCTTGTCAAAACTTATGCCACAATTTATGAAGGGTCAAACTGTTTAAACTTGACTCATTCATTTCTCAATTTCATGTTGTAGAATAGAGAATAAATATCTGACCAAACAGTTTAATCTTGGCAGATAATTAGATAGGTAGAGTTAATAAAAGGTGCTCAACAGTTTAATTTGAGCCCTTGGATGTGATAAGGGTAGAATTAGATAGATTTTCCTTGTAAAAAGAAAAAATGTTGATAAGGGTTTGCAAGTCCAAATGCACCCTAATAAAGAAAAGGAAATGGTAGTGTCAAGTAGATAGGGTAGGTAGATGGTGGTGCAAAGTTTCATATGATGAATGATGGTGCTGAATATGTTTAATCCTTTACCTTCATCATAAGTATTCAAGCAGAAAATGCACTGAAGAATTCACAGAAAGAAAAGTCAAAATCATTAACTTCCCACATCACTTTCCCCTTAAGCTTTACTAATTTCCCCCAAAGTGCTAAGGTATTTGAAGATCAAAGGGGCTCAAGGCATTTCCTTGACTTTTGGAGGGACCGGACCCTCGGCCTAATGATCAAAAATACCTAAGTACTTGAGATAATTCATCATTATAATCATTCACCTTTAACCTTGTCCTAAGTAAAATCTCATTTTGCTTAAGAAAATTATGCAAAATTCCATAAAAATACCTCAAAATAACTTACTATTCTAAGTTTAAGTGTGGAAAATGAGATATTGCAATTTACTTCAGAAATTGTCACTTTCTTAGATGTGCAAAGTTTTTTGAGTTCCCTTGTCCCTTTGTCATATTTACATTTAACTCTATTTACTAAATCCCTAGTGAAAATGCCCTATCCTAAGTATATAATTCCTTTTAAATTAATATCCCAAAAAACCCTCTATTATGTTTTAACCAAAGTATTTACTTCCCAAATATTCATTAAAAACCCACTATACAAGCCCTTTGGTTAAATATATCATTATACAATAGTCCCGCCCTTATGATAAGTTAACTATATTGGTTATTTTATCATATAATAAAATAAAAAACATATATACGAAAGGCTTTAAACATACGATATATATGTTAAACCCAAAAATATAAATAAAGCCAAAGTTTTAATTCAAACTAAAACTTCGGAAAAACCTTGTGCCACCGTGGCTCATCCACCTGGCATCCCACCCGACACTTTAAATGAAGACCCGCGCGCAAAAATTCATTTACCCCGACCCTTTATAACTATGGGATTAATTAGTTATCAGAACTAATTAATAACCTTTTTCCATCAATTATGTGCCACCCGGGATGATTAATTAAACACTAATTAACTCGAGCCCGCATGATAACACCCCACCATTTCCCAGTACTTTCCACCGTTGGATTACTCTTCCAAAGATCAACGCTCCCGATCAATCCCGCTACCCATCCCTTGTCAGCATTTTAACGAGCGGGAGATTGTTGTTATTGGAACTGTTCACCTGCCACACGTCCATTGCTCAATGGAATCGCTCCCCCCACGTTCAAAACCACTCTAGTCCATAAGCGGTGCAGGGACTAAACCACTTACCACCCGACCCCTGCACACGTCAGCCCGTACCAACGTGACGTCACTCCTCGAAAAACTAAAAACCCCCCTTTTTGACTTTGGAAATAAAACAAAATTTCGCGTTTTTGTGTCATTTTCACCATTTAAATGCAACTGTGCTCTCTGCTACGGTTTTCGAATTTTCATTGAAATCCACTGTTCCATTCAATTTCGCTCCATAAATCCGCCAGACCTGCGTTCAAGCGTCCTCCTGCTACCACCTGTTACCTGTTAAGAACCAGTTTTCTTCCAAGAACAGGTATTTATCCTATTCCGCCCCGAACTGCAAGTAAAACTCTGTTTTCTTTGTTTTTCGCTGAATTAGTGATTAAAACTCATCACTGAGATCTTCCCCAGAGGTTTTAAAACTGTGAATTGTCCCCCTAAAACTACAATTGGGTTAATTTCCTCCATTTAAATTGAAATTGCACCCGGCCTGTGAAAAAAACCAGAAACTTCCGTTTTGAATCCACAAGAACCAAAATGGAAACACCGGCAGCTTTGAATGTGACTCCACTGAATGCCCCCCACAGAGAGTTAGAATATTTGCCCTTAGTGGATAAAGATTTTCAGATTAAAGACTTGCATTTTGATGAAAGCCCCCTTCTGAGTTATTGTCGCTGCAGAGATGATTATTCGAAGGGGCAAGATGTCATTGGGTTGTGGGAATCCAATCTCCCGAGATATCTCATCCCCTCAGTCATTACTTTCCCAGAAATTATCCACTATTTCCATTCTAACTATGATCCCACTCAGAGAGCTGTAATATCCCCTGACCAGAGTGTTCTTTTCCCCATTACTCCCCAGGCTATCAATGCAATGCTACATTTTGAACCTGGTCAAAACCTCACTCCCTTGTCCATTGGGGAATTGCTTGAAAAATCTACTCGGTTGTCCCCTGAAGAGGTAATCAGAAGATCACATCCTTGGATAAACAGTCTTAATACTAGTCATAAGATTTGTTTACTCCAATATTGTTATCAAATCTATTCAAACAGAGGTTAGAAAGCATAACACCTAAAGAGTATCAGTGGTTAAAGTGTATCAGGTAAAATTCAGTGAAAGATAAAATGAAGTTACAGAGCAGTCAAAGGTAAACAGTAAAAGTAAATACAGAAGGCAGTAAAATGGTAAAAAGAGATGAGAATACTTTCACCAATAGTGAGTTTTGTCTAAAGTGAAAGTAAAACAGTCAAAAAAGCAAGAAAGTAAAAAGATGAAAAAACATAACAAGAAGGAACATTTTTGCAGAAATTGCATATTTTAGTCATAGTTTTTCAGAAACTATTGTGATCAATCCAAGATGAATTTTACAAAAATGAAGGAGGTTTATGTTCTTAAGAGGGCCATCTACAAAAACCTCTCTCACTTTTCTAACAGCCATTATGGTTTTGGCAATATTAAACAATGTTGGAAAGCACTTTTTGCAAAAAATTCCAGTTTAAGTCATCATTTTGCAGAGAGGATTGTGGCCAATAAAAAATACTTCATACAAACATTAAGGAGGCTTTTGTTCCTAGGAGAGCCTTTTACAAAAACCTATCTCAGTTTTTTCACAGTGATTTTATAATGAGAGATACATGTGCATCTTTACAGGCCATTTTTCAGACTCTGTAAAACTCTGTTTTATACATATGTTGTACAGAGACTATTATGCACAGCTGGAGCGGAGTTTTGGGAAACTGAAAGAGGTTTATCTCACCAACATATTAATACACAATAACCTCTTTCAATTTTTACATATCTATTACGGATTGAGAAATAACAAGATATCATTGGACCCCAAGTTTGCAGAATTGTTGGAGCAGAATTCACAAAAAAGGGAAGCAGTTAGTGACTTGGATGCCTCATCATCAGCTAAGAGTTGGATCAAATTCGAATTCTCCTCTTTGTCATCACCTATCCATACAAAATAGTGCCAAATAGATGAATTAGTTTGAGTGTCATTTACTTAAGTTCTATTTATGTAAAATAGTTGGAGAGATTTGTGAACCAATTTTGATATTTTTTCAAGATATTTTAGTTTAGAATTTGTATAAATACTTCACTCTTGGAAGTATTTTGGGTGGATTCTATTACTTTGCTGTAACATTGAGATTTTCGGAATAGAAGCATTTTGGATAAATTTATTCGTGGCTTACTGGATGACGATTTAAAGCTCTGGACTTTTTGCAGGATTCATGTGTTGGACTTCAGTTCAATAAGTCTTTCTTACCTTTTGTCATATGTTTTATATCAGTTTATAATATCATTCTGTCCATTTCTGAATAATTTACATAAAGGATTGAATCAGAATTTACTTAATTGTACTCTGATTTCAGATGTGATTGTTCTTAATGTTTTCCTCTAAATTAGCTATAAGCATGAATTCTTAAATGCTCTTGCTTTGCTAATTTGATCACTGTTGATTACTATAATAAAGAATTCTTCATTGCTCTTTGTTTGTAGTCATCTCATTTCTTTCTTTTTGAACATGGTGAAAGATTCTTAGTTGCCTTTCATCCCTTCAAAATCATCCCATCCACTTTAAATTTTAAGGATTGTTCTCTGTCTAGCTATCTTGCCTTGTAAAGCCATCTTGTGTATAGAATAGAAATCCAGTAAAGCCATCCTTTGACTCCATAGCCCAATGGACTGAAAATTTTCAACCTTGCCCTTAGTTTGTGGATTCCACCATTTTCAAACAAACTCTTGGATCTATAAATAGCCTAAAACCTTCTAAGAACAAAGATAAATTATAAAGAGAGAGCCCTCTCTAGATGCAGATTGGCTAGATTCTGCATCTAAAGGTTGGTTTGTGGTTACCTCGGGTATACTTTCCTTTTCCACAACTTCAAGGAAAACCTGAGTGATAACAGATACCATCATTTGAGACAACATAATCATGATATCAACCGATGTGCAAGAAGAGGATTGATTATGCATAATCATCTTATTTTCTTGAGAAGGGAAAATATCCTTTAGCAAATTTAGTCACCTCTGCCCAATGTGGGCATTCCTTGGTGTAATGATCCTCATCAAAAATCAAACAAAGATAATGAGGCTTATTATTTTCATTAGAGGGTTAATTTTTCTTTGGTTTCTCTTTCTGAGAAGATTTTTTTTTATTTACCTTTTCCTTTCCTTTTATCTCCAGCCTATTGATTCTTTCAAGTAGATGAGTCTACGACATTAATTTTAGAAGTAATTTATGGAGAATGCGTTTCGATTGGTGAATATTCTATAGCCCCTATTTGATTGTTTTAGAATTCTTGTTTTTACCCTTATATTTATGACTAACAGAACCAATCACACCATCAATGGCACGAGATACTGTGGGGGTTCAGTTTGGTCGATCTGGATGAGATGGATTTGGAATTTTCAATGCAAAGTGCTAGACTATGTGTAAACAAGGTCTAGGTATTGGGCATGAGAAATAACTTGATCTTCTGTTACTACACCTCCTTTGGTTAGATCTTCCGTAATGACGAGAAGTAATGACTTTGTAAATGACTCATTTAAAATTTGATCTGGAATGAAAACCTTGACTAGACAATGCCTACACCTCCATTCATGTATATGATTGGAGATGTAGGTAAATTTGGATTGTTTTAAAGAAGTCTAAAGTTCAATACTAGTATCATCATGTATAGGTAGCTGAAAGTGTGTCAAATATGTTTTTTCCAAGGAGTTGAAGTTATGGAAAGAGGCTCGTGGTAAGTTGATGTACCATTTTTCTACTAAACAAATTAAATTTCGTTGGAAAATATGTAATCTAATGGAATCTTTAATTAGTGAATTTGATTCACACCAAAGATGATATGTCATATAATGGTTTGATGGGTCTTCTCCCAATTTTTGTTCAAACTTCAGAAGTTCACTGGGAAACTTAGTAGGAATCAGCGACCAAATTGGATAATAGAAAATAGGATCATTCATTGGTCAAGACAAATCTAGAAAATCTAAAGTTGCAATAAATGGTAACAATCGGTTGGGGTCTAGTTGTGAATATTCGTAACCCTAAGGGTTAAGTCTCATACTTGGGGAAGGATACCTAGGATATTTTGGAATAGCTTGGTGGTTGGGATTTTTATTCCTTGAGGGTAACGAGGATGAATCATTCTAGGTTGGGGTTGAAATGGAATTTAAACATACAACGCATATATGGCTGACTTTAGAGAGGTGGATTATGAACATTTTGGCCCAAATAATATTTCCCTTGTACAAATTTACTTTGTATAGGTTGACCTTGAATAAATTGACTCTGAAAAGGTTAGCCTTGAAAATATTGACCTTGATATGGTGTCTTCATAATGCGTATAGTAGGTTTTCCAATAGGAATTTGTGTGGTAGACTAGAAAGTGGGACTAGTTTGATAAGCATATGCTTGAGGGATAGCTTGTGTAGTTTGTGGAACCGATAAATGAGGTGTAGTTTGGAATGTTGTTTGTGATACTGCAGGGATAGGTGTTTGGGGAAAACTTTGAGCTGGCTGTTGAATATATTTTTATAAAATAAAATGAAGAGGATTTTTAGGACTACCCTGGACAGGTTTCTAAATTGGTCACTCAACAAATGTTTGTAATTTCCTTAAATAGGTGTTCTTGGAATCCCCTAGATAGGATGTTGGGTTTGTATCATAATACCTTGAACAAGTATTTGTGGAATAAATTTTCCAATAGGCTGAACACGTTGATAAGCTTTCACTTATGGAGAAACATGAATAGGTTCTTGAACACAAGCATGGTTCCAAATAGTATTCATTCCCGGGTAAGGAGCACCAATCAATAGCTGGACCTACCTGAGGTATCTAACAATATTTGGCATAATTTGGACCAAAAGGTTGTCCTCTAGCCATAGGATATGACCATGCTAAAGGTTTTCTTGCAGGTGGAAGACAAGATCATTAGCCCCCTGATCAGAATCTATATTGGGGGCAAAAATTTCCTAAAAATTAAAATTTCTTAGAATCACTCCAAACTAGAGCGATTGGATATACCTTGTCGCCAAGAATCTGGCACAATTTGTTTCATATAAAACAAAGTCTGTATGTGAAAGTTAGAGCATGTTTTCCTCTTCACCAAACAGACGAATTAAAAAAAAAGGTCAAATAGGGTCAAAGGTCAAATTTTTGGTTTTCCTTCGGAAAAATGGGAAGTTGACACTTGTTGAACGCTGGTTGGCCTGAAATTCTGGGCACATGGAAATTTGTGATTGGTTTGTGGAGAGCCAATGAGGAGTTGACACGTGGCTAGCCAGGAGGCTGCCACGTGCCCCTCCCAAAGGCTGAGTTTTGACTAAGTCCAAAGGTTGAATTTTAATATTTGGTAGGTCAAAATTTTATTGTTGGAGAAAGGGTAGAGGTCAGGGTCGAACCCACATCCTCCCAAAGATCCTTTTTGTACATTTGTATGTGCACATTGTGCAAAGGAAAGTCGAAGGGCTTTTAGCCCCAATTTTGGATGTAATTAAACTTAGATGTAAACTATGGGCCTCAAACCATGGTTTGAGAGCATAGTATCTGGACGCTAGGAAAATTATACATATATAGAGTATGTCTAAGCTAAAAAGGAAGAAAATTGATAGAGGTGTTATGAGAAATTTATCTTTTGGTAGTATTGCAAGGGTTTTTGGGTTGGGTGAAAGGGTCCTACTCGTTATGTGCACGGAGACCTTGTCCTGGCTATTTGCGGACTCCGCTGGATGTGTGCGCAGAAGGGTTTGTAAGGGTTTTGGTAAGGATTTTTTAGGGAAAGACAATTGATGTATTGACACATCTGAAGAATAATAGAAATACAGTTCAGTTTTGCAAAGATCTCTGTGTTATGCATCTACCTTTCGTACTGTTTATGCTTTGATTAAGATCACAATATCTATTTAACTATTGATGAATATGAAAATTTATTTGATATGATTATGCATGAGTATTTGATATTTGTTGTGTTACATTGATTAAGATTGAGATCTAGTTTTGATTTTTTATTTGCACTAAGTAAGACAATATTTCTGTATTATTCTATTGATAATTGTGCATGCTCTATAATTATGCTATAAACTCATTGTGCACATATGTAGAAAATCAGTTAGGGTTTTTGTTGAGGACCACCTCATTAAATTCTCTCTCGGGGTTTGGAAACCTAGTTCCAACACCCCCCCCCATACTACTTCGGGTGAGACTTTTGTCTATACAAGTAGATCATTGCCGAAAGGGCCAGTAGTTGGAGGGTTTGTTGGTTTATCCATAAACTCTGAACCTAGGTAAGGACCCCTAAATCCAACAAACGGTTCCATTTTCGGGATATGGATCATCATTTTGAGGTATATTTGATGTTGTGTCATTCGTCACGTAATGAATTACAAGACTGGTTGTATAGAAAGATATTGGAATTTGCGTTGCAAGAGAATAAAATCACTAAAATTTCTAACGAACAGTGGGATGTTTATACACAAGTGCAATTTTTTTTTGTTTTTTTTCCTTTGCATATGAACTGTAGGAGTGGTTTTCACGCTTAGCTGAATTCCATCACTACATAAAATACAATGTAGTCACTGAGTGGACTCCTAAATTTATCCAACAAGTAGCGAAGTTCGATAATAATATCACTCATGCGGTAGATAATTGGATTGATTGCCTTATGGGAAGATTTGTGACTGCATTTGTTGTTGACCAATTTGTGTCATATTCTGAAACAGAAAGAAGGTTCTTCAAAGGCCCTATAGGTAAGTTCTCGCACTCATTGAAATTATTACTGAAAATATTTTTGTGCGAATGGGGTTTTCTATGTGAACATAATTCTTGAATGCATCAAAGAGGTCCAGTTACGCATAGTGGAATAATTTACCAAGAATACTCTAAAAAATTCCTTTATAACCCTTTGAAGCCTAGATATGATAGTGAACCTGAACCAGAAACTGACAGTGAAGAAGAAATATTTCCATATCAGAAGCCCTTGAATCTGTTTCCCACTCCATCCACTCCACTTCTGAGCTCACACAACATATCACCTACCCCACCGCAGAGTCCATCCCCACCTCCACCTCCAACCCCTCTTGAAGTAGATATGGCTACATCCAAGAAGCTACCTGATTTCAGAGGCATTGGAAATGAGGACACTTAGACTGGTACATTAGGTATGCATAAGAAAACCCCAATTATATTGTGGAAGAAATTAAAGCAGCCCAACAGGAATAGTTTAATAAACCTAAGTCATACGCGTAGTTGGTCACAGAAATGAAGGATATTCGTCAAGAACCTAATGAATCTGTATGGGAGGCTGATTAAAGGTTGAAGTGCACCATTAAATATGGTGGATTTTTTATTGATGATACTCAGCATAAGGAATAGTTTATTGCTATGTTGCTTCTGCATCCGTGCCAACCATTAGGTCAGTAAAATATTTCCACACAAGCTGAGGCTGTAGAAGCTGCGATGAAGGTGGAGGCTACCCCAACACATATTGCATTGGGAACTCAACAGATCTAGAGTAAGCTGGAGGCAATGCATCTAGAAATTCAAAATCTTCACAAGGACGAAGGAAAGGAGGTCTGTGCAGAGGTGTGGTGTATCAAATGCAAATATTTTGGACATCATAAAGACCAGTTTCCTATTTTCAACAACTATGTGAATGTTGGAGGTCCTAGTCCATTAAAAACCATGTATGGTGTACTATATGTCACATTGCTGGACTACATGACATAGATTCCTGCCCAGGGATTGGAAAATATTAGCCTGACATGAAGTAGTTATTTTGCAAGTTATGTTTGTCATTAGGGAATGATGAGCAGCATTGTCAGACCTATGATATGATGTTGGATAAAGCTGAGTTCTATAGGATGCAGGTTGAGCCTATGTCACCAACATCCCCTTCTAGTCGCAGAGGATTCCAAGGCAGAGGAAGAGGCTGAGGGGGTTTATTAGCTGATCAAGGAAGAGGACAAGTGATTTGCTATAACTATAGTGATGCTGGTCATTATGCATGCGACTTTTCAAATCCATCGTGAGAGTCCAACAAGTACTATAGAAAATTTTACCATGTTATAGAATATTGTCGTGTATTGATTGCTAAAATGTAGGAAATGAAGACTCTAACGAAAAATCTTCAGATGGTTCACGAAAAAAATCGTGAAGAATATCCTTGTGTGAATGTAGTTACCAGGAGTGGTGTAGCTACCAAAGAAGATAAGGGGATCAACCTGCCACTAATGTATGGATCCGAAAAGCACCTGAAAAAAAAGAAGGATTTAATCTGCAGTGCACGAAAGAAAACTTTGTTGAAGCAAGGAAAGAATTTGCAGAAGGAGATACTTCAACAAGCTGTAGAATACTAAAGGAAGCAAGAGGAGAAGAGATTAAGCCATTTTTACAAGAGTGCATAAAGTTTCTACGCAACAAGAAGGTTGTTGAAAATTTGCAGGCATTGATAGATAATTGCACAGAGAAAGAACAACCCATGGTAGAACAACGAGCAATCAACAAAATCTAGAAGAACAAGAAGATAATGAGTAGAGAATGCTTATGTTGTTGATTGGTTCTTGGGTACTAGTCGTACTAGATTTAGGATGAATCGTCGTATTCTATGTATGACAACAACATTTAACGACCAAAGCGGAATGAGTCATATCCAAAACGCGTATCGCTTGATCATTCCCCAGGAGGTGTGTAAAAATTTGTAGATTGTATATAAGAGGAGTGTTAAGATGGAAGATTTGAAGTCACTAGACATGCAGATGATGTAAATACTATCTCTGTTACTAGGATTGGATTTGACCAGTGACATGGATGGTGTTATCATAATCCGAAGAAAAAGGAAATGGAATTTGAGGAAGTAATAAAGACTGGGGTAATCATTCATTTTGAGAATGTGCAGTCAAAATTATATTGAACAATTTGCCAGTGAAGTTGATCAAATCTAAAAACTAAATTTGTGCGGGGAAGACTAGATTAATCCAACAACATGAGGACATTACTCTTAAATGGGAGAAGGATAGTGTTAGTGGAAAATGGTAACAAGAAGAAGATGACATTAATTAATGTCAGCTAAAGGATTTACTGATGAAGACATTGTGGAATCAAGAAAAGTATTTAAAAATGTAGATTTGAGAAAAAATATTTGAAAAAAAGGTCTTAAATGCTAAATTGGGTAGCAATCTTTCGAAGAGCATCTTACGCACCCTTTCCGGTAAGCATGCATTCTTGAAAGTGGAAAAATTTTTCTTTTAGGGACCACACAAAAGGAAAATTAAAATATCCATAAACCACCCAGGACAACCACGAAACAACAGACACTATCAGAACACACAAAGAAATATTTGGAGCACACAATGGAATCATGTCTCCCTTGAGTCATCACACCATGTGCCAGGGAGGGTAGGAGATTTAAATCACATGTGAAGCCACTGAAGATGAAAGGTGATGCAGTGTTCTCTTGTGGCAAAAAAGAATTTCCAAAATAATAGCAGTGTGTGACCAGTGGAGATAGAGGGAACTGGAATTCTTTGTTGGCCACCCCAAAAATCCTATTTCATCACTGCATGGGAAACAGGAGAGCGCGATAGAGGATGAACTGGAAACAACATCCTTGCATCGGGACCTAAAACCCATTGTCTAGGAGCTGTAAGTGGGTAAAATTTCTTCTCCATATAGGCATTTGATGAAAGGGGCTAAGTATACGTTTTCATTCTTCTCATTTTGAATCTCTTCAATAAACACGTATATTTGTGTTTACTTTTAAGTTTACTTAGGCATAAATTTGCATATTTTTCCTCTAGATTATATGTACCTGAACTCTACCATATATACCAGATTACAGTAGTTTTATGGTGCAGATACACCCCTTAAACGGTGGTTTTCCTTTGCATCAAAGTCTCCCCAAACGGGGTTGTAGACTCCTGTTTTTACAATTTTATGTGGTTTATGCCATCTCTTGCATGGTTACTATCTCTGTTAGAAGTGGAAATGATAATCCTGCGGTCATCTTCCAGGTCCCTAGATTCACTTGGAGTGGTAAGACTAAAGGCATCTCCTAATATTTTCCTGCAGAGTTTTTGTGTGTGGTTAGCTTTCCTGGAATAGCACATTACCGTCTTGGGGTAGGCACATCTTATGAAACACACTTGCCAGACCTTTTAGTGCAAATTACAGTGAGATTTCTATAAACTATATTTTTGCTTGTAAGTGTGCGGGCGACCCTTATTGTCTGGCATCACTTGTGTTAGTCTCCCCATAGCTTTTGAGAACTTACTTTTACACCGCATACATGGGCTTAGGTTAGTTTTCCTTTAAGTTAAGTTTTTTTGCAAAAAATATCCACATAGTTTAAGTTGGGGAAAATTAGCCATTTCATTCGAACAGTTATGTTTTACAGGTGTGGTATTCACACGATAAACTAGTCGGAGCAAGTGGCCCAAGACCACGTAAGTAGCTAAGTTTTCATTTTCTGAGTGTAGAAATTGTTAAACAGTCCAATTTTGCACATTGGGAATTCAAGGACTGAGTTAGATGCCAAATTAGAGCAAGTAATCTACTGCATGCCTACGGTGATCCTAAGTATCATATGAATGCTCTATATTTACAATTTTCCATCTCCCTTTAATTAGTCACATGAGGTGTGGAGAGAAAATTTGAATGCGTGCCACAACTCCACAATGTTTCCATTTGAGCAAAAATTGTTTTCCTCAGGATTTAACTAGGGAATTTTGTAAAGGATCATAAAGTATCATATGTTACCAGGCAAGGTTTTCTGCATAGCACCTGCCCATAAAGGCAAGACACCTAAAACTAACCATAAACTCACTAAACTCCACCTGAGGTCATAAAAATAATTTATGGTTTAGAGATTGGGATCAGGGATTAGGCATCCAGCCAACCGCCTTGATCATACTTCATATTGCGTGTAAGTTGTGTGTTGAGAGCTTCCGTCTGCCCTATAAGCCTGATAAAACCCGGTGTGGCCGGGGCCAGGTTTGGGGGGGTTAGGCTTAGGCGCGGGTGCGTGCGGTGTTAGTTGGGGCTACACGACATGCTGATGGGTGACAGTAGCTGACTACCAAAAAATTCCAAGCTGGGCAACTCATGTCGGATGAGGAGACGGTTCTTGATAATAAAAAACTAGGGCATCCTTTACCCTATGGGTAGCCCAGTGTGAGGGCAAGTGCTAGACCCTCACCACTACCTTGGTGGATTTCTTGACCTGCGCTAAGAGACATCACCAGCTCTTACATGATGTTGTGCCGCTTGCTATGAAAATATTCTCGGGCCAGTTGTTTGGTGTATGAGGATATGATCTTCTATGATTTTAAAGAAAAGGTATCATGCGCAAACAAATAAAAACCATATTTTTTAGCAGTTGATCACATAGATTAAGTTAACGGGGAAAATTGATTTAGGCTGCTTTGTTTGATGTACATGTAATTTCTTTGATCATAGACTCTATCCTCCAAAGTTTTTAAAAACATACAGTAGAAGCACTTGTAGGTTAGCGGAACCTCGTCGTTAGGCATCTTTGAACTCCTCCATTCTAGGGAGGTTTCCCGAGTCTTTTCGCCATTCGAGGCATAAAATAGTTTCTTGCACCGTCATTAGTTCATACTTCATTGAGAAAACATGAACGGGAACCCTAATCGGTCTCCCAACACCACGCCTTTGCTCCCCCCTGCATTTCGGGCCCCGGTCTCCGTCCCATTTACAAACCATGCGAACACACCTTGGTCAATGGAGCTCACCATCGTTCTAACCGAACTTGGCATGCTACACACGTTACAATGGATTCAACCTAGGAGTCCCCACCCTTTATATCTGGAGTTGAATATACACGTTTAACCAAGCTCACAAATGACCCCATCTGCGATCCCCTCACTTTCCATGCCCGTAGGCTGTCGATTCTCCATAAGTTGAAAACAAGCCATGGCAGAAGACCTGAGCCAATGTTAACAACGACCTTTCACCTATGGTTATCATCTAATAGTATCTGTTGATGACACTGTCGGTCTGAGGCTATTTCAATGCTCTTCTGGAGTAACCGCAAAAAGTGGTGCATAGAGAAACCTCTTGCTTGACATGGAAAATTTAATTTATCCTCTCGTTCCTCCCCATAGCTTCTTCTTATTCTATGATTGAAAGTCAGGGTTATCACATCTTTCCAAACAGAAACATGTGTCCATATCTTAGACCATAATTGTGAATGGAAATGAAAAGGCGTAGTAGTTATGTAGTGACTAAGATGGGGTCATCTTAGATTTGTTCATGAAACATTAGGCAGTCAGATTATAACTTTGAGTGGGGATGCAATTTACAACAACTGCTGACCTTAGCGCCCTACAAATTTGTCTAGAATTTTCAAAGCGCATCCAAACCTCTGCCAGATGGATTAATAGGGTAAATGACCCAAGAGTTCCCTGATGGTGACCCAGGCCTCAAGTGTGATTTCTTTCATCTTACTTTACTCTTTTACTTTCCATTGCTATCCTAGACCAGATGGTCAATGGTTATTTAAATTAACTTTGGGAATGATTCTTATGATACAGCTTTTTTATAAATTTTGTGATTTTGTCATTGTAATACATTTTGTTGAACTAGTACAAGTCTGTAGACATTAAATAATGTAGCGTTAAGTGTCTTCATTTGAGTATATTTCAAATTAGCCTCAGAAAAAAAACCATGTATAGGCATATTCCACGTCATGTCTACATGGTTGTTATCATCATGAAGGAGCTTGAATTAGGTAGGTTTTGATCTTTGGTGAACACATTGACAGAACTACAATAATTTATATTAGTCCATATGTCTTTTTCCTTTTAAGCCACTTCAAGAGTCCTAATGTGATTTCGTGAGGAAGAATGACTCGATCTGTAAAATTTTGCAAAGTGTGTATTGTTGTTTGTTATATAAACACTTGGGAAACGAGAGCTGAGCTGAATTTGTTCTGAATTTTAGCCGTTAGCCACTGCCATTTTAGAAACCGAAGTGCTGTTTCTAAGTTATTTCATCTTTAATAGGCAGACGATTATTTATTTTTGGCGTTGATTTGGTTGGTTGATTGATAAGGTGGTATAGAACCCCACTCTTGGCAGTTCTTGTCAATTCGTCTGATATTCTACATTTTAACTACGTTTGAAGTTAGATTTGTAGTTGTTTTCATTAGCTACGTAATTATATATTCTAAAAACTCTTCAAAGCTCTTCCAAAGGGTCCTCATTGAATGGAAAAGAACATAGTATTGTAGGTTGAAGTTGAATTAAGTAGTTATTTTCATTATTCCTTATGGTTATATCCATTCTAAAAACTCTTGAAAGAAAGCTCTTCAAAAAATTTATAATGATGATGAAATAGCTATGGTATTGTAGAAGTTTAATTGTAATATACTATACCATCAGTTATATTACATATGACATCTTCTAAAAAAGAAGAAACTCTTCCAACAAATCCTTGTCCACATATAAGCATGATTGTGATCTTGAATGTTTTTAGTTGTGTGTTTTTTCATAATTATAATAGTTGTTCTTGCTCTTGGCAACTTGTCCAAATATCAACAGTGAGTGGGAGATAGCTGATATCCCAATTTTTCATTGCTTTAGGTCTTGTGTTTTGTACTCAATTCTGCAATTGAGGTCCATTCTAAAAATATTTCAAAGAAGAACTCTTCCAAAATACCAATCATGATGGACAAGCAGACATATTCTGAGTAATGCATGATAGCATAGTTAGGATACTGCAGGAGTTTAATTGCACTGCTCTTGCTGCAGTTGTTACTGTTTTAAGTTTGATAATGACTTGGGTTAGCATTGTTTTAGATTACAATAGCGACTGTAGGTGGGTTTAACAATTCTTCTTGTTGCACTCCATATTCGATTTGTCATTCACTACATATTAGACTACTTCAGTTGTTAAACTTAACAAAACAGCCTTCATTATTTACAAGCTTATACGCATTTCACGTCTATGTTTAACTTCCATACAAAACCAGGCAATACCTCTGTTCCCCAAGGCTTGATATACAACTTTATTATCATCTCCACAACTAAGCATTTCCTCAAAGACTATTTCCAAAAAATCCATAACCTTTGATTGAAGTGTAGTGTCATTAAGCTAAGTGCAAAATAGAGTTCAGAACTAGCTTTTTAAAGTAGAATCTTTATGATGGTATAAATTTTTTATTTAAATATGCTTCAGCAATCTCTAATCAAGGACAAAATGTTTGCATCATTATAAGTTAGTTGTTCAAATTTTTTGGTTAGGAGGATTTGCATATTAGTTAGTCATTTCTCCAAGTTGAGTTTATGTTTGAATCATTTTCATGCAGAAGTCATTATCAAGCTTTATTTCTACTTCATTCATAGTTTAGATTTGATTAACAACCGGTGTTTTGCAATTGCATTTGTCATTGTCCACCAACCAATTTAAGAAGCTCATTCTATTTTTTAATCACGAGATCCTTTCCATTAGCTTTCTAAGTCATCTTTCTTGTGAACATAAAACCACCAAAAGACCAAAAACATCACAAAAAACTACACACAACTGTGATCAAACAAACACTTAGGCACATCAGTACACTTCACTTAATGGGTTACCAACCACAGTTGACAATTAAATGACTGAGTTTAGAACTGAATTGAGACCAAACATTTTTGCGCCGTTGCAGAGAGCAACTAGGTAACCTTTGTTCTTAACGTCAAAAACCATTATATGCATAAGGAGAGATTCAAGGGAAGATTTATAAGAAAGCAGAGAGACGGACAGTGATTTCTAAACACCATGGCTGTGAATCCGGAGGCAAACTCACATCACTCCATTATCTTCCATCGCCTAACGATCTTTGAACTTCTAGAAAGTCTAAGTCCTTCTATTCCTGATAGAAACCTTCCACTTCATCCTTGGACTTTTTGCCATAGAAGAAAATCTAAAAACTCCTATGGAATTTAAACACTTTCCACTTCACGGGAGGAAGTTATGCTGCTTTGAGACAAGGAGGAGGAGGAGTTTTTTAATGGAGAAAACACACTATTGAGTGAGTGAGGTAGAGAAGAGTACAGGAGGTGCGGTGGAGAAGAGGTGATGGAAGGCAGGTTCCCTATAATTGATGAAGAAACCAATACAACCACCATGAAAAACATTTCATATAAATGTTAAACTTCTGTGGACTTAATGAAAGATCACAAACTTTCTTATTCGAATTTGAAGTCTTTTGTGTAAGACTTGCTTCTTACAAGATGTAAAAACTAAAATTATTTCATGACCTTGAAAGGATCGACGTGAAGTGGTTATGGAATTAATCGGTGGTTCTGTTAGAACATGGAAGACATAGGCAGGGAATTTCTAGAGAGATATTTGGATTGTTATGGCCAGTTAATCATAAGGAAGAATATTCAGAATATTTACAAAAGAAGGTAGAAAATTTGGAAAGTTTGTAGGGAAGATTTTAATTACAACATCAAAGGAAAAAAATGGAAAACCTAGATCAAGACATAAAAAGCTCACACATTTTGAAAACAATTAAGGATAAATGAATGGATATCCTTAACATGATGGGAAGGAATGTCTAACTCATTGCAGAATACGAGTTATGTATATGTTCTTTCAAGAGGAAATCTAGCTTTCAAAATTAAAGATAAACAAAACTAAGTAAGTGTATGCAGGACGATCAGTAGATGGAGAAATAGGACACATGATTGATGATTTTAAATCTGACATCTTAAGGAGTCTTAGTGTGAAAAAATAGACACCCTCCAAAGATAAAAGGAAACAAACAAGAGCTGAATTTGATGCTTTGTAAATCTTTTATCTAAATGTAGAAAAACATACTGTAAGTGTCCTTTGGATGTAAAAGTTCTTTGGATGTAAAAATTCTTGACAACCTTGACACAGTTTCAAAAATCTGATAAACTTGGGCACAAGGATACTTAGAAAGTTTTCTTTGGAAAGATATATACTATGGGTATCCACCATATCCTGTATCTCACATTTTATCCTCCAATCTCAACAAGGGAAATTTTCCTCAAAATCAGCAAATTGCAACAATCATAATAGTAGCGAACCAACCATGAAATCAACCATTTTCATTACCATTACTCAATAAAATCAATTGCTGCTCAGCCATACCAAACCCAATATTAAGAACCCTCAGAATACATACACGCATTAAATTGTAGAAGTTTCAACTTATTTAGTACTCCTCTAGACAGCAGTGATGTTGACAGATGCAGAAGGATACTTGAAAGAGAAACCTTCTATTATCATACAAGAACAAGATAACTGCGGGAAGACTCCCTACGGGTGAATAAAGATCTTCAGGAAGACACATCACACAAGACCATGCCGAAAAAACTAAAACAAAATCCAATAAATCCAACTCCTGGCAGTAGAAACCATCCACATCACTTACCTGTCCTTTCCGGAAGAATTCACAAATTGATAAATTGTGGCTTAAATCATGGTACCTGAGTATGATTTCTTAGATGGTCAGAAATATTTGCATTAAAATTCCATTATTGCAAACCATCAAAATTAATTTATTGGCTAATAAAGAGTTGAATATGAAAACAATAAGAGAAAAAGAATAAGAAAAACAAGAAAATTCTGACGCAAGGACAAGCCATGGAACATTACAGTGAACAAGATTCCTATTCCAAAGTATATTGACACAAATCAGGATTCTCCAAAATTCATCAATAGAATTGAAATCAAAGACTTCACTATTGATTTGGAGCAACATTAAACCTCTTGAGTAGACAAATGTGGATAAAGCAGAAACTTTCTAATACTTCTCTTGCCACACTATTACAATTGTGGTGAAATCGTGATCAAACCGGATGGGGGTAATAGAAAGCATGTGGGTGTCCTAGATTCTTGGGAGTACATGGATTTGTGATCCTAATAAAATAAAATAGGAGGTGTCTACATTTATATTGGAAGACATGGGTTAGCTAGGTAATTCTTTTATTAGTTAGCAGATGCATTGATATGTACTCTCTTGATAGTAATTCAATAAAAAGTTCACTTCATATATCATCATTGGAATAATTACAGATCTAGATAACCTCAATAGATAGAAGATAGAAGAAAATTTAACCACTCTTCACAATTTGAAGATAGTGAAGAATAATCAAATCACGAATACTCTAGAAAACTTTGAATCTCCAGGCTACAAACATGGATAAAACAAGAGGTCAATATTGAGTTTTTGTCATCAAGGCAGATGTCTCTTCATTCTGTGGACAAGTTGTAGCAGCCTATTGCAAGTGAAATTTTATAGAATAAAACTTTGAACATAAACAAAAACCTAGAAAAATCCTCAGCAACAGAAGAGTTAGTCAAAGTATTAAGAGATATTCTTAACAACATGCAGGAATACCCAACGGCACATGAAGGACTTATTTAGACTTTCATCATCACATCTACTGAAAGTACCAAACCGATGGGACAACCTCAAAAGCAGATGAATCCAAATCTTAAGTGTTAAAGAAAATTGCAAAAATTGTTAAATGTTATTTCATCATCCTATTTCGATTAATCCAGATGGGTTTCTCTTGGTAATTGTACCCAAAAGAAAAAAACTGGAAAATGGAGGGTGTGTATTGACTGCAAAAACTAAATAAACTGTCTTAAAACCATTTTCCTTGCATATCATAGTCAATGTTAGATACATTATTTGGAAAAAGGTACTTTCATTTTCCTAGATACGGTTTAGTGATTTCAATCAAATCCGGTAACATGAAGATCAGACAAAATACATTTTCTGTCATGAATTTCTCCTTGCAGAGTATTGCCATTTTGGATTATACAATGCCTATGACATTCAAGGTAATGTAGGAATTTTTGGATCTAATACTGGCATTTGTAACAGGAAGATGTCACATGGATAAATTTACAATTTATGGGAATACATTTGAAGAAACTTTAGAAAACTTGGAAAAAGTCTTAAAAAGATGTCAAGAAGCAAACCTTTCATGGTCATGAAAAATGATTATGATGTTTACTGAGTGTGTTTTAGGGCACCACATTTAAGGGGATGTTAGTTGATGAGGCAAAAGTTGAAGTCATTTATAACCTATCAAATTTTCAAGTTGTGAAAAGAGATATTAGAAGTTTTACAGGGTTTACGAGGGTATTACTAGGAGATTTATGCAGAAAACTTTACCAGACAGTAAGCATCTCCCTCTTCAAATTACTCACCAAAGATTGTGGTCCAGTGGACTTGTTGATTGCAGTTAGCTTTTGAAACACGAAAACCAAATTTCTGAAACACCTATATTAAGAGGACCTAGCTGGAAGTTACCTTTTCATATCTCGTAGTTGTGATATAGCTCTAGGGTAGTATTAGAACAGAAAGATTTGATTCTGCCATCTATTATACCAGTAAAAATTTGACTCTGTGATTTAAACTATCTTATGTGAAAAAGTTTTTAGTTGTTGTTCATATACATAAACAAATTTAGACACTATATATGAGGCTATAAAACTTTTGTTCACCTTTGATCATTCTACAATTAGATACTTAATGAACAAATCAATCACTAATAGGTAGAGTTGCTCGGGTAGTTGTTGCTCTACAAGAGAATTCAATTATATTCCTGGAAGTAAGCTATGGAAAAAAAACAGTAGTGATTTCCTATAGACTCAAATATCAAAAGACACTCTGGTTGAAGATCAATTTCAGCGATGAATATCTTTTGCAATCTCTACTCAAACTCACATCGTTTTAAGTATTCTAGTGTTGGTTGCCAGTGCAACCCAGTATGAATGCAAGGATAAAAAGTCATTAATGATAGTGAAAATTGTTACATGGTTGCTAATGATTGTACAAGACGGGTCTGATTTGATCATTAGAAGGTGTGTTCGTGAAGATGAGACACTGGGAATTCTCAAGGCATATCTCATGACGAGCTGCTATGACGGACACTTTACCGAATAAGAGGACTGACCTATGAATGTATTTGAATATTGTGTGCATCATGTTAAAGATATAAGGGTATGTCAAAAGGTGTAACCGATTTCTGAGAGTGAAATGTTGTAACCAGGGTGAGATACCATTACATTCAGGTACACCCATTGAACCTTTGAAAAATGGGCTTTGGATTGTAGGACCTGTGGTCCTCACATAAAGAATAAAAATATATATTAATTTTACCTTTGATTATTTATAAATGGGTAGAAACAAGCATTTACTTGTTGCTAATGAAGCATACGCAGATTTACTTTTTCTTTTTGAGATATTTCACTGAATTTTGGTCATCACAAAATTGTTACAGATCAAGAGCTCATTTACATAAAGGCTGGTGAACAAATGATGAAGGTACAAAATCAGACACCGAAAATCTACTCCTTATCATCCACAAGCAAATAGATAAGTGGAATCTACTAATAAGGTCATTGAGAATCCTAGCAAAATTTGTTCATTTACATAGAAAGATATTGGGTAGATAGGCCTAAAGCCTTATGGGCCTATAGAACTACATGGAAAACACAACCAGGCCATCTCCTTATGAGCTTGTTTTATGGAAAACAAGTTTCTTTCCCGCATAGAGTTCCAAATTCAAACTGGCAACTAAAATGGCAGTTTACTTTAGGACTTGATTTAACGAGGCACGAAAGCATAAATGCAGGCAAATTAATGAATTGGATGAGATCAGACAGATGCGATTCAGGAAAACAGTCTAATTAGCAATAAAAAAGGGCTAGATGGCATGACAATACATTAGAGAAAATTCAAAGAGGTGGTAATCATATGACTGATTAAATTAAGGTGCATAAAATTAAATTGGACATTGCCACATTACCTTAAAATGTTATATGGAAATTGTTGGGGTACAATCATGGGGCGATGGTAATTCTGGAAGTAGTCACTTTTCTTATTTAAGATAGTCTGTTTGACTATATCTTAAAACCTCTCTCAAGAGAAGAATTTGTCAAAAGTTCCAAGAAAGCGATGATGTGAAAGTTAATGAAGAAAGTCTCTTCAACATGTGCTTGATTCATTTTCAGAAGCATTTCTCTTTGAAAAAATAAAAAAAATAATAATAATAATAATAATAAAGGTATAAACATAGAAAACTAATCATTGATTGGCATGTTTATACAGAAAATATAGGGTGAAAATCGAGTCTCTACGACATATTTTCTATTTGTTTTACAAGCAGTACAAAATCATAAGTTCAGTTCCATAATTACTTCTCAGTCATCTCACATTCATTTCATTCATTACTTATCATCATACTCATTTTATTCATTCATTCATATTCTACTTCATTCCATGTTTTCATTCATCATTCTACATACTCCATCATCTCATTTTCATATAAAAATTTACAGATTTGATATCTTGCTGTAAATGAATAAAACATGACTTAGTTGAAATGAGTTCTTATGTTCTTTCCTCCATTTCATAATGATCACTTCAATTTCATCATCCACTTCATATATATCATGTCTCATCATCCATCTTCATTCATACACCTATATTCCAACCACCATTCCATGATCCATTCTCTAGGTATTCTATGACTTATGATTATTACACCAGGATTGACATTTCCCATTCTTCGGACATTAAAATTACAAATCCTGGTATGATGAAGCAGGACATTAAATTACATGAAATATCAGTCATCATCATGAATAAAAAGCATCAGAAAGGTGTGAAGACTCTTCAAGAAGAAATTCTAGAAAGCAAAAGACTACAAAATCAAATAAACGGGAGGTAACAAGTTTAGATTATAATGGCACTATGAGTTGTTTTAGTTTAAGTATGAATTGTTGGAAAAGGTTGTTTAATTATTTTTATTGATCATGACCAATAAACCCTCCACAAACTTTGGATTAAAATCTCTGTTTTCAAATTCACCATACTGGAAGAGCATCATTTAAGCGGAACCAATGGCAAAAGTGTTTGGAGTCTTACCATGCTTAATAAATAATTTCAATGATTCTCTTTTCCGTTGTAAAATTCTCCGCCATCTTTTCAATCATTAATTTGTTTCCTCCACCTCACTCCATTACCTCATTCTGCTTCTTCTTTCTCCGATGCCTTGTGACACTTCATTCCGCGACCGAGATATCCTTATCCATGAGGCTTGGGCAGGTCTATAGGTTTGAATATCAGCTCCCTGGTTTGGGTATCAAAGCTACTATCACCGTAGGCGGAGACTGACATTATCCTTGTAAGTACGGGGGGGGGCTATCAAAGTGAAAATTTGATCATTTTGTCAGGGCAGTGCCAGGTGAAATTTGAAGTCATTTATCCTTAGGGGAAACAGTACAGCAGTGAAAATTTGAAGCCATTTGTTGCAAGAGGCAGGAGAAACACGAGTGTGGGAATTTGGAAAGCTATTTGCCACGAGAGATGAGGTATAAGCGATTAATGGGTGAAGCCATTGGTCAACATCAAGCAGGCATATAGGTCAAAGTTCATTGAGAAACGGTATATCAAGCTTCGAGGATTTGGAAAGTGGTACCTCATTGTCAACCGAAAGCATATCAGTCCGAAATTTGGTATCCTTTGTCAATGGAGAATGCTTCATTCGAGGAACAAACCATTGTCATTAAGAACTTGAAGCAGGCTGATTGAGGAAATTGAGGGTATTATTTACGTGGGTAGAAGAGTGTTAATCAGACATTGAAAAACATTATGAGTTTCATTGTAGAGAACTAAACAGTGGGTTCAAAATATGAAGGCTACCCTCGTCACAAAAATGTTTGCAGCAGTTGGATGGCTTCAATTTTTTGGGAAAATTTAATGGATTCACAAGAAGTCACTAAAACATTTGCAGGTCCCATTTCAAGGCCCGGAGGTTGAAGTGGAGATATTAGGTACCACACATCCTTTAGAGTTTCATTGCAAAAGCCTCCGAGAATTGTAGAAATGGAGAGATGGTTCAACGAAGAGAATTCCCACCGTGAATCTACGGAAGCAAATTCTAGAATGCAGAAAATTATGTCAACTGTTGAAAGGAATTCCAGATTCACAACGAAAATAATGGAGAAACATCTTACTTCTTATAATTTATTGCAATAGCGGTCGATATGGCACATTTTTGTGTCTACCCATTGATGATAATAGTGCCACCGGAGGAAAACTTAACCCTACCTTATTTCTTACTTCAAATTTTGAAAAAGGTATTTCACGGTGTTCAAAGAAGGGTTCAATTTTAGGAACAATATATCGTCATGGACGTTAAATTTTGATTGAACGTATTGTCAATAAAATGATGTAGACATTTCTTGATAAGAAATCATTTTGAAGGCAAAAGAACCCTCCACACAGACTCTGACCTACAAGGAGAAGGCAAGGCGGAAGACCTCAAAGTTGAAATTGACAAAAACGGTCCGAAAGTAGTGAAATGTCAATTGAAGCAAATCGAAGACAGCCAAGAAGAAAAATTAATCGAAATGCATATGGAGAAAGGATCTTCAGAAGGCTGAAAACCACTGGAACTAAAAGAAACTACAAGAAAACTCCAAATCAAACAAAAGCGAAATTAATGAAAGATGAAAGGCATCCCAATGAAAGATGTTAGAAAGTTTTAGCAGAACCACAGGAAATTGACACAACATGTGAAAATTTATATTTATGTGGAAACTTTGGAAATGAGAGCTTCGGAAAAGCAGAAGACACCTAGTCCTCCATATAAAAATAGATGTATTAAAGAAGGATAATTATGAGACACAGAAATAACAATAGACATCAAAAATAAAGGTAATTACTCAGACAATCAAAAAACAAAGCACGATATGAACTCCTTGTATCTACACATATGAGCAATGGGAAAAGACGATGAAAAGTTGAAACGAGAATAAACTACAGCTGGAAGCACTTTTAACCTGAAGTTCAAACTTGTTATCAGAAAAAACTGAGAAGATCTTTAGCTTCAGACAAAGGAGAAAGAGGAGATTAGATGTTCTGCAGAAGCCTCTTGAAAATTCATGGAATAATTTGCATGAGGACATGCAAGGAGACAACGATCAGGGTATGTTGAGCCTCCAAGTGTGCTACTGTCTGCTACTGCTTTCTTTGTATTGCTATCCTAGGCTGGTATTGATCCAATGAATTTAGTTAAAGTGCTTTTATATTGGTCACTAGGTGAAAACTTGCTAAATTTTGTGATTTTTGTCAAACATAATGCATTTGACGGAACCATTTATGAGAATGCGAACATTAAAAGTAACTAATCGTGATCTCATGACCTATCTTCACGTTTGGGTATGTTCGAGTGGCCTCTCAAGAAAAACCACATAGGCATATTCCACGTCATGTCTACATGGTTGGGTGTCATCCTTGAAGGGAAAGCGAATTTTGGGTATGGATTTTGATAGTGGGAACACATTTGAAAGGCGATTTCAGTAGGACTGTCTTAGTCCATATGTATTTTTCACTTTTCTGTATTCTTGAAGTCCTAATGTGATTTCGACAAGGAAAAGACAATGATCTTGGAATTGTTGCAAGTCTTGTTATTTTATTTATTCATATAAACATGGAAAGCGGGAAACTGAGCTAGTTTTATTGATTTTCTTGGATTATTATTTTACATTCTGAAAATAGCAAATTCTTTCTGTTCAAGTTATTTCATCTTTAATGATGAGCAGTCTTGTTTTGACATTGATTTGATTTGGGAACTGGATTGATAGAATTGTTGAGGGTTTCTTGTCTTTTTGGATTTATTTGCATAATTTGAATAAGTATTCTAGGCCCTTTACGTTTTAGAAGTTGGTTGTAGGTTGTTTTCATTAGCTCTTTTGTGGTTATGCTCATTCTAAAAATCTTGAAAAATACTTCAAGGATGTAATGATATGATGAGAAAAGAACTATGTTGGTTAGAGATTTGAATTACAATAGTTGTTTTTATTAGCTATTATAAGGTCATATATATTAAAAACTCTTCCAAAAGAAACTCTTACAAAAAATTATAATGATGAATGGGAAATGGCTATAGTATTGTGATTTAATTGTAATCTCTTTTATTCACCCATCTGATTTCTGCTATGCTAAGCACTCTTCCAAAAGAAAAACTCTTCCAACAAATCATATCTTGTACTTAAGCATGATTGTGATCTTTGAATGTTTGAATTGTGTTTTCACTAAGTACCATAGTTTTCTTGCTCTTGGCAACTTGTCCAAAATATCAAATGATGGAGGTAGGAGGATAGCTATGATATATTGATTTCATACTACGATTCATATGTTTGCACTCGAATGCAATTGATTATTTCTCAAAATATTTAAAGAGAACTTCTTCAATACAATCATAAATCTTGAACAATAATTGTGTAGTGAAGTGGTATCATCATGATATAATTTTCGGATATACTCGATTTAGTACACTTAACTCGTATAGGATTGTTCTGTTTTAAGTTTGATAATGACTTGTAGTTAAATAACACAGCTTTTAGTTAAATAGTGACTTCTTACAAGTTTAGTTTTAACAATTATTGCATTTGCACTCCATATGGAGTTGTCCATTAACGCTTGTTTAGACTACTTCGGTTTAAACTTAACAAAGCAAGCCTTCATTATTTACAAACATCTTCTTGTTCTAAAATCTATAATTGCTTCATAACTTCAAACAAGAAAGATAATATCATTGTGACACTGAAGTGTACAAACTGTATCATCTACAATGACTTATTTTACCTCAAAAGACTATTTCAAAATCCATAACCTTTGGGTGATAGATATCATTAAACTAAATTGCAGAATGAAGGTTAGAACTAGCTTTGGAAGTGAAAGTCTTATGATGGTATAAATATTTTATTCCAAGTATATTAACAAATCTCTAATCAAGAGATGAAATATTTGCATCATTATAAGTTAGTTGTTCAATTTTTAGTTAGGAGGATTTGCATATTTAGTTGATCATTTCTCAAGTTGAGTTTATGTTTTGAATCATTTCCTTAGAAGTCATTGTAAACTTCAGCTATAGCAATGTGAGTTTTAGATTTAGTTCTTAACTGATGTTTACAGGCTGCATTTGTCATTTGTCACCAACCAATTAGGCTTCATTCTATTTTTGATCACAAACTCCTTTCCATTAGCTCTCTAGTCATCTTTCTTGTGAACATAAAACCACAAAAACCAGCTTGTCTAAAACACTACACCTGCGCGCAGTAGGCAACACCTAGGCATGATGCTTCACTTTAACGATTTACCAACACGGTTGAAAATTAAAATGAGCTCGGTTTGGGAACCAGAACAGGACAAACGATGGCCGTAGTCAAAAATCTAGTTACATATGGTTCATATCCAGCTTATGCCTCAACTCTAATTTCAAGGGTATCATATGCCTTAGCAAGATTTGACTAATAGCGGGCACAATGTATCACAAGGAGGACCCCCATCACTGGGCGAAGGACTGTAGTACGCAAAAACATTGACGGAAAGGCACTCCCCTCCAACGGCCCGAGTTCAAACAAGGAACAACATGCTGAGTCCCAAGCACATGACCCCACTGTGTAGCCAATGCACAAGTGAACTTGCAACGAAGCCATCCAAAAATCATACCGGTATAACTAGGAGAACTGCCACTCCTAGCATTGGTTGAAAAAAGTCGGCGCAAGCCCAAAGACACACTGGGCAAGGTGAGCGACGTAACACCACACCCCGATCCCGGAGCTAGAGAGCAACTCCAGCAAGAGACAAGCAGGAAGCCCAAAAGCTACACATAGCGAAGACAAAGAAATGCCTACCACAGAACTAGCCACTCTTTGTCTCAATATGTGGTGATTATGGGCACTATAATCACACTGTTGTCCCAAATGTCTGAGCCAAAAATGTTGTGCCAATGGCAGAGGACAGTAGTCTTTGTCGTCACTATTATGCAAAACCTTTCCCCCTGCAAGGGCAGTCCTTTCGGCCATGGCTTGAAGTTGCCGACTGGCCATGAAATTGCCCACGTAGGCCAGGGAAAAGCCAATTTTCAAACATGCAGACATGATTACGACACACAAGACCACTACGTCAGAACTGGTCCTAGTGTACCGTTTGCCTTTGTATTTCAAATATGCCTATATAGAACTATTGCCCTACAATAAGGTAGGGACCTAATAGCGAGTAGGTAAATAGTCAAGAAAGCCCATAATTGCCATATGGACGATTCCGCTCAATGCACTACTATGTCATACCCAGAAGTACTATAGTCATTCCCAGTAATGGAAATCCCTTCTTTTTGGCATTAATTCATATCAGCTACTATAATTGGTGGTGGATTTTGACTTAGTGAAAGCCACCCCTGATTCCTTCTATGGTCGCCTTCCGGAATGCCGGTGTCGGTCTGAGAATATCACTATTCTTGATGTACGTTAGCGAAGAGATTTTTGTCAACGCCATCGCATAAAATTTTAGCGGTGGTTCTCCCAAACTAAAACCGTCGGTCATAACGCTTCGAGCATATGATGACTATAAACCTGCGTCGACTCTGCAAAAATGTCTCGGTCTGCTTGAAGTGGAAAGACGGTGCACACCAGACATTGAAATCTTGGATGTCTTGGATTACAATATACGAACATGAATTCTTGTGCCATGTCGACATAACATCTTTCGTCTTCCGCATTATGATGTTCCCCCATAAGGATAGCATCATTCTTGTTAACGACCATTAAACACGTGAGAAGCGTCTCTATGTTTCAGATGTTAATTCTGCCTATCCTTGCTTGTGGAAGGAGTCTTTTGTGGTACCAAGAATATGGCCACGACCAATTCTGACCGTGCGTCATAAAATTAAATTTCTAGGAAAGTCTCCTGAACCTGAGCATCTGTGCATTCTTACAAACCCAGTGTACTGATATTCAAATGTTTTCAGATTCATCAGAATCAAGACAACAATAATAATATAGAAGAGCGTGCAACTTTCTCTCTGCCTTCTTTGTATCCAGCCCCTTTCCTCTACCCCCAACAACCCCGTCTGTAAGTTTTGGGCTCTTGTTGTGCCCAACATATCATTTTGTTCGATGATGCCTCATTCATCCTTTTAAAACCATGACCACATAGTACTGCCCATGGTGTTAAGCCTAGGTCCGGGGGCCCTTCCTAAAGCCTGGTCCAAGATTTTATGAAGAAATTTCATTGAAATTAAAGTCTGACCGAAAAACCACAAATAGAGGAAAGATGAGAGTGACCCCTATTACGTTCAAAGGAACCATCATTTTTCACCATGTACGCGTTATAGGCCATCTACCCATATATGTGGGAGCTGATGGTTCATTCACTCCTGCGGCCCAGTGGGCATCTCAATACAAGATTTCCTAAAAAGGAACCAAAATGAGCAGGCTGTTCTTTGTTCAGTAAAGCATGTAAACAAGGAAATTATGGAGCTCCCCACCATTGTGGAAATACCATGATATAAGGATGCTTACACTCACAATTAGTAATCTATCAAAGAGGCCCTCATCAATCTGTCAATAAACAAACTGTTCATCCTATTACAGAAGACGTGGGATTGTGAAAGACCCAAATAATTATTATACATTATCATCTATGTGACGAACATATTTTCTACCTCCAAAGAATACTGTGTGAACTCATTCATAGATGGTATCGATTGAAGGGTGTACTAAGTAACAAAGACATCACAATTCACATGCCCATTGTATGTAAAAAACCAATGCATATTGCTAGGATTATGCCACTGCACCTCGGTTCCGGCTAGCCCTTGCTAGCCTCAGCTAAATAATCCACCTTTCTGAAGATGACATGGATGTCGAGCCCATGAGCTCCATGACCCAGATGAAGATGATCACATCTCTCTGCTATTAAATGACGGCCGGTGGTAGACACAGATTTTAACATACTTGCATGACAGCCATCATGTGCTTTGGAAAAGCAAAATGATGGTACATGCAATAGATCATTACTGCAATTACAACAACATGTTCTTGGTTCCCCATCAACATCCCTCAAAAACTGAACTTGATGGAACCTTACATATCTCGGGATATTTTTACAGTGTTGGGGAGTAATAATTATAGGCAATTACTATTCTATATAAAATTGTCCCACTATCGACATACATTAATGCCATATAGAAGACAATACAATATAAAGAATGGCATAAAAGCCAAACTGCAGTTATTCACCTACGCAATGGTGTATCAAACTATAAAACAACACACAAAAGCATCGCATGGTAAACCTGGGATAACATCGGCACAATATTGATCGTAATAATCACAGGTCAGCAATGCGAGGAGAACTCAAGCCCTTGCAAAATAGTCTCACGCATAATCTCTTCCTCTCCTTGCGGCTTGTCTCCAATCGAGAAAAATCACGCCTGTTATTGACAAATTTGTTCACATATGCCATTTGGTGTTTGTCTCTGGTAAGACGCTTGAGCGCATTAAGTCTCTGCTCACCAAAGAGGAAGATGTCTAAATAACGATACGGAAAATAGAGCAGAAGACAACCTCTTCTGTGACCCTTTCCAACATCTACGTCGAGAACAGCAGGCATAGAATCCCCCTATCTATCTCGGTTAGCTCGATATTCATACACAATCTTGCCTTGTTTTGAATCACCTTTTTCAGACATGCCCGCTAATGGAAACATTTAAGCACCTGTTGTGGCAGGCACAATTTCTTACTACATAAATTGTTCTCTAGTGGGGAACTGTTTTGTTTATACGGTCATTACAATTCTTCCTGCTTGTTCTGCCAGGTAGGTAAATCCACCATATATGATGTGTATCGGCACATATTAAAATGATGGTGTTACTACCTGCAAGTCCCCGGGATTTCCACCATATTCTCGTCGCAAAAAACAAGGTACTTTTGCTTTTCACGTTCAGTTTCTACAAAGACCCAAATCCTTCTTTGTGAGGTATAATGACACCTTTCACAGACAGCACTTTGGTACAACCCAAACTTGTTGATGCAAAGGTAGCAATGATTGCCTTTTAACATAGCATTTAAAGAAAGGTTGTGGTCAAATTATACATCCCCTCTTTACGTTGGGGAAATTAGTCCTCAACTATGATGTTAGCAAAGGACTTAGAATGAAATTTTTGGAAACCTTGTGGAAAGGACTTACTACATCATTAAATACTACACCAAGACGGAGAACACATCATAATGAGAACCGAGCAGACTTGCCTCACTAACACGCTAAGCCTTTACCTTAAATTTCTACCCATAGAGCCACAACAACTACTACTAGGTAAAATTTATTACCACTCAAAATTTTTGACCAAAGACTTAGTTAAAGGTGTAAAGTATCTGCAGATCACCCAAGCATAGCCTATTTCGGATTATTGGTGGAGCATCAAGACAATTTGGTAAAACCTTTTTGAGTGTTCTACCTTGTTGATCATCAATATGTATTTCTAGTATTGTGTATATCGTTCAAAAACAAACAATCGAGTGAAGTATGAAAATCAGTGATACCTTGGACTTATGTACGTGCCCTCCATTCAGGGCATTAGCATGTCTCTACCTTGATTCCATGTTATTAGTATTACTGACTATTATTGTTTAAAATAGAGATACATCTTGTTTACATGTTTAATTTTAATAATAGCAGAAAAATTTTATTACATTACATTTTCACATGTACAAAGGAATTAAACAAACGAGTTGATCACGTATATATGCAAAGCGAATTCATCTCCAAATAAACAATCCCATGCATAAAAACAAAAAATATGAGGCATCCATCGACATAACATAACACATAAACCGGAATAGGTGATACATAATGAAACCACAAACATCTCTCATATATATGTGTGTGTGTGTGTGGTACAAAAATAATGTCACCATTTTAGCCATCCCAAAGATACAAAAGTCATAAAAAATAGGGAAGCATCCCCATAATGGGTGATTTCCACTGTGTACAAACTGCTCTGAGGTCGCCCCTCCAAGAGGGCTGCACAATTTCCCCACCACTCACTTACCATACCCAGGGCTGCTATCACCACGGTGCCACCAGAAGTGAGTGAGGCTATTAATCCTCTCGTGGGCTATCCATAGTCTCTACTTAAACCTCCTGGGGGTCATTCATGGCTCCTCCGTGAGAATACACTTAGATAATGATCCCTCGTTGAAAATTCCTCAAGAGCATCCTCAGCCATCGATGCCATGCCGACCAACACGCTTGGCTTGGGCACAGCTGCAATCCCTGTTGCAGTGCAGGCCTGCCCTCACTGAAGGGCCGGCACCATCTCTTGCCAGGATGCCATCACTGGCCCAGATACACCTGCCGCCTCCTCTGACACATAAGGGTCATAGCGGAGATAAACTGACCTGTTCCGGACACGGGCAACCAACCTCACGGCTTGTTTGCACGATACAACAAAACAGTCTTACGGTCATCGATATAAAACACATGGAAATGCACCAAATACCGAAAAATGAAAAACTAATATACGCATACCTACGAGGTCCCCAAACACAACAAAAAGAGAGCCCATATGCAGATCACCACAGAAGTCCATCATATACGGGTATCGTAAGAACATTTGTGGTTATTTCGTCAAGACTCAGTCGTGCATTCAATAATGCCACACCATGTGACCAACCTCGTGGCATCGTGAACCCCACTGCCTCTCCATCCATGTTCCCACGGCCCCCAATAGGCACCACCCCCACGAGGCCTCACTAACACCACTCATACATGATGCGCAATATCTTTAGCGTACCTAAAAATGACTTCAATCGACGTTGGACTGTGTTCAATTGCGACACCATACCATCAAAACAAAATCGGGCGAAGTCGAAAATATGGGACCTCAGCGGTGTAACTCTTGGCTTGGGCTGGCCGATGTGGAAAAATGACCTCGTCAATCACTATGGGCGATGTCGACACCACCACTTTGCCATGTCACTGATGCAGTGTTGATACATCCCCACTGAGTGAGCGCCCTCAAAATGGCTGCCTCAAGGATATCTGGAAGGTTCCCATATCCCCAAAAGGAGGTAAGTGTCACGACCTCCCCACAGTGGCCATTGAATTGAAAATAGATATCCATCTCCAAGACGGATCACGAGTTCCTCCCTACGGCCTGACATGTTTGTGCCTCCTACGCCATCTTTGTATAATGTGTAAATGGTCCTGTCGACGAACTCGACTATAGCCATTGAAGAAAAGCCAGCGGCAGCAGCCTTGTCAGCAGCTGAGGTCCCGGATCTCGTGATCCTCTCCCACAACACGAACAACGGACACCCATCGATGCGAGAAAAACATAAAAAACGACAAAAATCAGTACATCATGCTTAACTTCACACTATCCTGGATGTCACGTGCCCTCGCTTGACTCTGTATTCTTGTTTGCATGCCCTATGCTCAGGCAGAAAAACAACACGTATAAATGCCTTTCTCGATTGCATGCAAAATTGTTATTTTTCCCTGGTCGCCTCTGATTTGAATGCTCGAGAGGCCATACAAACCTGAAAGTGTCAAACAGTATCCTCAGGCGGAATTGTGTAATGGTGAAGATGTATGCTTATATAGATGGGGGTGAGGCTATTGGGATTCAGCTCCCAATGACTCTTAATATGTTCCTAATAATAAATAACACACAAAAATAAGTATGCACCCATCCCATAGGATTAGGTGTCAACATTCCCCCCTTTAATCCGAAGGGATGTTGGTGAGTCCAAGCATCGATCTGAAATTTTCAAACTTTTCTCTTCCAAGTGCTTTGGTGAAGATGTCAGCAGTTTTCTCATTTGTGGAACAATGATGTAGATGGATGGTTTTGGCCTGAACATGATGTCGAATTAGATGGTATTTTGTATTGATGTGCTTTGTTCGATCATGGAACTTTGGGTTCTTGGCCAAATTTATTGCAGAAGTGTTGTCGATCATGAGTGGTGTGGAGTACATTTGTTTCATCTGCAAATCTTCCGGGATTTTCCGGAGCCACACAATTTCCTTTGTTGCTTCAGCTGCTGCCACATATTCTGCCTCGGTCGTGGAATCTGCTGGAACTGACTATTTGCGTGATCTCCATGAGACAGCTCCTGATCCAAGACTCATGGTGTAACTTGTAGTAGACACCCCTGTTTCTTTGTCGCCATCAAAGTCTGAATCAGAGTATCCGGTCAAGATGAAGTCGCCTACCTGTGTATATTTGAGTCCAAAGTCTTGAGTCCCCTTCAAGTACCTTAGTACTCTTTTTGCAGCAGACCAATGTCCTTCACAGGGTTTCTGCATGAACCTTGAGAGGATTCCAACAGCAAATGAGATGTCAGGTCTGGTGGTGGTCAGATAGATAAGACTTCCTACAAGCTGTCTATACTTAGTTGCATCCTCAAATTCCTTCCCTTCAACAGATGTGAGCTTCAAGTTTTGTTCCATTGGAGTGCCTAAGGGTTTACAATCATCCATGCCAAAATTTTTCAAGAGATCTCCAATGTACTTCTTTTGAGAAAGAAATATGAATTTAGGATGTTGAATTACTTCAATACCCAAATAGTAATGAACATGACCCAAATCAGTCATTTCAAAACCTTTCTTCAACTCTTTCTTCATGGATGCAATATAGCTCTCATTGTTTTCTGTTATCAAAAGATCATCTACATATACCACAAGATATACAACTGTTTTTCCAACTTTCTTAACAAACAAAGTTGCATCATCAAGATCAAAGTGTTTGAAATCAAGTTTTAGAAGATGCTCGGTCAACTTTTCATACCAGGCTCGTGGTGCTTGCTTGAGGCCATACAAGGATTTCACAAGTTTGCAAACTTTGTGTTCTTGACCCTTTATCACAAATCCTTCTGGCTGGGACATATAAACTTTCTCCTTCAGATCTCCATTCAAGAAAGCTGTTTTTACATCCATCTGATGAACTTTCCATCCACTTTGAGCTGCTAAGGCAAAGAGAGTCCGGATGGTGGTCCATTTTGTTGTGGGAGCAAACGTTTCTTCATAATCAATTCCTTCCTTCTGTGCGAATCCTTTTGCCACAAGCCTGGCCTTGTGCTTGTCAAGTGAGCCGTCTGCTTTGTACTTGTTCTTGTAGACCCACTTACAGCCAATTGGTTTCGTTCCCAATGGCGGATCAACCAGCTTCCAAGTGCCATTCTTTATCAAGGCATCATACTCCTTCTGCATCGCTTCTTTCCATTCATCATGAGAAGCGGCTTCTTTGAAGGAAGTTGGTTCATGATCTGTAGACAAACTCAATTCACGGTTATAAGCAATATCCATATCAACAGGGGAATCAGAATTATCTACATCACCTTCGATTTCTTGAGTGGAACTTCTTGTTCCTGTTTTTCCAACCTCATCAGGATGAACATCCTCCGGTGTCTTTGTCAGCCATTTGGGGGGACCTTTCTGAGATGGCCCTGGCTGGTCACTTGACTGAGTTGGGATTGATTCAAGATTCAATCTCCCAATTCTGTCAATCACATCATCCAATGTGTCATCCGTGGTGGTTTCTTCATGTGGGGGAGAGTGTGGTTCAGGAAATGATTTCACAGTTTGATTCAATATCGGAATCCCCCCTTCAAGGTGTGGAATCACATTATCAAATTCTTTGAAAGACTTTGCATGTGTGAATCTATCCAGGCGATCAAGTTGCCGCTCAACAACCTTGTCACTCTTGGATGATTCAAGAAATATGACATCTCTTGCTATCACAGACTTCTTATTTGCTTCATCATAGAGACGATACCCTTTGGAGGTATTGGAGTACCCCAAGAAGATACATTTTCTGCTTCTAGCACCAAGTTTGTTCCTTTGACCCTTGGGTATCAAGGCATAACAGGTGGACCCAAAGACCCTGAAATGCTTTACCGAAGGAATGTGGCCATGCCACATTTCAAAAGGAGTTTGTTTCTAATTGAACTTGAAGGACACCTATTCTTTATGTAAACAGCACATAGAACTACATCAGCCCAAAACATCAATTTTACATTCTTGAAAAATAACATGGAGCGGACCATATTTAAGATGGTTCTGTTCATTCTTTCAGCTACACCATTCTGTTGTGGATTATATGGCACTGTTGTTTGATGTTTGATTCCATGTTGACGAAGATAATTTTCAAATTCGTTTGAAGTGTATTATTTTCCATTATCAGTACGTAGAGAGCCAATATGTGTTTGTGCATCATTTTCAATCCATGCATGAAAATTCTTGAAAGTTTGAAAAGCATCAGACTTATTCTTCAGTAAGTAAATCCAACACATTCTGGTGTAGTCATCGATAAATGTCATCATGTATTTGTTTCCATTTGCAGAAGCAATAGGCATAGGGCCACATAAATCTGAATGAACAAGTTCAAGTTTCCTATGTGCTCTTGAGTGTGAATCATGAAATGGCTGTTTGCTATGCTTTTCTAGAATACATGCATCACATTCCTTAGGTTTTCTAGGAATTGTAGGTAGTCCATCAACACCATTTTTCTTCAACAAACGAAGGCTGTCATAATTTAAGTGTCCAAATCTAGCATGCCATAAAAGACTTGATGGAAATGTACCTTCATCATGATGTGAACTGAATGCAAAGTTTTGAGCATGAGCAGATGAACCTTTTAGCTTCAAAAGTCTCCCTTCTTCTATTCCCTCCATGACAAGTGAGTGATCTGATGCTGATCTGACCTCTGCCTTGCCATCAAACAAGTGAACTGAGTGTCCTTTCTGCCGGATTTCGATCAGGGACAGCAAGTTTCTCTTCAACTCCGGGAGGTATAGAACCTCATGTAGGATATGATCAGGAAGACCAGGCAGTTTAAGCCTGACTGTGCCAAGCCCTGATGGCTTGAGTTTGGATTTATCTGTGAAATATACTACTCCATCAACTTTGTCAGTGAATTCTTCAAAAAAATCTTTTCTAAATGTCATGTGACATGTTGCTCCTGAATCTAGCAACCAATCATCTCTCCATGAAGTAAATGAAACATCAAAGAGGTTTTCAGTTACTCCATTGTTATAATGTGCTAGAACAGAATGAGTGGATCCAGGTGCTTGTTTACCTTTGTCTGTGTCATCAATTTTACCTCTGTCTTGATTTGTTTGCTGCTGAGCTTTAGATTGTCTGCCCCCCTTTTCTCTGAAGTTTCTTCTTCGTCTTCTGCCTTCTCTTCCTCTCATTTCTACCTTTCGAATTGTAATACTACTCTGCCATTAACGCTGTCCATTAACGCTGGTATCGCTGTTATAAAACACTGGTATTCTCATTACATGGTCGTATTATCATTACATTTAAACGTTGTGTCCATTGTCCATTTCAAACGCTGTGCAGCTGTGTTTTGTTTAAAAGCTGTGTTCATGACATGCGCCCCCTCCACGCCTCCCATCTCTGCCCTATTCGCCCTCACCAATTGCAATACAAACGCCGGCTCTACAATACACTAAGTTTTACGACCCCCGGCACCATCAAACTAAAGAAATTAAATTGCAGGATGTCACGAAAGTTACCTCGACATAATATCGCTAGTCCCTGGTACACAGGCTGACCGCAACGGCAAGAAAGGCTCTGCAACCACCTCTGACCTCCCAAAACTCAGCAAGTACAAATGAATAGGATTAAGGCCATAATCCCATATTTATCACCCTTTTAAAGAACTTCGGAGGTCCATAACAGGATATTAGAAGGTCTCTTATGCAAACCATAAGTTGCAACATCATCAGTATGCCATGAAAAACGAAAGTGATGCCACACATTCGCTTTTCAAGAAAAATAATGTTTCAGCACCAGCAGGTATGCCCTCTCCCATATTCCTTTATAAAATATCATGAATTTCAATAATATTTGATGAAAAGAGGATGATTTCACTTGAGGTAGTTATTTTTGTAGGAAAATCTCGCAAAACCATTCACAAATCCATGTACTAAAATTTCCAGAGCGGGTATCATTCTATCCCCAGCATGATAGAGTCCTAGTAAACTTTGCATATCCTGACATCATTTCTCCATCAAAAATAAACCATAGGAACCTCATAATTGACCACGTTTATCATCACCTCACCCTCATATGATAAACATCTGCGTTGGTCAGTACAACCCCCCGTCAAGGGCACTCGTCACACGAAGTAGACCATAAATCATAGCAAGTGACACCATGGCCATATCACTTCAGTCTGGGAAGCCCCTCATGCCCATTCACTCCTCATGCACAAGGTAAATTTCACCATATAAGCTGACACCCTCTTCCTAGATGACCAGGTTGTACAAGCAGATTGAAAGCGCACCTCCGCGCATCGAATTTGGCCCACCATACCTCCATCAGCATAATCCCATCTGTGACACTTCTTCATCTGATTTATCAACCCCGCACATGATACCAACCAATGGCACCCCCACCCCCAGTAAAACACCATCCTCACACCTTCAGTGAGCGAACCCTTTCATGTTTTCGAGTACCCGTCTATGTTTTGTACAAACCAAACCTTATTATTTTATTCTTTTAGTAAGTGTATAAAGGCTGCAAATGATGCACTTCACCCCTTCACCCTCATATTTCATCTTTTCCCCCATGGAAGCAGTCTCTTATTCCCTTGGTCGGACTATTTCACCCCACGCACGCACCATCACGACATTCATAGCTGGTTCACACCCACCCTAGAAGTCCTACCGACTCCAGGGATTTTCCCTTCAGAAATAACTATGACTGCCACCAAGTTGCTAAAGTATACTCTGACCTCGAGCCACTGAATCCCCATCCTCCATTTTTAGTCACCTCTCACCAACATGCCTATGTTAAGCCCATCACATCCAGGTCCCTGACCCCTCAGGTTGGCGACCCATGGTTCGGTTAAGGCTTCCTTTTTGTTGACTTTGACACCTCTTTTCCAAAAAGGAAGCGGTACCTTGGATTACCCCTCCCCATGCAAAGGGGTATCCTCGGGTGGCACTATGGGAGACATTATTTTCCACAGACATTAGGGGAATTTTGAGGTCCAAAATGGGCCTCCTAAGGAAATTATAAAATAATAGTGAACGTCAGTAGGTATTGGCATCATCCATTTGGAAAAAATGAAAAGACACTTTTTCAAATTCCATATTTGCAAACTTCTCCCTTACCTAGCCCTCCCTCTTAATTTGGCGAGATCAACATATTGAATCTTGTGATTTAATTACTGCTCAAAGAATTACCATGTTGCATACTAGAAGTGATTCTCTTCACGAAAAAAAATGAGAAATATATCACGCGCGTGATTGTGGTACTCTTGTTGAAATTAATTCGCATCAACGAAGTACCTAAATAAATTTGATAAGTGCAGGAGATAGTTTAAACTCAGTTTGAAAAAAAGCGTTCTCTTTATTACTTTATGTTTTACTTTTTTATTCCAAAAATGGTGAATCATCCATTATGGATGACATCATCATCTTGAATCCTATTGGTTGTTATAAAGTTTATTTTTGTTGTAGATTTTTCTTATGAGGCCCATTTTAGACCTCAAAATTCCCCTAATATGTCATCGATCCTCCTGACATTCGACTACAGCAAAAGCTTTCATGTCATGATGGTATCGTACCTTACAACCATTGCATTTTGATTAGATCCGTCAAAGACCTGTGCCTTCATAAGCGTCTCTGTCAACAATGCTTACACGAGAAGGTCCTAGCCATTACATATGCTTACATTGCACAACTATATGCCATACTAATTTTATTCATGTGGGTACCACATTCCACCTATCATCAAATAAAAAACACCCTTGAGGGTGTCAACAGCCATCGTTAACAACCGCCAGCATCACTAACACAGTAGTGATGTAGAAAGCACATGTATCTGTCAATTTTGTTTAACTAGCCATAGCATCACGAGCATGGGACATGCCCGCCTCATTGAAATTTTGTATATATGTTGTATATTTTGTTTGCTTGCAAAGTCCCTTAGGCCATGGTCATCTTGAAAATGGTGCAAGGTGTTGTCAATTCCAAGATTCACGCAGACCTCTCTCTCTCTTTGCGCATGATACAGAAAATAAACTATAATGTCTTTCAGCTATACAGTCCTTCCTAGAGCTCACACATAGGGGGAAACTGTTAACACTGGAAAATAGTACAGCAGAAGATGACATTAATTAATGTCAAGCTAAAGAATTTATAGGGTAGGAAGACATTATGGAATCAAGAAATTATTTAAAATATCTAAGGTTTTGAGAAAATCAGATTTGAACTAGTCTTAAATGCTAAATTGCATGCTTAATCCTTCGAGAAGAGCGCTTTCTGCACACATTTTTGCCTGATAAGCGTGCATTCTTGAAAGTGGGAAAATGTCACTTTCCGAGACCACGCAAATCAAAGGAAAATTACTCCTTATATGAATCCGCCTAAGGACATCCACGAGCACCTCCTTAGACACTATGTGAGCACACAAAGGAATATTTGGAGCACACGATGGAATCATACCTCTCCCTTGGGTCACCATCCACCATGTACCAAGGGAGGGAAGGAGGATTTGAAATCCCCTATATAAAGGCACCAAGAGATGAAGAAAGGGTCATCACATTGTTATGCTGGCTATAATTTCCCAAGCAATACCAGCAGTGTGTGACTCAGAGCTGCAGATAGAGGGGACTCGATTGTTGGCCACCCAAAAAATCCTAGTCCATCACAACGGAGAGGGAGGGAGACTACATCAGAGAAAGAGCTTGGAAAAACAACATCCTTGCATTGAGACCTAGAACCATTAGCTAGGGGCCCTTTGGCAAGTGGGTAAAATTTCTTCTCCATATCAAACTGTTAGTATGAATCTTAATTCCAACCGTATGAAAAAAGACCACTTTAGCTGTGCATAACAAATAGCCCAAACATCAAAAATGACTGCTAATATATTTAGATCTGTAGTTAGGTGATCAAGATAAATGCTACAAAAATCTAGATCTATGCATTAGAAGACATTAAACAGTAGAAGAAGCAAGATTTACTCCATGCATCCAATAGACAAGAGAAGAATATATCAAAATAATTTTGTATTAATGACACCTGGGAGGAAAAAACAAGAGGGTGTTCCCGGTTCTCCTCAATGGGATGGGTTCTTGTAAGTCCTCAGCACTTCAGATTTAGAATTCCTCTCTCTTGATGGTGTAGAAAACCCAGACAAAAATGGAAAAAGTATGGCTATGATGGTGGATCAATAGCCAGACCAAGAGTTGAGATCCATAGTGATCTTTAGGCAAAAAGGTGAGAAATGAATGGGAAAACCCTTCTATTGGTGCATAATTAAAATATTATTAACCAAATCAAGATCCAAATTTTATGGAATATTTTATTATATTTGTTGGAGGGAAAAGGAATTTCACTTGAGTCAAATCCCCATATTTGTAAATAATAAATAAATAAATGATTTATTTATCATTTTAAGGATGTGATTAAGTAATAATAAATAATTAATTAATTAATTTATCATTTTAAGGATATGGTTGAGTAATAATCAAATAAATAATTATTTATTAAATTATTTAAGGGAGATTTAGTCATATTTAACAAAGAATATTATTTAAGTAATGTTTAAATAATTATTCTTAGAAAATAATAACATAAATAATGATTTATCTAATTAATTTCCTTGTTTTGGGTTAAATATAACTAGGAATATTAATTAAACTGTTGTTTAACTAATTATTCCTTGAGGAAAATCAAACAAATATGAATTTATTTAATGTTTCCCCATGGGGTTTCCTGTTTAGACCATAAACAACTTAATAAAGGTGGTTTTACTAAGTTTTTTCATAGTGAATGCAATTATACTTAGGGTAAAATTGGTCTTACATGGTATACTTGGGTCCATCTAATACCAATGGGTTAGATGACCAAAAAATGGTGTAACACAAACGTTTAATAAGAAGAGGCCTTGAGCCATCATTTGCATTATTATCGTTTTGAATCTTTTCAATAGCTTCTTTATATTTGTGTTTTATTTTTAATTTTACTTCGAGCATACATTCACATATTTTTTCCTCTAGATTATATTCTTTTGAGCTTCACCACTTTCTGCCTGTTACCAATAGTTTATAGGGGTATACCACACCCCTTAAACTGGTCCAATTTTGTACAACCGTGCGTCAAATCCACCACAACAGATAGTTATTTTTTTTTAGACTCTGATGAAGAACTAGAGAATTCGTAGAACCAACTGCATGAGGTGTCTTCACTGTGCTGTAGTCAAGTGACCCGTGCTCTATGTTGTATAACATCCGAGGTACGTTATTTCCCGCACTACGATGACATAACTGATGTAAACATGTTCCTAGGAGAGCTGGATATATCTATACCTATAGAAAAAAGATTCCATGCTTTTGATCTTGGCTTGCACCCTACTCCAGCAATATGGTGGGAAACATATAAGGAACATATGGGATATGGGAGGAATGTGCGCAAATGATAAGGCTGCAATTTAAATGCCCAGTAATTAAAGCAGAGGATTTATATTTTGGAAAAGAAGATCCACACATCCATATGGCCAAGTGGAATCAAGTATGTGGTGTAGAACCAGGATCTGACTGGAGTCAAATTTTTATTCATATATTGGGAAAGGTGCCAACTGAATGGTACTTGGAAACAGAGTTGCGCAGAGGCACTAGTGAGTCGTTTACACTGGTAGACAATTTTATTCTTACCTTTATATTTGAAAGTGAGCTTGAAACAATTGACCAGGCTCTGTAAAATATTTTAGGAGTCATATTTGATTCCACTAAGCCTATGATTGAGTGTGCGGCACTTGGTCTTGAGACACGCAGATGAATGCCGTTGTGAATTGTAGAAAGATGACATTAGAATAAAATGATGAGGATATGAGGAATATCATGATTCCTGAATCTGAAGGCTAACATGTAGTGGTTGGGCCCTCAATCGCCTTGATGGATGTAAAAAATCCATTGAAATTAAGACAGGTGAATATTGAAACTGAAGAAAAACCTAAGTAAGCTAAGATTGGAGACTACTGCAATGATGATACAGTAGGCAAGGTTGCTGAGTTGCTGACAGAATATTAGGATCTTCTCCCCAAAAACATTTCAGAATTAAAAGGAATCATTCGGAACCTGGGAATGATGAAAATCACATTAAAGGTTGATGTGTGCCCTATAAAACAACATCTATACAAGCTAAACCCAAGATATAAGCAGAAAGTAATATAAGAGTTGGACAAGATGGTAGCAGCATACATCATTGAGCCTGTGGAGGAATCTGACTAGGTAAGTCCCATGGTTGTGCAAGATAATAAGACCAAGGGAGAAATTATAATATGTTTTGATCTGTGCAAACTGAATGATGCTTGTGTGCATGATCCATTCCCATCTCCATTCTCAGACAAAATTTTGGATAATGTTGAAGGTCAAGAAGCATATTATTTTACCGATGGGTTTTCGGGATATCATCAGATATGGATTGCGCTAGATGATAGGAATAAGACCACTTTTTCTACTGAATGGGGATATTTCCAATATATAGTTATGCCATTTGGAATGAATAACACTCCTGCCATTTTCTTGCACATGGTAGTTGTTGCTTTCAAAGAATTTATACACAATTTTTTGGAGGTATACTTTGATGATCGGCGTGTCTTTGGGTTGTTGAAGAAGCATGTGTCCAATCTTCACTTAATGTTGGATACTTGTAGAAAGTACCAGATCTCATTGAATCTAAATAAGTGTATTTTCTCTATACCCTTTGGAACACTGTTGGGACACATTGTCTTCCAACAGAGATTGATGGTGGATCCTGTGAAGATTTTTGTCATAGTTAGTTTGGAGGTACCCAAGAATATCAAGTAGTTGCGCTCAATATTGGGTACTATAAAATGTTACAGCACCCATGGAAAATCTATTAAATAAGGATGCAATGCTTTGCTAGGATGTGGATTGCCAAAAGAGCTTTGAGTTTCTCAAGGAGAAGATGGTCACTTTGCCCATCCTAGTCTTCCCAAATTGGTCCAAGGCATTTCATGTACATGTGGATGCCTCCTGTACTACGCTCGGAGCTGTGTTAGCGAATATGATTTTGAATTTATAGAAAAACTAGGACGTTTAAATGTTGGGCCAGACCATCTGTCGCGCATTGAATAAGGAGAAGAGCCCACAAACATATATGATGGATTGCCCGATGTGCAGTTGTTTGCGATAAAAGTGGTTGATAATAATTTCCCTGACATCATTTAGTTTTTTACAACTAGTTACACACCCGAGGAGTATACGGTTCAGCAAAAGAAAGAACTTGTGACATGCACAAAAAACTTCACAATTATTGCTGGCCAGTTGTACAAAATAGGTGCAGATGAGGTCTTGCAAAGGTATGTATTTGAGTATGAAAGGTGGGAAATTCCCAATGAAGCTCATGGAGGAGTTTTCAATGGCCATTAAGCAGGTAAGGCTACTGCATAGAAGATATTTTTGAATATTGCAACAAGAAACAGTGAAAGAGACATCCAGAAACATCATCCTTGATCCTAGTGAAAAATAATCACCTAAACTAGCTGGGGCCCACATAGGCTATTTTCAGGTGTCTGTTTATTTTTAGACATGTTGAGAAAAATCTAAAATTAGTAGGAGGTTGATTATAGATGATTGAAAAAAATCTATTTTTAGATGAGTTTCTATTTTTAGATGTATGGGCGAATTCTATTTATAGATCACCTGTGTAAAATTAGAATGCATCGATTATTATTAGCCCTTAATAATAATCAGACAATAAATAATAACTTATTCTATTGGAGCACTTTATTTTAGTTAAATGATGTGGAAAACCAGTTGATTGAAGGAATTTCGAATTCCAATGGTGGTTGGTGCCTCATGCATGGAGGACTTCGTTATAACTGATTCTGGCAAGTTGTAACAGAGTTGGAAGAGTAGTTATGTGAGTTGTTATTTAATTTAACTTAGTTCAGTGAGTTAAACTCAGTTGTGCTAGTTGTAACTAAACATACACTAGTGAAAGATGAGTGAATTAGTTATTTAATTAATTCACAAGTAGTGTCTTACTTGAAAATGAAGAAATACAACAGTTAACTAGTTGCATGTCAAATCCAGTGGAGACCCAGTGGAGAGATAGGTGAAAGGGTTATATGGACTATCTGTTGTGAGTATAGTGATGCATTCAATGCATATACATACACATTGGATATGCTTATGAGGATTTCGTAGTGCAAACAAGGCAAGGTTGAATTCATTCAGGGTTCTTCTTCAGTAGGGATTGCGCAGTGGAGGTAGGTTGTCAGGAGGCAAGAAATTGGTGCATAGATATGAAAATTTCTGCATGACAGTGTGTGACGATGGTATATTGTACTGAGAGCTCTATGAGCTGAGCTTTGTATGAGATTGTTACATGTTCCATTATTATACATAATATATGATAGTTGGGGTTTTTAGCTTTAAGCTTTCCCGGTAAAACATCTTGTTATGCGTGATTGATTTTGCTTCATATGTGTTTTGAATTTAGTGATTTAATTTCTGCAAAGAATTAAATAGAAGGATTATGTATTTAACATAAATATTAAATCATTATATCAGGAGAATCTAGTAATATACATGCATATTGTATAATTTCTACATGGTATCAAAGTAGTGTTGATCGCTTAAGAGATTGCAATTGTGAAGCAGTGCTGAGTTTTTGTTGGTGGAAATAATTCGAAATTGTTTCAAGAATTTCTTGGTGCGACAGTTGAGTATACATTGAAAAGGATTTCAATGGTTTGCGATTGGAGTTGCACTCGAGGGTAGCTCAAACTATATAGCTTGGAATGACAGGATGGAGGTGGTGCTTGAAGATAATGGCTTGATGTAATTCATCGAGAAAGATGTTCCTAAGCCCAGTTCGACAGATGCTACAGTACTTGATGCATGGCGAAAGAAAGTAGCAAGGTCGAGAAGGATTCTATTGGAAGGTGTGAAAGACCATATTGTTTCAAGCCTTCATGGGAAAGCCACTCCATATGCTATGTGGAAGGCTTTGACAAATATTTTCCAAAGCAGCAACAACCATAGGAAATTAGCGCTGAAGGATAAACTTAGAAAAATCAAGATGGAGAAGAGCGACACTATTCCAGTATACTTGACAAAGTTTTTCTAATGCAAGGATGAGCTTGGGAGTGTAGGATTTTGTGTTGCAGATGATGAATTTGTGAGATTGGCTCTCCTTGGGCTTCCAAAGATTTGGCACAGTTATCAAGATTTTTTCAATGGATGGGAGAAACTGCAAGATTGGGAGCGACTGTGGTTGGATCTAGTGTAGGAGGAGATAAGGCGGACAACCAGGGATGGCTCTTTATCAAAGCATGATGATAACGAGGATTGTGATTTGGCTGCCAAAGCGAAGAAGAAGAAGGGGAGGAAATCCATTCAAAATCTAAGGTCGGTGAAGATGGCAAGGAGCACAACATGTCCAAAGTGAAGTGTTTTCATTGTCATGAGTTTGGACATATTGCTAGAAATTGTCCACATAAGAAGAAGAACAAGATGGTTGCTGGAGCTGTAGCTGGTGAGGCCCTTGCCTCACAATTTGAGCTTAACTTCTCATTGATCGCATGGATGGTTTCTAGTACATTGGGATCAGGGTGGTACTTTGATAGTGGTGCTTCCTTTCAGATGATGAGAGATGAGAAAATTTTCAGTGACATGGTGGAGAAAGATTTCCAGATGCATGTTGAGTTGGGTGAAGATGGGCCATACAGTGCAACAAGCACTGATACCATTACCTTTTAGAGCACTACAGGTAAACTCTTTCATTTAAAATATGTTTTGCATGTTCCAGGTTTAAAGAATAATTTAATCTCAGTCACAATATTAGAGGATAGAGGCTATGATGTTGTCTTTAGTTAAGGAAAAGTTTTCCTGCGACAAAAAGAAACAAGGAAAGCCAAGAAGGTTTGGATTCAAATTAAGAATCTCTATAGACTTGAAGTAGATGGGATTTCTACGGAGCTTCCTATTGTTGGGAACTGTGAGAAAGCCATGAAATTGAAGCTTGAGAGGGAGCAAGATTTGCGTGTAGGTAAGAGTGAACCTCGAGATGTGGAGCAACCACAAGATGAGGATCATTGAGTGGGAGCAACCACCCATGCAGAGAAATTTCGTGCCAGATGGGCAGAGGGAGTGCATGTGGCTATACCACTAGGTGAGAGGTGGGGTGACATGCATGAGTAATCCCAAGAAGAGATTTCTAGGCAGGATTCATTGAGATGGTGTGGATCTCATGAATTGAGCCTAGCTACGAGGCGTCCACAGAGCAGTAGTAGCATGATCAGTTGGATTGATGCAGTCAGATCAAAGTGACAGTGTCGGATACTAGAGCATGGATCAGAGTTGACAGCAAGTGCACAGTGCATGGGTGCAGAGTTCAGTAGCAGTGGTTCCTAAAGACATGTGCAGGAGCTAAGAATAAGTCAGAAGACTTTGATGACATATTCATTAGACTGATTGAGTTGTTTGGAGGCTTTTAGTTTTGAAATTTTTGCATGGAGTCGTAGGGCAGATGCATGGAGTTGCAGGGCACATGCAAATACATACCTTTCTTGTTAAGAGGGAGTGTTGAATATTTCAACAAGAAACAGTGAAAGAGGCATTCGGAAAAATCATCCTTGATCCTAGTGAAAAATAATCACCTAAACCAGGTGGGGCCCACACATGCTATTTTTAGGTGTATGTCTATTTTTAGACATGTTGAGAAAAATATAAAATTAGAAGGAGGTTGATTCTATATGATTGAACAAAATATATTTTTAGATGAGTTTCTATTTTTAGATGTATGGGAGAAGTCTATTTATAGATCGCCTGTCTAAAATTAGAATGCATGTCAATTATTATTAGCCCTTAATAATAATCAGAAAATAAATAATAAATTATTCTCTTGGAGCACTTGATTTTAGTTAAATGATGTGTAAAACCAGTTCATTGAAGGAATTTTGAATTCTAATATTGGTTTGTGACTCATGCATGGAGGAATTCATTATAACTGATTGTGGCAAGTTGTAACGGAGTTGCAAGAGTAGTTATGTGAGTTGTTATTTAGTTTAACTTAGTTCAGTGAGTTAAACTCAGTTGTGCTAGTTGTAACTGACCATACACTAGTGAAAGATGATTGAATTAATTATTTAATTAATTCACAACTAGTGTCTTACTTGCAACTAAAGAAATACAACAGTTAACTACTTGCATGTCAGATCTAGTGGAGACCCAGTCGAGAGATAGGTGAAAGGGTGAGATGGACTATCTGTTGTGACTATAATGATGCATTCAATGCATCTACATGCACATTTGATATTTTTATGAGGTTGTGCAGTGTAAGCAAGGCAAGGTTGAATTTATTCAGGATTCTTCTTTAGTAGGGATTGCGCAGTGGAGGCAGGCTGTTAGGAGGCAAGAAATTGCTGCATAGATATGAAAATTTCTGCATGACAATGTGTGACGATTGTATATTGTACTGAGAGCTCTATGAGCTAAGCTTTGTATGAGATTGTTACATGTTCTATTAATATATATAATATATGATAGTTGGGGTTTTTAGCTTTAAGATTTCCCGGTAAAACCTTTTGTTATGTGCGATTGATTTTGATTCATATGTGTTTTGAAATTGGCGATTTAATTTCCACAAAGAATTAAGTAGAAGGATTATGCATTTAACATAAGGATTAAATTGTTAGATTAGGAGAATCCAGTAATAATCATGGATATTGTATAATTTCTACAGCTCTTGCATAGTGGGTTGTGGTCGCCCACGCTACACAATGATGCCTATGTGCACTGTTGCGCATGTGATGTTTGTCAGAGAAAGGGGAAACCTTCACATAGGGACGAGATTCCATTGACTGAGAAGTGGGCTATTGATTATGTGGGATCTATTAATCCTCCAGGAAGAAAGAGTGGTGCACTCTACATCATCACTATGACATATTATGTAACTAGATGGGCTGAAGCGAAACCAGTTAAATATTGTATTGTTGATACTGCTTCGCAGTTTATTTTTGATAATATAGTGACTCAGGTTGGTTTTCCTAAGATTCTAATCAGCGACCAGGGTAAAATTTTTGTAAATGACACCATTGAAGCTTTGACTGAAGAATTCAAGTTGTGTCATCAGAAGATCTCTCCTTATCATCCTCAGGAAAATGGTGCAGTTGAAGCTTTCAATAAGATCTTGGAGACCGTGCTCACTAAGGTATGCAATACTAACAGAAATGATTGGATAAGCAAGTGCTTTTAATTATATGGGCCTATAGGACTACTTGCAAGAAGTTGACTAGGAGGACACCTTTTAGGATGGTATATGGGCAAGAGGCTATGTTTCCCATGGATTTCATTGTTCCCATTCTACGCATTGAAAAATTTACCAATATGGGTAAAGAAGATGCTCTAAAAGAACGGTTTTCCTATTTGGTTGCTTTGAAAGAGGATCGATTTATTTCCAATTATCACCAGCAGGTCCAAAAGTCGTGCAGAAAATCTTGGCATGATAGGCATATTAGGCAAAAGGTATTTAAGGAGGACAATTTGGTCTCAATATATGATAGCAATTTTGTGCACTACCCAGGGAAATTGAATATGCATTTTCTAGGACCCTATGATGTTAAGGAAATCATTGATGGAGGAGCAGTGTGCCTGGCCACATTGAGTGGTGAATACGTTTTGGGACATGTCAATGGAGGTCGTCTGAAGCCATATAAGGATGAACCTATGCCTACTAAATGACTATATGGTTGGAGTGTCAAGCCTGCGCAGATGATATGGCGAATGGATAGTAAGGTGCGGCACGCGTGTGGTATCTGTGCCAGGAGATTAACTGGTGCAAAAAAGTGTCAAAAACTAGCCGATGGACCAGTAAAACCAAATAAGACAGATTTATTACCATTTTTAGGAGCGTCCAATATACATTTAATGAAGGGATTTTTTCATATTTGGGACCGTTTTTTCTGTAATGGAACGTCATTAATGCACAAGGATCTGTTGCAGATGCACTAGAAGTATAAATATGACCTATGGGGTTGCAATATTTCCCTTTGTGTTCTAAGTGATTTTTATGATTTGAGATCTTTGTTTCCCATTGCCTTTGTTGCATCTATGTTAGGTTTGGATCTAGGGTTTGGGGACACATTGCACCGTGCAGGGCTAAGGAATGTTATCCCTAGAGAGATAACATCCACAAGGTCGGGCAATGACCCTGCTGCACCAAAATTTCCCATTCTAGAAGCCCTTGTGCCATAAAAAATGAAGAAGGGTAAAACATCTAGAATGCATAAGTCTCCCAAGAAAAAGACCCCTAGACCGTGCCACTCTGCAGGAGAGAAAATGAAGAGGCCTATGGCCGAAGTTCCTGAGACTATTGTAGAAGAAGACGATGAAGTTGTTGAAGTAGCACCATTCTTGCGACTGCCCAGTTATATTGCACCATGCAAGCTTACTATTAAAGCACTGAAGGAATTGGATAAGGTGCATGCAAGTATCCAAGTGTCGCTGATCCTAGAGAATGTCCCAATGTATGGGGATATGCGTGCAAAAATCCCATAATTCTGGTTTGATGACTGGGACATCAATTTTTTTTAAAATTTTCCCAAGATTATGCCAAAGCTCTATCTCGATCAAGTTAATTATGAAGGAGGCATGGCGTGCCTCAAGCTAAAGAGGGGAATGCTCAGTTTGCATAAGGTATGTCTGCTCAATCTGTTATAGATCCCTAATTTTGGGTGCAGTCCCATTAGTGATATCTCTATCAGACAGTTTCTAGCGTTGGCTCATGATGATGCGCTTTAGCTGGGAGAGTGAATCCCAATTGATGCAGAGTTAATTCACCGAATCACAGGTTTGTCAAACAAGGGGGCCGACCCTATGGCATATTTTGGAGGAAAAGCACAAGAGAAAGTGTTGGCGGATCAAATAAAGAAAAAATATGATGTCAAGCGAAAATCCTGGGGATTCATTGTAGAGGATATTAACGAACCCATTGTTTTTTTGGGCACACTCATCTTGGCTTGGAAGATGATTCAAAAGTATAGGCCCAAGGAGGTGCTTGCGCTGGTAGGAAGATGTGAGAAAGGATTTATCTACAATTGGTGTGGATATCTCTGCAAAGATTTTATCGAACATGTGCACGAGTTTAAGGAGGAGGGGAAGCACTTCCAATATGCTTGGCTCTTGTTACTTATCACATTGATTAGATGGAGAACTCCCAAAGACACCCAGTTCCCAAAGCTTTAAGAGAAGATGTGCGAAGTTACATGCTATGCAACACTCTGGAACTCATCTGACCCAGTGCGCGTGAAAGAGAACAAGATATTTTGGGCCTTGTATGATGCAGCCCTATATCAAGTAGTAAAATCGAAGCTACGATTGTCTCCTACTCTGTATGATCAATAAAATATGGTAGCCGAATTTAAGGCTATGTTTCACAATGTCCACATCTGCACAAAGGGCGTTTTCAAGGGCGCATGGCATGAGTTGCCTTATTTGGTAACTAAGGATGACCTGATCAGAGTGACAGTAGAATGGCTACCAGCCTGGTTGAGTCCACCAACACAGTCGTGCACTCCAACAATAAAATCCACAAAGAAGCCAAATGAAAAGTCGACCGAAACAGTGCCCGGAACAGTCACAAAGAAACTTGTTACGAAGGAACCAACCTTGATGACCACAAGAGAAGCCATTGAAACCACCAAAGGACCAGAGAAAAATTTCTCTACACCTAAGGAGATTGGAGAATCATCAACATTAAAAGGCACAAAGTGCAGTGCTCAGGCCATGGGTGGGTCACGCAAGAAATTAAAGGGCTCCAATAATGCAATAAAGGAGTTCCTGACACTCACAGAGGATGATCTCAACAAGATCACGAACATAGTCACCTTTGTGCAGGAAGATCGCTGGATGGACATGGAGGCCCAATAAATTTTTTCATTGGAGATTGTCTAAGTGGGGTTACAATAATTAAAATTTCAAGAGAGCCATATATAGGAGAGCATGATATAGTCAAGATGGACCAGTGAGAAACCCTTGGAAGTTGCCTTACCACCATCAGGGGATGCTCGATTTTTTCGTATCCCCTTGCCAACAATACAAATGGATGCTAACCAACGTGTTCAGTTTATGAGAATAGGTGATATTCATGTTAACCTCTCAGTGTTTTGTGCAGGTAAACTTCATTTGATACATTTAGTGATTGAAGATGAGCTCCAATTCTGAGAGGAAACAACACAAATTAAAATTAGAGATGTAGAGAAATAGGTTGCACAAGTGCACTGAAAACAGAAATAGGTAGAAGCCACATGAAGAGAAGAAGAGGGCTAGTGTGCTACGCTAGAGGCCAAAATCAATCAGGAATTCCATGACATTCTAGCTGTCTTGGAAACAACTGCACCTACTAAGAAGTTAAATGGATTGGTTACTGCATTGAAATAAGAACGCAACAAAGTTCAAACAATTTAGACAAAATATGAGCAGCAAATCATGGACCTCCAAACCAATTTGCAGCCGGAGATACCTCCATAGGTCTGCATGAAGAAGGTAGCATAAGTAAAGTAGGAACAGGATAGCATTGGTGCCATGGTCACCGAGTGTGACACATATTTGAACGAGGCCATGGAAATTGTTGGCATCTATCCAGAACAATCTGGTCATGTCATAGCTGCGCACCACACTTAATTCGAAGGAGAGACAATTTTAAGAGATTTGCACAGTTGCACCCAATTTATTCCTCACACAGAGACTTTCTCATCTACAAGAAGGTCACAGAATCCAAACATAGATTGCAGAATTGCGCCACAAGGAGCACATGCTCAAAGAATTCATGCAACCATGAGTAGAGGAAACGCTGCAACTATCTCAGACATTGGACAGTACCTTAAAGACTATTCGTTAGAGTCAACGCAACATGGAGATGTCTGTTGAAGGGCCTACGATAGATAAAATCTTTCAGCAAGCGTAATATGTAGCAACACAGAGCCTCGAGTTAGGCTCCCTCTCCAAAAAAATTTCAAGATGCTCAAGGATAAAACCAAGGAGACAACACTAAGTGACTCAAGACGAGTCACATGTTTATGTTGGGGGCCTGTTGGTGTGAGGTCCCCTAAGGCACAAGTTCCAAAGATATTTTCTGTATGTTTGTAAGTGTGTATTGTGCAAAATAAATTCAAAGGGATTTTAGCCCCAGTTTTAGATGTAATTAAGCTTAAATGTAAACTATGGGCCTCAAACCATGGTTTGAGACCATAGTATCTACGTGCTAGGTGTATTATAAATAGAGATAGTATGTCTAAGCTAAGAAAGAAGAAAAGTGATACAAGTGCTATGAAATATTGACCTTCTAATAGTATTGCAAGGGTTTTTGGGTTGGGTAAAGGGCTCCCGCTGGCTGTGTGTGTGGAGACCTAGTCCTGGCTATGTAAGGACTCCGCTGGTTGTGTGCATGGAAGGGATTGTAAGGGTTTTGTAAGGGAATACAGTTGATGTATTGACATATCTAAAGGATAATAGAAAGAGAATTCAGTTTTGGAAAAGCTCTCTGTGTTATGCATCTATCTTGTGTATTGTTTATGCTTTGATTAAGATTGCAATATATTTTTACTTATTGATGAATGAAAAAAGCTATTTGATATGATTATGCATGATTATTTGATATATTTTAAGTGTTACATTGATTAAGATCAAGATCTAGTTCTGATTTTTTATCTGCGCTAAGTAAGACAATATTTTTGTAATATTATCTTGATAATTGTGCATGCTCTATTATTCTCCTGCAAACTAATTACGCACATCTATATAAAATCACTTAGGGTTTTTGTTGAGGACCACTTCATGAAATTATCTCTCAGAGTGAAAAAACCTGGCTCCAACACCCCCCCATACTGCTTCGGATGAGACTTTGGTATGGGCAAGCATATCATTGCTGAAAGGGCCAGTAGTTGGAGGGTTTGTTAGTTTATCCATAAACTCTGAACCTGGGCCAAGACCCCTCAAGCCAACAAAGGGCCAACCCTCATACATGTGACTATGGTTCTATGACCTCTAGCAAAAGACTTATTGTAATGGCGTTAAATTAACCACTAAGCATGGTTTTAATTAACCATTAGCCAAAGTTAAAACACTAATCCAATTTTTAATTCGAATTTAGTTAATCGTGCAATAAATGCCTAAGTACCAGTTAAAAAATTATTAACATTTAATTAAACCACTTTTATATTGGCGGAAAAACTAGTGGAGCCCTTGATTTTGCCACCACTTCCACAATTAGTAGTGCTAACTAGAGTTTCTCTTGATTTATTGGAGGTTTCCTAGGCTGTAATTGAATGAGGCATAACTGGAGCATTTTCGGCCAAATTAGGCTTGAAAAGAATCATTCCTAGATTATTTGTATGCTTTGAGCATGACGGTGTAGGTTGCAGAGGCAGAGGATCACTTATGTAATTGATTTTTCCACTTTGAAGATTAAAGAAGCCTAGGGCCACAAGGAGAGAAGGTTGTGCCTAGCCCACTTGAAGACCATTTTCAGAGCTTTAAGAGTCTATTTTGAGGTTTTTGGGTATTTTGAGTCCAATGGACCAGGTTTCAAAGCCATTGGAGTACCGTAGGTTAATGTAATAAGAGAATTGACCATTAATCCAAAGAGGGCCTAGAAAATTGAAGCAGGTCCAGGGAGATGTAGCCTGAGAGGGGTGAACATAGTTATCAACTATTGTGTAATGTGTTTGTTGTATATTACATTCTCTCCAATTTAATTTTTGTTATGTGTTTTAAAATCTAACTTACAAAATGAATTGCTCATAAAGTAGACACAAAACTTGACACATAAACCTGTTCACAAATTGCTAATTTGAGACGATCCTAAACACATTTTTTTAATATTGATGAGGGAGCTAACACAAAAAAATTAGTTTTCCCATATTTAGATCAAGTTGGTATCAGAGGACAGTTTAGCTCATTTTAGCCTGAGATGGTTTGCCAAGGTTAGCTAGAAAATTATCTCTTGGGTTTGACTTGTGCAAAGAGAATTTAAATGTGTGTAAGTTTATGTGTGTAAGGAGACAATAAAATTGAGGACTTAGCTCTCAAATCACAACAAATAAGACTTTTATGCATTATAGGTGTGATGGTAGCTTCATCAAGTATTGTTTCTAGCCAGTCTTCCTTAGAAAAACTCTTTGATAAAGAGATGTTGTAGAAGCTCTAAATCATGAATGATATGGTTCAAGATATGTTTCAAGATAAGAGGGAGATCATTATAGTTTAAGAGAAGTTGATTGCCATGAAGGAGGAGAAGCAAGAGCTTCTTGAAAAGGTGCATGAGATGGAGACTCAACTCCACAATGCAAATGCAACTCTAGCAAAGATGCATGAGATGGATACTCAATTCCTAATTGCAAAGGAAGTCGTAGCCAAGTATGTACATGAGAAAGAGGTATGCAATTCAATTTTATCTTCCATTTCTTCTAAAAATGAATGTGTAGGTGATTTTGAAACATACACTAGAGGAATAGGATCCAAATTATTGATGAATATGGAATATGAAGGTCAACGATTGGGAAAACATGCACAAGGCATAATTGAGCCAATTGTTGTTGAGGAAAGGCCTATGTATTTGGGTCCTAGTTATGGAAAACATGATGGAGAATGCTCCAAAGCCAAGGAGGCACATGAAGGTGTTCCAAGAAGGAATTTCATTACATTTTCATTACCTCAAGCTTGTGAAGTTTGATTTCATGATGAATGCAAATGTTCTACACCCACTTTGCAAGAAGATGCTCATAATCATGCAACTAATAACGAAGGAAAACAACGGGATTTTGAAATCTCTAAAGTCATTGAAGCCATTGTTCGTATTCCTAAGAGAGCCACTACCTCATAAAATTCACCTCCTCAAGAAGGTGACAAAGGTGAATGTCCAAGGTATAAATATGCCTTTAAATAAGTTGCTTTTGATTATGATAAATGTGGAAAATTCTCACATAAGATTTGGAGAAAGTTTACATGTTCCTTTTGTGGTTTGAATAACCATAATGTTTCAAGATTTTGGAAGAAGATAGCCATACATAGTAAATTTTCAAAACAAAGGAGACAAAAAACCAAAGGTCCATTGGATATTGTAAACCATGTTGAAAAGAAGATGCAATTATTTTGCACCCATTTCCATAATCAGGGTCATCATGTAGAGAAGTGTTGGAATTTGTATGCAAAAAGTCACCCATGACAATTGAAGAAGGTGGAGAAAGAACTTGGCAAGAATGGAAATGAGGATTCCATAATTGATGTGGGTTAGGATGATTCACATGATGAAGTGCAGCTAAAAGAAGAGCCATTGAAGTGGTTTGGAAAGAGATGGTTATATTCCTTAACCAATTAAGGCCTTGCATTACTTTTGATGATGGATGCAAATCTATCCTCTTTAATGCATTTATTTTCTCTTGAAAGTATACTTCATGTTGCATGTTTACGCTAGGAAGTTGTTTGAAAGAGGAGTATGTTGACTCACTTTGTTTATCATGTATGTTGGTCAACTTGATAGTGTTCATCATTTTCTCATGCATGAGTGTCGACTTTTGTTTGTTCGATCCTTTTTACATCGAGATGTAAGATTACATGGCGATGTTCACATGATGTGAAATGTTTTTCTTTGAAGGAGAAAAATGATATGTCTTCAAGTTATGTTTCTTGCATGATGTCTTTTTCAGATTGATGGTTGTGTTTGTGACAAGATGGCTCAGGATTTTTGAAGGTCCTCTCTTGACTGAGAGGCTCATGGTTAGCCTTCATTCTCAAATAATGGCATGGGAAGCATGTCAATACTAGAGGATGATGAAATAAAGAAGAAAAAAGTGGAAAAAATGCAAAAACAACAACCATTGTAGACCATTTGATGTGTTGGCACCAAGAAGCGAAGGATATGGAAAATGCATTCTCCTAGATGTGGAATTTGGAACTATGGAGGTAAAAGGAATGGTCATTTCCTTTCTTGTCAATACTGATATTGGAAGTCATTATTGTAGTTCACTAAGATGGGCTTAACTTGGAAAAGTGGTTTCCAAGGAGAAGCTTGCATAGAATGCATGTGTATGAAAAAGAGGAACATGATTCTCAGTGGGAAGGCCATTAGTGAGCTTTCGAAGAACCGAGGGATCGATTTGGTACAAAAATGTATTTAATCAGTTAGCTAACAGCCAGAAAGTGTTAGATTGGGTCAGCAACAAAGGGAGGACATTGGTTGAACTGCCAAGCCATTTGCAAGGAAATGCATGTCAGTGAACCCAAGTGGTTGTCATGGAAATTTTTCTAAGTAGAATCAAGTTGATAGAACTTGGAAAACAAAATATTATTCAGCTCTTATCAAATAACCAGCTTTTGTGGGTCCAAAAGCCTGTTAGTGGGAAGGAGAGATTAGAATCTGGATTGCAGGAAATTTTTTCTAAAACTTCAAAGTTCTCAGAATCGCTCCAAACCAAAACGATCAGATAGGCCTCATCTCCAAGAATCCGACGTAATTAATTTCATCGAAAACAATGTCCATATTTGAAAGTTAGAGCATTTAGTCCACTTGAACAAATAAGTGAGTTTTAAAAAACAAAAAGATGAATAGGATCAAAGGTAAAATTTTGGGTTTTCCTCCAGCCCAATGGGAAGCTGACACTTGTTGAATGTTGGTTGGCCTAAACTTCCGGGCACATGGAAATTTGTGATTGGTTTGTGGAGAGCCAATGGGTAGTTGACACGTGGCTAGCCTACAGACTGTCATGTGCCCCTTGTAAAGGTCGAGTTTTGACTAAGTCCAAAGGTTGAATTTTAATATTTGGTAGGGAAAATTTTTATTTTTGGTGGAAAGGCAGAGGTCAGGGTCAAACCAACGACTTTTCTCGCACTAACCACATAACTTACCATTACACCATGAAATAAGTCTTAATATGTGTGTGGGACAATACGTATTTTAAGTTTCAATTGAGTTTGGGTGGCACTTAAAAAGGGCTAGCCCTAAGGGCCGAACCCTTATACACGTGACTATGGTACTATGACTGCTAGCGGAAGACTTATTGTAATGGTGCGGAATTAACCATTAAGCATGGTTTAATTAACCATAACCCAAAGTTAAAACACTAGTCTGATTTTTAATTTGGATTTAGTTAATCACGCAACCAGTGGCTAAGTACCAATTAAACAAATCTTAAAATTTAATTAAAACTATTTTATCTTGGAGGATAAACTGGTGGAGCCCCTAATTTCGGCGCCACTTCCACATTTGGCGGTGCTAACTGGAGTTTCTCTAGACTTAGTGGAGGTTTCCTAGGCCATAATTGAATGAGGCATAACTAGAGCATTTTTCCACCACATTAGGCTCAGAAAGAGTCATTCATATATGAATTGGATGCTTTTATCATGATAGTGTAGGTTTCAGAGGTACAAAAGAACTTATGTAAGTGATTTTTCCACTTTGAAGATTAAAGAAGCCTTGGGTCACCAGGAGAGGAGGTCATGCCTAGTCCACTTGAAGACCATTTTTCGATCTTCAAGAGTGTATTTTGAGGTTTTTTTGTCTTATGAATCCAATGGAGTAGGTTGCAAAGACATTGGAGCACTGTAGGTGCATGTAATCAAATAATTGACCATTAATCCAAAGAGGGCCTAGCTAGTTGAATCAAGTCCATGGAGATGTAGCCCAAGACGGGTAAACTCCATTATCAGTTATTGTGTAATTTGTTTCTGTGTATTACAGTCTCTACCATTTAATTTATGTTATGTGCTTTAAAATCTAAATTACATAATGAAATGCTCATAAAATAGACACAGAACTTGACACATAAAACCTTTCACAAATTGCTAATTTGAGATGATCCTAAGCATATTTTTTTAATAATGATGAGGGATCTAGCACAATAGAACTATTTTCCCCATATTCATATCAAGTTGGTATGAGAGAAAAATTTAGCTCATTTTAGCCTGAGATGGTTTTCCAAAGTTATCTAGAAAATTAGCTATTGATTTTTAATTGTGCAAAGAGAATTTAACTGTGTGCAAGTTTATGTGTGTAAGGAGAAGGTAAGATTGAGGACTCAACTCTCAAATAACAACAAAGAATATTTTTATGCAGTATAGGTGTAATGTAATATTAACTAACTATTGTTTCTAGTCAATCTTCCTTAGCAAAACTCTTTGATAAATAAATGTTGCAGAAGCTCTACATCATGAATGATATGGTTCAAGATATGTATGAAGATAATAGGGAGAAAATTATACCTCAAGAGAAGTTGATTGCCATGAAGGATGAGAAGTAAGAGCTTCTTCAAAAGGTGCATGAGATGGATATTCAACTCCATAATGAAAATGCAACCCTAGAAAAGATACATAATATGGAGACTCATCTCCATATTGCAAAGCAAAACCTTAGACAAGTATGTGCATGAGAAAGAGGTATGAAATTAAATTTTATCCTATATTTCTTCTCAAAATGAATGTGTAGGTGCTTTTGAAAGACACACTAGAGGAATAGGGTCAAAATTATTAATGAAGATGGGCTAGGAAGGTAACAAATTTGGAAAACATGCACAAAGGCATAGTTGAACCAATTTTTGTTGAGGAAAGGCCTAGGTATTTGGGTCTTGGTTATGTAAAACATGATGGAGAATTCTCCAAAGCCAAGGAGGCACATGAAGGTGTTCCAAGAGGTAATTTCATTACATGTTCATTACCTCAAGCTTGTGAAGTTTGTGTTCATGGGGAATGCAAACGTTTTACACCCACTTTGCAAGAAGATGCTAACAAGAATGCAGCTAATGAGAAATGCAAGCAAGAGGATGTTAAAATATTTAAAGTCATTGAAGCCATTATTGATATTCCAAAGAGAGCAACTACCTCATCAAATTCACCACCTCAAGAAACCGACAAAGGTGAGTGTCCAAGGTATAAATCTACCTTTAATCAATTTGCTTTTGATTATGATGAACATGGAAAATTCTCACATAAGATTTGGAGAAATTTTACATGTTCCTTTTGTGGTTCGAATAATCATATTGTTTAAATATGTTGGAATAAGATAGGCATACATAGGAAACTTTCAAAGAAAAGGAGACAAAAATCTAAAGGTCCGTTGGATAATGTAAACCATGTTGAAAAGAAGATTCAATTATTTTTCACTAATTGCCATAAGCAAGGTCGTCTTGTAGAAAAGTGTTGGACTTTGTATCCAACAAGTCACCCACAACATTTGAAGAATATGGAGAGAGATATTTTCAAGAATGGAAAGGAGGATTCGATAATTTATGTGGGTTGGGATGATTCACATGATGAAGTGTAGCTAAAAGAAGCACCATTAAAGTGGTTTGGAAAGATATGGTTAGATTTCTTAACCAATTAAGGCCTAGCATTACTTTTGATGATTGATGCAAATCTCACCTATTTGATGCATTTATTTTCTTTTGAAAGTATGCTTCATGTTGCAAGTTTACGCCAGGAAGATGTTTGAAAGAGGAGTATGTTGACTCACTTTGTTTATCATGTATTTTTCTCAACTTGAGAGTGTTGATCATTTGCACATGCACGAGTTTCGTCTTGTGTTTGGTCGATGGTTTTTAGACTGATATATAACAGTAAATGGCGATGTTCACATGATGTGAAATTTGTTTCTTTAAAGGAGAAAAAGGATATGTTGTCAAGTTATGTTTCTTGCATGATGTGTTTTTCAGATTGATGGTTGTATTTGTGACAAGATGTCTCAGGATTTGGGAAGGTCCACTCTTGAGCGAGAGGCTCATGATTAGCCTTCACTCTAAAATCATGACATGAGAAACATGTCAATACTGGAGGATGATGAGATAAAGAAGCACAAAGTGGAAAATATTCCAAAACGTTTGTATAAAAAAGAATGGCCATTGTAGACCATTTGATGTGTTGACACCAAGAAGTGAAGGAGATGGTGAATGCATTCTTCTAGATGTGGAATTTGGAGCTGTGGAGGTAAAAATAATGGTAATTTATTTTCCCTATGAATATTGATATTGGAAATAATTGTTGTAGTTCACTTAGATGGGCTTACCTTGGAAAAGTGGTTTCCAAGGAGAAACTTGCATCGAATGCATGTGTGTGCAAAGGAGGAACATGATTCTCAGTGGGAAGGTCATCAACCAACTTTCCAAGAAGTGAGGGATCGCTTTGTTACATCAAGGTCTTTAATAAGTTAGCTAGGAGCCAATAGGTGTTGGATTGGGTTAGCAACAAAAGGAGGACATTGGTTGAAGTGCCAAGCCATTTGCAAGGCAAGGCATGTCAGTGAACCCCAAGTGGTTGTCATGGAGATTCTTCCAAGTAGAATCAAGTTGATAGAACTTGGGAAACAGAAGAACATTCAACTCTCATCAGATAACCAACTTTTGTGGGTCCAAAAGTATGTCAATGGGAAGGAATCATCGTGTTATCACTTAGAAAAAGTGAAACATTATTTGAAATGGTCATAGAGTTCATTTGTCACAAGTTGGTATAGGAAATTAAAAAAAGTTCATCTTTAAACCTATCCTAAGGTTCAAACCCACCTCCATATAGGTCACATCATGTCTCATCAGTCATCATTAGGTGTCAAATTCCATATCGCAAGAATTTAGATCCGAAAAGGACAGTTCAACCAGTTTTTCCTCTTTTCATAGCATTTTACATTGTAAAATAGCAGTTTTCGTGATGAAACTACCTAATAGTTTCATAGAAAAACTGTTAGAAAATGAACTAGCCACACTACGAAAAAACATTTATCTCTATCTTGTCAAATCTGGTGAAAGGTGTTAGTTCATGATTAGAGGAGATAGGGTAAATTTCATTCGAGTCAATTAGGGTTATTTCAAAGGTACAAGGTCATGCCTGAGGTCATCATTACCATTTTTACCATGCATGAGTCGTGATTAGGGAATGAGTTGTCATCGAAACCATAAAACATTGCCCAATTGAGTATTTTTTTCATTCTCTATTTTATCCTTGCATGTTATTGAGTTTTTGGAGAGCTGCTTCACTGAGCCTAGCTGCTTGCTGGAATTTTTAAAAGTTGAGGTGTCATTAATCAAGTGAGGCTGAGAAGATATAAACTCACCGTGGCTGCAAGAAATAAGACTAACAAAGGTGGTCACTTTCTTAGATATGAGCCCATTGACATGAGTTTGTTAAATGAAGACCCAACTGCCTTGAATATATTCGGAAGAACATGTTGTTTGCAATTTTTCCAAATATTGCAAGGGTGACATTTACAGGTTTCTAAGGAGTTTTCTATCAGTTTCAATGGGACAACTTAAAAGGTGGGAATGTTAAACATCACAGTAACACTAGAGACCATTGCAATAGCAACAAGCATCCCTAGGGGAGGGGAACAATGGTTCAAAGGCATCAAGTTCACCATTCAGGACTGCAAAGAATTTATCAAGTCAGAGCATAGTGAAATTGATCTCACAAATGCTATCCCAAGGAGCTACATGAAAGACAACTTCTCAAAGTTGCTGCTAATTATTCAGAAGTACTTCACCTATGAAGGGAGGTTTCACATGGTCTATTCCTACCACCTTAGGATTCTATTGCATTTTTTGGGTAAGATGTCTCTTGAATTTCCCTTTCACTTATACAAAAGTGTAGCTAAAATGTCAGATAAGGTCCAAGTTAAAAAATAAGGAATTGAAACTTCTCTCTTTCATCATGGTTTGATCAAGTTGATGGTGTTAGAGGAGTTAAAAATATTAGGCAAAGATTGGACATAATTTTTGTTCATCAGTGGTTTTGAAATAGATGTTTTCACTCCTAAATGAGTTCCCAAACCTAGATATGTTTCATCACGTATAGTAGTAGAGAAAGTTGAGCCAATGATCATGGAGACAGAGCCTTTGCAGAAGGTTGATACACCCAAAGCTACACCTGCAAAACAGAAGCCAACCATGATCAAAAATGGCAAAAATAGGGTTACAAGGATCCAAACAGTGGCTAAGGGTAACTTAGAAGACATCTTTTATGCTATTCATATTGAAGAAACTCCCATAGTCTAAGCTGAAGATATAGATGAGGGAGGAAGGAAGCTTAAGAAAGGAAAAACATCTAAGAAGTTAGAATTTGCAGGTGATGATGCTAGATTCATGTTTCAAGATAGAAAACCAATAATAAGTCATTCTAGAAAGGTCATGGAAAGCAGAAAAGAGATTCAGAAGGCCAGTGAAATTACTCAGCCACCACCAAGCATCATAGACCTCTCCTCACTTGCAAACAAAGATCTGGTCATCAAACAAAAGAAGGGAAAAGAGAAAATCACTGAAAATATAGAAGTTGAAGCCCTTAAGGAATAGTTGAAAGATACAAGTGAAGAGACATCACTTTTGAGGAAAGAGTTAAAGAAGCATAGAGCTGAAAGAGTGAAATTTGAACAAATGAGAAAGATTTGGGAGGATCAAGTCACAAGTGTCTCAAAGACCTTGGACAACACAAAAAAACTAATAAAGTGGACTCAACCACTAAGAAAAGAGTTAAAGCACATAAAAAAGGTAAAATTGCACTTACAATATAAGAATAGGACACTGAAGGACCAAGTCAAAGACCTTCAAGAACAATTGGACTTGATTCTTGAAGAGTTGGAAAAGAATGGTTTAAAGATGACTATGGTTGAGGAGCCCATTGCTCAATTGATCATAAATGAAGAGGAAACACCATAGGAACCTTAAGTTTAGATTGAATATGCTTCAGAGGGTTCATTACATGCAGAAGATCAATTTGTAGCAATTGGAGGTCACTTTTTGGAGACAATTTTGAAATGGGCAATTTCTGCACTTTTACACAATTTCGTAGTGTTTCCTAGGTTTAAAGCTGGAAGAATGCTACGAAAAAACCTGTAGCAGCATATTTGCCTCTAAAAACACTTTTTTAAGTTTTCAAGGAGGGAGACTGATGGTGGTTATGTTTCATGACTTGATTGACACCATGGAATAGCAAAGGAGCAAATTTATTGGGTGCAGAAGCCATTTTTTCAATGCTACCAAAACTTGCTACGAAACTATCTTGTTTTCGTAGCGAGAAATTGTTAAAGGTTTTGGAGCATCTTAATGGTAGTTTTGGATATATGGACTCATCCAACGTGTCAAGGGAGCTTATCATCAAATACTTATGACTCGAAGGAAGTGCTGTGGAGACTAGTCATTAGCCAAAGCAGATTTGAGCATAAGGGTCATGCTTTCCTCAAAAGTAGGGTTATGCTCCATAGATCTAGGAGGGTGGTTTAATATGTAAATTGGTGATGAACTGTCACATGTATTTTGAGAATGTGATACTTATGTTGTAACCATCATGTAATTTTTTCAAAGATAAGGTAGAGTTATGTAATAAATAGGAGTTCGATTCCTATTAGGAGATGTCTTTTTTAAGGTGTAGCTATCAGTTTTATGTTAGAAGTCATGTTTTTCAGTTATGTGATGTGTCATAGGAGAATTCGATGGTCTAGCCACAAGGAAGATCATCCTTATTGTAAATAAGGTCTATTTAATGACAAAGCATCAAATTAGTCAAGGGTTGGAAATTTTTTGCTGTAAACTGCTACTTTTATGTATTTGAATTATGTCAGTAATACATAGTGACTTTCTTCTTGACATACCTGAGATTCTCATGGGGTTTTTAATGTCTTATTGATCTATATCTTTATTTTTCTACCACTTGCAGTAGATTTAATCTCTATTACCCAGAATTCATAATTTATGCTCTAGCTTACTTTATTGATGAAATGAATGTGTTTCTCTATGTTTTATGTGTGAGTTGCCTATGTTAAAGACCCCTATCTGCCTCAGCTTCCATGGCAAGAAACCTTGCCACTGAAATTGCTGATTGTTGATTGCATAAGCCTAATGGTAGCAAGCCTACATTCTTTTAGCCTGCAAACATAAAAAACAAGTTACATTTCCAATAGAGTTAGCCATCTAGTACCATCATTATTCAATATCATAAAACCCCCTTAAGAGAGCCCTCTCAGACTGAAGAGGCTAAGCTTCAGTCAAAAGCTAGTTTGAAACAGTTACATTGAGTTGTTTGATAATCAGCCAATCAAGTACAGTTTTCTGATAACACATCAGAATCTAGATTGGGGGCAAAAACTTGCTAAAAATTCAAAGTGCTCAGAATCGCTCCAAACCAGATTGACCGGATAGGCCTCATCTCTAGGAATCTGACATAATTCGTTTCGTCGAAAAAGAGTCTGTATGTAAAATTTAGAGCCTACTATCTACTTGACCAAACAGACTAATTTAAAAAAAAAGGGTCAAATAGAGTCAAAGGTAAAATTTTGGGTTTTCCTCTGGACCAATGGGAAACTGACACTTTTCAAATGCTAGTTGGCCCAAAATTCTACGCACATGGAAATTTGCGATTGTTTTGTTGAGAGCCAATGGGGAGCTAACACATGGTTAGCATGGAGGCAGCCACGTGCCGCTCCCAAAGGCTGAGTTTTGACTAACTCCAAAGGTTTAATTTTAATATTTGGTAGGGAAAAAAAATATTGTTTGCCGAAGGACGAAAGTCAGAGTCAAACCCACGACCTCCCCCACACTAACCACATATCTTACCATTACACCATAAACTAAGTCTTAATATGTATGGGGGACAATACGTATTTGAATTTTCAATTGAGTTTGATCGGGGTTTAAAAAGGGCCATCCCTCATACACGTGACTATGGTGTTATGACTGTTGGTGGAAGACTTATTGTAATGGCGTAGAATTAACCATTAAGCATGGTTTAACTAACCATAACCCAAAGTTAAAACACTAATCCGATTTTTCATTCAGATTTAGTTAATCGCATAATCAGTGCATGAGTACCAGTTAAACATCGCTTAACAATTAATTAAACCACTTTTAGCTTGGAAGAAAAACTAGAAGAGCCCCTAATTTCGGCACCACTTCCACAATTTGCGGTGCTAACTGGAGTTTCTCTAGACTTAGTGGAAGTTTCGAAGGCTAGAATTGAATGAGGCATAACTGCAGCATTTTTTGACCAAATTAGGCTCAAAAAGAGTCATTACTAGATGTTTTGGATGCTCTGAGAATGATGGTGAAAGTTGCATAGGCATAGGAGCACTTTTATAAGTGATTTTTCCACTTTTAATATTAAATAAGTGTAGGGCCACTAGGATAGGAGGTTATGCCTAGTCCACTTGAAGATCATTTTCAGAGCTTGAAGAGTTTATTTTGAGTTTTTTTGGGTCTTCTGAATCCAATGGAGTAGGTTTCAAAGCCATTGGAACATTGTAGGTGTATTTAATTATAGAATTGACCACTAATAAAAAGAGGGCCTAGCTAGTTGAAGCAACTCCATAGAGATGTAACCCATGAGGGGTGGACTCAGTTATTATCTATTGTCTAATGTGTTTGTTGTGTATTACATTCTCTACAATTTAATTTATGTTATGTGTTTTAAAAGCTAAATTACATAATGAATTTCTCATAAACTGGACACAACTTTACACATAAACCCTTTCACAACTCGCTAATTTGAGATGATCCTAAACACATTTTTTTTAATACTGATGAGGGAGCTAGCACAACAAACCTAGTTTTCCCATATTCAAATCACCCCGAGGAATATAGTAAAAACCACTTGGTTGTTTTTGAGTATTACCCAAATTTATGGATACCATGTTAATATACTAGTAAGGTATTTGAGGTGTGGAAGTCATGCATTGGATAATAGAGTTAGACAAAAAAAATGACAAAGTAGAAGTTTTAGGTGAAGGAGAGGCTCCTAAAAATGTTCCAGAAAGTGACTAGTACCCAACAGGAACTCATGGACCGCCATATAATAATAAATGTGGAGATTTTGAAAATATACAAGTATCAGTAGGTACACTCTTGAAAGTGATTCCTAACATATTTTATCCCAGTGAAAAGTAAAAAGGATTATGGATTTGTGGAATACCTTGACCTAAAAAATTCAAAGGTGTGAAATACTAAGGGTCAGGTCAGAAGGGATCAAATGGAAATCTAGTAAAAGTTGTTGTTTCGCCAGTACAAAGAGGAATATGTGGTGATTCTTCCTGATCCTCTCTGATAATGTCTTCAATACTAAGGAGACTAAGAGGTATTTTTGTTGTAACAATAAAGTTCCTTCGCGATGAAGGTGGTGCAGGAGTAGGGGTTATAACAGCGGAAGGTGATTCAGGTTGGAAGATATTAAATTTAGGTTCGTTAATTTATGGTTCAGCATATCTTATATCTGAAACCTCACTGGTATAATTTTCTCGATGAGCATGTTCAAAAATTACTCGACCAAATGGATCTAAGCCCGATTTTACTTCTGGAAATTGAACCATTCCAGTTTCTATTGTCTTAGATTCTCTAATGGTAGATGTTTCACATTGATTAGAGGTCCCAAATCTTGATGATTTTGAATTTTGAGCTTTAATATTTTCCAACTGACTCGGTGTATATTTAGGGGAAAATCCCTGCATTCTATGCAAATAGCTTGGTAACTCAGCCACGATGAATTTTTATTAAAAATTTAAACTATATTAACAATTCACACATATAGTCACTAAAAAGTAAAAAGAAAACAATAAACACATACTAGTAAATCTAAGTAATCAATCCATACAAACAAGTTTTTTCACAACAAAATCAGTATTTTGTGATAAAATCCAACGTCGTAGAGATGAAGGTGAAAATAAATAAATATAGAGTGGGTGGGACTAGTTACCCTAAAAACGTAGTTAATGAACATGATATGGTGCAAGTGACTCCACTTACGCCATCTCAAGTGAAGAATGCTCTCTAAAAGGTCCATGTGAGTCTAGTCAAGGTCTGTTCTAGGTACAGCAGAGACTTCACCTTCGTCGTCAGCTTTGGTAATAGCCCTAGTATTATGGTATCTAATGTTACCAATTACAACAAATTTAACCTGGGGGTATAGTTGTAGATCAGACATACATGCAAGGGAAGAGTAACATAAATCAATACCCTTGAAAGCTACTCAAAATGATTAATTTGAGATTTACTTTCAAGTAACTCCCAAGTACCTTTCGACACCATTTGTAATGAGTGCAAATTAGACTATTGTAACCAATGAAGTGGGGTTGATCACTCCAATGGGTCTGACATGATCTCATGCTTAACTCCCTTGTTAGAGGAGTTTCCCGGAGCCCAAATGTAATAACTAGTTTTACACCCTATTGCAAGATTCTATTGTTTGTTTGAAACTTTGGAAATTTAACTCACTTCTCTATTCCACATCTATGGAGCCTGATATAATGTTTGTGGAAAAGAGCCCAAAAAACTTAAAAATTTATAGATTGATTTTATTAGCGTTGTGTTTTAAATCTTTTATTTACTCAATTGGTAAATGGATGTCAAACTGATGATATTATGACCTAATTCAAAAATATAATGCAATCAAACATGAAATTGTGATCTTTTCATTTCAATGAATTCCTAATTATGGGAAAGCAAGAGATTTTCAATTTTTCAAGAAAATGCAATAACTCTTAATTTCACTATAACTCTTTTCAAAAATACAAATATTACTTTGTAGTGAGCTAAATACTAAAAATTATATTTCAATTTTTTCAACAACTCAACCATGAAAATTTCCTTTGACAAAGAAGCACTTAAAATTTCCAAAATGCATAAGGAACCAATCAAATTCTACAAATGAATTTACTCAAATGAATGTTATGAAATCTACTATATGTTAAAGTGTAATTCTGGAAATAACTTTGAATACTACAAGAAAAATTACTTCCATTTCCAATTTCAACAAAGAAGCACATCTCATCAAAACACTAATTCTTGACAAACCGTATCTTTCACTCTAGTGCAAATAATTTCCACAAATTAGTAAAATAATCACTTGATATGATATGTTTGACAGAAAAAAATACATGAAGACATTGGATCTAAATCAAACAATCTTTCTTTGCATGAATCAACAAGAAATCAGACAAAGCCTTTACCCCAATTCATGAAAATAAGGAATTCACGGGAAGACCTCTTCAAAACACTCAAAAAAACTCACAGAGACTACTTCAAATGGCATCAACAGGTATAATGACGGAAAAAAACTAAAATTTCAGACTTCAATGAAAGAAAAATTCAATTTTTCAAAAATTCCAGGCATGTGTGTGGGAAAATAGTGTACTTCAGTGCACATGCACATTTTTGTAAGGGCACAATGAGTAGATATGTGCTTGATTTCTAAAGAGAGACTGCGCATGTCAAGAAATTTTAAGAAAAAATAAAAATTCAAGCAAACAAGTAACAAAATCCAAAATATCACTATCTTGTAGACACAGATAAAACAAGTTGACAATATTCAAAATACCTAAACAAGGAGATGATGAATAATATGAATTTACCCAATGGAGTGACCAATTTTTTATAACGGATTAATTTCTAGTGCGGACAGAGGAAATCTCCTTAGGTTTAAAAACTGACCCTAGTAAGAAAAAAGAAATCAAGAAAACCTTTCCCTAAGTTTATCTATACTGAATCATAAGCTAGAATCATAATATATGGAATTCATAAATTTTACGACATGCCCGATGAAGATCCTGCTATGGCTTGATGCAACTTCCTAAATGCTTAAATATCATATCTACAAACATAGAAACAAAAGAGATCAAAGGCATATGCACAATAAATGACTCAATACAAATTATACTAGTGATTAAGGAGATCACTAGTATCTATATTACTTGAATCGACAAATAGAAGCAAAATAAATCATTTATTAGTTCCATTGGACAACATAGTGGAAATAAAAACTCATTTATATTATCTCATAAATAAGAGGAGTTACACAACCTTGACCTTGGTTAAGTGAGGCTCCTCCCAATGATCAATAATCTCCTCCTTGGATGATAAGATTTCCAACCCTATTTGAGTAGCATATGTTTACCTTAAATCATCTCCTCAAACCCTCTCGCCTATGGTTGATTTATAGGCCAAAAGGAGGAGGTTTAAGATCTGTATCTCAAGGATGAGATCCACTAAAGTTGGGATTAGGGCTCCTTGAAGAATAGGAATTAACTCCATCATAAGAGGGGTTAGGCCTGAATAAACATAACCTTGAAGCTTTTAGTTGGGATATCTTTGCCCAACAAAGCTTCTAGATTTCACTTTTTATTTTTACTTTTTTTTGAGTCATGTGTGCAATATATAGTGGAAGACAAAGCAAAATTCTACATGGGATTTAATGGTAAGAGCTAGGTATGCGCAGAAAAAGGTAGGAAACTACGTAGGTGACCAAAATTAGATTTTTGGACCTTGTTACCCAGAATTCTTAGTTTCTTGAATATGTTTAAGTTTTAGACTTGAAAGCAAATGATTTGGAACACATTGATGGATAGAAAAATATCCAATTTAATAGTCAATTTTCCATGGTGAAAAAATGACGTGTAAGAGGAGATCATAAGGAGAGAAGCCTCGGAAAATTTTATTGGGATGGGAATCCAAACTCATTGTCACATGTAACATCATAGACTCATTCCCCCTATAAAATCAAGCATGCATGAGGCCAAATTGATATCTATAGCAATGTGCCATCATTGAATCACTAGTATATCATGATGTATATTCTAATCCCGCTAACTCAAATTTTATTTCCATTAAGAGTTGCTTCTAGTGGTAGTAAGCCTCCTAGTTTGATTACAGCCTCGTCCAAACCATAGACATACAAAAGGCACACATAATTATAGTCTCAACAACTTCTTATTAATATAATAATACCCTTCACCTATATAAACATAAATGGGGGATAAAAGCTACAATATCCTTTGCAAAATTTATTTAATTCAAATGTTGTAAAACCTAGTGTAACTATAAAATGGGAATGAGGATGAAGAGAGGCAGGTGGGTCTAGACATTATGTCACTCAAGCATAGCCTCTCATAATAACTAGGTAAATAAAGTTCTTTGGTTATTTAAATCCATAGGAATGGTGTTAAAATCTTGAAAGGAAAATGAGGGACCTAAACTTTAGGTATACAGGCTAAATTTTGTTGGGTGGTGTTTTAATGGCTACAACACCATCATAATCTAAGAGAATATCATTTAAAACATGATTTCTAGGAATATGAAATGAAAGGTAATCACATCACTTTTCTAGTAAAGTTAATTGAATTATTTTCGATTTTAGTTATTAGGTAGAGGGTGTGCATATTTGTTAATGTATTTTTTGGGGTTATTGTTGTGATTAATTTGAAGTAATAATAATAATAATAATAATAATTTTTGGATGAGGTGATAGATTTGAATAAATAATGTATTGGTGATATAAAACTATTTTCAATCCGTCATATTAATCTTGGGGTTTGGAAAGATAAAGTTATACAATAATACTTTTGGCATGTAACATAGTAATATAATAATATGAATAATTCAAGGTTTTATGTTTTTGTGGATTTTTTTTCCTTCTAGTTCTATTAATTATCGCAAGTCACAATCATTGGTTCAATCAACCATAATAATTATAGATATGGATTCCAATTTCAACTACTTCCCAAGAATAATTAGTTTGGTTTTCTATCATATAATTTATTATTATTATTTTACTGCTAGATATTAAATATTTGGTATGGGATAATTAGCCATTTTTCCCTTCATGTTCTTCCCCTCACCAAATCTCCAAAATACCCTTTCTTTCCTTTTCCCCTGTAGTTGAATCTAACGTGTCCAAATCCCCTATGGCATGAATTATACTCGTAAGGTATATGGTTCCCTTATCCTAGTCAATGTCAACTTTCCCTTTTAGTTGTTCATATGTTCTTCACCAAGTCTCATCTTGGAACAATCCGAGGTCATCAAGGTCACCATGGATGATATGGAAAACCACAAATGAGGGATTACCAAAATAACAAGACATCAACTTCCATTTATTGGGAGCACACACCCATGATAACAAAGGAATGAAATGAATGTTTTTGAAATAGAGGCTTGGGTGAAGATAATTTTTCTCCACAATTTGGAGATTAAGGAGAATGTGGGACATTGGATACCAATAATTTGGTAGCATCCACAATGATCACACCATATATTTTCAAATTTTCTACCTCTACTAATAGATAAGAAAAATTATGTGAAGGTGTTGTTAAGGTAGTCTGTGTAAACTTGACTTGGACATGGAGTCACTTTATTGTTGGATATATTTATGCTTTAGGATTTGATAGCCCATGTTTTTTCCCATGCTATTATAATGAATGTATCTTATTTAAAGGCATGAATAATTCATTGTAACTTTCCTTTGAAATAAGAATAGTAGATCTATTATTTGTAGTTAGTTTTCCCACAAGAGTTTATAAGGTAAAAATATCATTTCCATGATTTAATTTTATTATGTATTATTATTTTTTTAAGTAGACTTGACTAGGTGAAATAATAAAAGTTGTTAGATATATGGTGGTGGTTTTAGTAACATGGTTTTGGTTGCTTGTGGTATTATAAAACATTAATTACATGTGGAAAATCCTTCAAAAATTCTTTGCGATTTCCCACTATAGTGTTCATGATTTGAGTGGAGGGCTCACTTGGTTGAGGCAAGATATTGGACATATTGATTGTTTTTAAGTAAAGACTTGGAAATTTTTAATCCATATGATAATTCTATATCTATTGCTGGCTATTGTTTCGCTAATTGATGCTTTCTAGGGTAAATCATGGTGTGCATGGTTTATATGTATTGTTTCTATGTATGATGTTTTTAATTATTTATATCATGTTTTTTTTTATCAACATGTGGTATCAAATCCAAGTATTATGGCATGTAGAAGGAGGTCATGGTTGTGCTGAAGGCCTCATATTTTTGTTACGGAAATATGGGGGAAACCACCTGGTCCAGACATTAGGGTAGCTCCTTTTCCATTTGGTGTAGTGGCTCCAATTGGGGATAAAGGGACAAGTTTCCCAATAAAGGTAATGAGGGTGTGTTTGTTTATAATATGCAAAAGGAGGAATGATTTAATATACTGATCCAAATGGAAAATGGCATCCACCCATGGTATTAATCCACCCATGTTATCCATCCACCCATGGAATTTACCCATGGTATTGTAAATGGAACCGACCCATGATATTCATCCACACATGGAATTTACCCATGGTATTGTAAGTAGTATCCACCCATGGTATTGACCCATGGTATCAACCCATGGTATCCACCTATGGTATCTACCCATGGTATTGTAACTCAAAAAAATACTATAAATAACAAGCCTCACTTTGTAAAACGACAGATTGTTGACCATAATGTAGCTTCTACAGTTATTCTCTGTTTTAATAAAACAAGTTTCTTTGTGGTTTTATTTTCTTTGTGTTCTCTCTTTTTTTTTTGGCATTTTAATTTTACAGATCTTGTTAGATCCATTTCATTTTTTTTAGATCTTGCAAGCCTCACCCCAATATCCAGATCAGTGGTATTAGATTTAGGTTACGAATCCATGGGAATGAGGATTTGAAGCATATTTCAGTTTCAATTTTTGGCAGCAATCTTTAGCAAACTTCATGAATTTCTTGGGCGGCGAGTTCGAAGATCAGATCTGAAAATTTTGGTGAAATTTTTACAAAATCAAAGACCATATATAGATTCCTTGCAAAAACATACCCAAATTCAAAAAAAAAATTTCGGCCGAATTGGACTTCGGATGAGGGAGATATCACTGATTCTAAATCAACAATGTTGTAGAAAATGCTCTGATGACAATTCGTGGACGGTGTCTCTCCTGTCATTTTTTGTAGTTTTTAGTGTGAAATTTCATAGAAATGGCTATATATTTGATCTCCCCTTGAAAAATCACCCAATTTCAAAAAAAAAAAATCGATCGAATCAGGGTCTGGAAGTGGGAGTTATCATTGATTTAAAATCAACTATTTTTTTCAGAAATTTTGTGACAGTGAGACAGTTCTAGCATGAATCTAAGAGTCTAGAGTCTCCAAATAGTGGTTTAAAACACATGGGAATATGTATAATGATCATTCCATTTCCAAAAAAAGTTATAGTAAATATTCCGAGTTATATTGACCGAGTTATGCTCATTTTAAATCTGGAGTAGCATTCGGAGCGGGTTCCCTTTGGAGACGTGCCCTCCCACCCCACTTTAGTAGGCACTTGGTTCACATTCATCAATTTCAGCATAGCAACATTCAACTTGGGTTATTTGGAGACATGCCCTCCCACCCCAAGCTATGTAGGCACCTGCTACTTCATCAACAATCAACATCACGGTTATGGGTCAACCCCACAAAATCCTTTTCATCGAAGTCCATTTGCGAGGCTGCACATTGTTAGTAACACAGTTGGTCACAAGAATTACAAGGTATCTCTATCCTCAGACCTTCGTTTTTCATGTTTTTGGTTCATCCACAAACCAACGCTTCATCGAAGTCCATTTTCTAGGCTGCACACTGTCAATATCACAGTTGGTCAGAAGAATTATAGGGTATCTCTATCTTTGGATCTTCATTCATCACGGTTAAGGGTTAACTACACAAAACCCTTCTATTCAGTGGCTCTTCATATTCAACAAAGGCTTCTCAGGAGGGAACTTCATGCAATGGAGACCATTGCTTCTTAAGGAGGGAGGAATGATCCGAATGGAAAATGGCATCAACCCATGGTATTCATCCACCCATGTTATCCATCCACCCATGGAATTTACCCATGGTATTGTAAATGGAACCGACCCATGGTATTCATCCACACATGGAATTTACCCATGGTATCCACCTATGGTATCTACCCATGGTATTGTAACTCAATAAAAGGATATAAATAACAAGCCTCACTTTGTAAAAGGACATATTGTTGACCACAATGTAGCTTCTACAGTTATTCTCTCTTTTAATAAAACAAGTTTCTTTGTGGTTTTATTTGCTTTGTGTTCTCTCTTTTTTTTTCCTAGCATTCTAATTTTACAGCTCTTGTTAGATCCATTTCATTTTTTTTAAATCTCAGGGGCCTCTCCCAAGATCCGGATCATCTACTTATGCAAGTAACTAAATATCTATTCTATTATTTACCCGAGGGTGTTCATTCATCAATGCGATCTAAAAGGATATCTTTCAACAATTGGTAATAAAGATCATTCAATTGTTGAAAGAGAAGAAAATTATGAAAATGATTATTTTGATTAAATAGTTAATCAAAACAATTATGAGAGATGTATCACATTCATAGTTTTAATCATATATGAAATAAGGAATCATAGATAAACATCAGTACATAAGTGCATTTAACATTCACCTATAATAACAGGTCTCATACATAATACAGATAAAAGGATTGTTGTCAATTCAAGAATTTTTTTTTAACATAACCTGTAGAAATACCATATATGCAATGTTCTACTCATTAAATCAATAGTAGTGTCTTCTCCTCTTCAAGTAAAATAAATTCAATGAGTTCAGAAGTGCAACTTCATTTAAACAACTTCAATATCAAGAGAAATATTTGTTTCATTAACTCATCAAAGCATTCACAAAAATACAAAAGTGCAGTCTTTTGCAAATATTTTTTCATAAATTTCTAGACACTTCTCTAAATGCATGAGATGGGTTTATATAGTATCTAATATGAAAAAAATAGATTATACAAAATTTATTTCAGGAGTTTTCAAACAACTGTCCTCGTAATGAGTAACTTAAATCTCAAAATAAATGAAATCTAATGACTTGATATTATTTGGAAGCTTTCTTGTTTTCCAACTAGGCTTGAAGGTCACAGATACCAGTCATTGGTTTCACTTGTGGTGGTGAGCCGATTCTCATTCTGATTTTTCCTGCAAGTATGGCTTCAGCGAGAGGTGGTAGCATATTCTCTATTGAATTTGTTAGAAAATTTAACGTCATGGTTTGACTATGTGGTTTAACAAGATACTGCTAGTATGCCTCCCAATCCGTCTCTGAAATCTGTTTGATCGAATCTCTTTGAACTTGATATTTTTCCATCCAAATTTCACTTAATTCTTTCATATCTAGCAGTGTGTCTGAGTCACCTTCTTTGATAAAGTTGGTAGTATGAAGTGTGAAGTACTATCTCTATAATATTTCTTGTTGCTCCTGCTACTCTTGTTACTACTCATTCTACCTGTTTAATATTTACATCCCAATCTGTGAATAAGATGTCTTAAAGAGTTTCTTCAATTTCAAGAAGATCTGAATTTCTCCCTTCGTGTGTTTCTTGCCATGTAATATGATCTAAGATTTTAGTATTAAATTCTTCAAATTCGGTCCTCTGATCAATTACTTGATTTTTCAATTGTTCATTAATCTCTAAATAAGGACTAATAATAAAGATCTTTTGGCAAAATAGACCTTGTTGTGTTTGAGAATTCAGCTCCAAAGCTTCCTTGATAAATTCATCCTTACATGGAATATCTTTGTATCTGGTAATCAATTCCTGCATTTCACAAATTTGTAGAGCCTTTGCAGTGATATCTTCTTTATACCTTATTTTCATTGCTTCCATATCCTTTTGCAATTGTGATAGATGCATCTCAACTTGTTTATTAACATTCATTTTTTCAATCTCTTGCTGTTGCTCCAACTGTGAGATTCTTTCTTCCTTTTATTTTAATAAACTGAGACCTTGGTTTCTTTATCAATTGTTTCTTTGGTGTAGGTTCCTACTAATTATGACAAATTAGTGATATTTTCGGTTTGGTCAGTGATAGTGTCTTTCCAGACTACTTCCATTGACTCACTTCCCGGTAACACTTCAGTAGAATTCGTCACTCTTATTCTTTTTCTCTGTCTCCTTACTACAATATTATGCTCAGGACTATAAAAAACATCTAGAGGAGTAATTTCCTCTATTTTCAGGGTGATTTAAGATGTAGGGAATGCAAGGATAAGCTATACGTTCTGCGAGCTTATTTATTGATTGCCTCCTATTTCGGGATTTTCTCTATGTTTGCTGAGGTGTATGAAATTATGAAGTTTCTTGAACATTTGTTATCTATTTCCTATTCTGGAAGCTTTGACAAAATTATTCCCATTGTTGTTCCATATCATTGTAGTTTTCCTTATGAATAATGCTTTGACTTGGATCAATTTCCATCTGTTGTTCTATTGATTTGTGACTGGTCTCAGCCATGGCTTCTATTTCCGTTAGTTGCTTATGATATTGTTATGTGTTGTGATTTGAGTTCTTTTCTGATTCTTCTTCTGAATTGAGCTCATCAATATTAATGCAAACACTGGGTGTAGCTTTATATTGGGTTCTCAACAAATTTAACGGAATTTGTTCAAGCCTTTGGCTTTGAATTCTTGGAATTTGTGAAAATCAACTGGATCCAACTTTACCTTTGCCTAATTTATAGCTTTCTCAAAAGATTCAATGGATTCAAATAGATCTTCTAATTTATCATCTTCATGAATAAATGCCTTAACTCTTATTGACATAGTGAAATTGTAGGCTATATTATCTAGATCATATTTCCTTCTTCTTTTTTTCTAGTGGTTCACGTTCCTATGTGCCCGCACACATGTACTTGCTACATCCACGGTCTTAATATATCGTAGTAAATCCTCCCGAAGGGATCTACTGTCGGCCTAACACTGAGGCCTAATCCCGCGGGTGTCTAGGAGATTTGATCCTGTGACCTCTAAATCTGGGAGTACTTCCAAGTGGGGACTCAACCAATTGAGCTAACCCTTGGGGCTATCTGGATCATATTTCCTGCTTGGAATGGTGGAAGATTTAGGATTTCTACGTTTTGAATTTATTTTATTGCATGACCAAAATCATTTAGTGTAAAATCACCACACTGTATCAGGAAAACTGGCCATAAATCTTTCTTTGAATATTTTAGGCTCTTTGCAAGGCTGTTTCCTACTGATTGGTAAGAAATTTCCCTTGCTAGTAGTTTTTTGGGGACATATAGAGGAAGAACATGAGGTTTTGCAATAATCCCAAAAACTCTGATATAGGTAAAAAATTGTTCAATAAAATACTTCCCAATTGGGAGAAGGTCTAGACTTACTTCTTTAGAAAACCGTGGAGATTTCTTGTCAAAAATAAGTTGGTGCATGGGCAGTATGACACCATGAAAAATATTGTAAAAATGAGATACAAAATGGGAATGCCATAACTCTTTATGACTGAGGTGAATAGGCTTGGGTTTTGACTGGTCCATTTCCAACCCATGATTTGAAATTTAGTGCAAAAACAGATAGCATTCATAATTTATGCACTCATATAGAATGGGTGAAAAAATCTCATGGAGGAATTTCTTTTACGACGATAGTCAAAGATAACGATAGCTAGGTTATCAGATAGGATGGTGGCCCAGTTCATTATAATGGAATTGGAACATGAATCTATTAAGGAGACCTATTAAAAACCTGGTGTTTTCTAGTTTTACATATAACCTACATAACATAGCAGCCGCATAGTTATGGGGGGTTGTTAAAGAAGCAATAGGGTACATACCAGTTTTATCTTGCTTGAATTTGTTGGTCCCAGACCTCTAATTCTGAATCATTTTTAATGGCTCATCATTCTCTTTAGAGAATTGTGATAGGAATGTTGAATCACAAATTTTCTAAGGTTCTGGAAGATGGTAAATTTGCCTCAGGTCTTCAGCTCAGAAAGATCCCATGAGTTCCATCCTTGAATTTCCTCCCTGTAACTATACTTCATTGACTAAATACTCCAAGAAGACATGATGAGGGGTTTACCTGTGCACTTTAGAACATGAATCGAATGTTAATGACACAAATGGATAAAGAAAATAGGATAGAATGGAAGGAAAAGATGTGCAGGTTTGGCTCCCAACAATATATATATATATATATATATATATATATATATATATATTTGTTTATCCTTCAAAGGTAGATGGATTTTTTCAAAGTTACATATTCCTTATAGTTTTTTTCCCATGGTTTTTCATGTAGTTCGATGGGGTCATTCAGTTTATGAAAACATTCAAAAATTCATTCAGTTTCAACTTACTGTAAATGTCACAACATTTCTAATTAATTTTGTTTATATTGTTTCATCCAAACATGTTCCTCTCATTATTGTTTAGGTTAGTGTCAAAATCAATAAAATTGTGGGTCATCTCTTACCTAAACTCTTCCTTTTATTCTCATGGATTTGGCTCGCTTTACATCTACATAGCTTCTTTGGGTCAACCTTATCATGGATACTCTTGGAGCTCTTGCATTGGAAACGAAACCCCCAACTGATCACTTAATGAAATAACCTCTAGTAAGATGGAGATAGGAATTATTGTTAACTTCAATTCCTCCACTGAAAGGATGACGATGAAACTGATTGAGTTGAAATCTAACGTATAAACACAATTTCCAGCAACAAATTAGTGTAGCAAAATTTTCAACTTTGCTAAGACCCAGATTTACTCTTCTCTATGATGCAATTTGATTTTGTTCTTGCCACCTAGTGCATAGTTACATATTCCATTGTATTAACACATAATATTTATATGTTTCAGCATTATGCCATCTCCACATTTCAATAAAAAATGGATTCTTTTAGGGAAAATTCTATTTAATAATGGACAATCCAAAGTTAATGTTTGGATTCCACTTAAGCAAAACCGCCAGCATACCGTATGAGCAACCAAAGGAATCAAATGTGTTAACCATAACGTAACATACCATGGTAAATATGCAACAAGGATGAGTTTAATTTTTAGAATTTGGTGTTATGATTGGAACCTTCACCATAGTTCCTCAACACAAACTTGTGCATTGAACCATGGTCCACTCAATTCAATACAGGATTTCAAACAGCTATCGACCCCATTGTTAAAACTCTACTTAGTCTAAATATGGTCTACGCAGGATTATACACAGCAATCGACCCATTGTAATATCTATGTCGGATTACAAACAACAAAATGAATTGAATGTTTCTGAATTTAACTCAATGTGACCAAACCTTGTGTTGCAGATAACAGTGTTTCTTTGCTTCACGGTATTCCACTGGACGTCAGCAACCATGCATCTAACTAACATGTCTTTGCCAGTGTTAGGACTGCATCAAGTTTCGATCTCCTTCCCTCATAGCCGCCTTAATTTCATGTTTCTTCCTTAACGGATCTGCTGTCGTCTTCATCCATCCTTCATACTTTTAACTCTAGCCTTTGTTTATGATTCATATGATTTGTTTTTCCTTTGTGTTTTTTAATTTACATACTGGCAAGCTTCTCTCTTTCTCTCTGTCTTTTTTCTCCCTATTTCCTCATTATTTATATTTAAAATATGAAACTTTTCTTCCTAGAATAGGTTTATTCTCGAATTTTCTCAACACATCAATACCTCCCTATTTTTAAGTTATTATCCCTATGTTGGCTCTATATCCATGCAGGGAAAGAAACCAACTACTAATTTTATTCCTAATTTATTTAAATATGAAAACAAACTAACAATACTCATAAATAAATAACAATAATAATTAAATATACTACTACTAATTTTTTCTTTGGATTAGCCACAACATGTGACCAAAACATCACATTGTTGGCTAAGTTCCCGATGCTCTTGCATCAGACTCCTGGGGAAGAAAACTGATCTTGTAATGCTTCAGAATCGATTCCCAAGTTTTGTAGCTCTATTGCAGTCATCCAACTGGCGTCTTCCATTGGTTGTCCCTTCCACTTGACTAAATACTGATAATAGGTTTGGCTCCTGGTTTTCTTTGACACTCTTTTCTCCAAAATGGTTTCAACTTCCCTCTTCCCTGCTTTGGGCATCTGCTCTTCCCAATTCACTGTTGGGTTTTCTTCTACTATGGCATCCCCTTGTGGTTCTTATTCTAGTTCTTAGTACAGGTACAAATCTGCAATATTGAATGTTGGTGATATTCCAATTCCTATTGGAAATTTAACTTCATATGCATTTGAAGAAAATTTCCTTATAATTTTACATGGTCCTATCTTTTTTAGTTTTAATTTGTTATAAGTTTCAACAGGAAATCTTTATTTTCTTAAATAGACCATAACTAAATCACCCACTTGGAATTCTTTTTCTCGCCTCCTCATATCTTCTCTTTGCTTGTATTTTCTATTACTTTCCTGCAATCTACTTTTGACATCCTCTTGTAGTTCCTGCATCTGTTCTGTGAATTCTTCAGCCTTTGCGCTCCTTATCTCCTATTTTCCCAGATCTCTGAGTTCGCGCACACTCCTTGGATGCATTCCAAAAACAATTTGGAATGGACTCATGCCAGTAATTCAATTTGGAGTATTGTTGTAAGCAAACTCATCCTCAGCAAGAGCTAAATCCCATTGTTTAGGATTTTTGTATACCAAGCTTCTCAATATGTTCCCCAAAATTCTATTCACGACCTCAGCCTGTCCATCCATTTGAGAATGAACTGAAACTAAGGTTGGTACCTAGTTTCTTCCACAAAGTCCTCCGAATATGTCCCACAAACGCAGTATCCCTGTCAGACACAATTCTTACAGGCAATCCGTGTAATCTTACAACCTCTGGAAAAAACAGATTAGCAATATGTGTTGCGTCACTTGCTTTCTTGCATGCAATAAAATGATCCATTTTAGAAAATCTATCTACCACAACATAAATGCAATCATTCCCCCTTTGAGATTTTGGCAAACCCAAAACAAAATCCATACTGAATGCATCCCACGATCGGTCAGGTATTGGTAATGGCTGATACAATCTCGTATTATGACTTTTCCTTTTTGCATGCTGACAAATCCTCCACTTTTCCACAAATCGTTTAACATCAATTTGCATCTTTGGCTAGTAATCAAAATTGTTTACCTGAGAAAAGGTTTTGTCATATCCAAAATGTCCGGATAGACCTCCACTATGCTTATCCTTGATTATGTTTTCCCTCATAGAACATTTACGAATACATAACTTATTATTTTTGAATAGTAATCCCCCTTGGATAAGATAATCCAACCACTGGCTTCTGTTATGGATTGCTGGATTTTCTACTGCCGCATAAATTTCTTTAAATTATGCATCATCTTTATACATGTCAACCATTTCCTTGAACCCTAGAACACCAGATTGTAACTCATGCATAATTAAGTTCACCCTGCTCAAAGCATTAACAACTTTGTTCAATTTACCACTTGTATGTTTGATTACAAAAGTGAAACTCAACAAATATTATACCCATTTGGAATGTTTATGATTTAACTTTGGTTGATTTTTTTATAAACTGTAATGCATGATTATTAGAATATAACACAAACTCTTTTGGCAACAAATAATGCATCCATTTCTTTAAGGCTTGTACAACAACATAAAATTCTTTGTCATAAGATGAATATTTCTTCTTTGCTTCATTTACTTTTTCACTGAATTATGCTATTGGTTTCAAATCTTGGCTCAGAACTACTCCAATCGCAATTCCACTAGCATCAGTTTCAACCTGGAAAACTTTCTCAAAATTTGGTAAGGCCAAGACTGATTTTTCAGTTATCTTTTTCTTTAGAAATTTAAATTTTTGATATGCTGCTTCTATCCATTTGAACGACTGATTAATTTCTATGATCGTTTCAATAATGTGTGCACAAATCTGACTAAAACTTCGAATAAATTTTTGGTAGAACCTTGCAATACCATGGAAGCTTCTTACCTCAAATATGCTTCTAGGAGTTGGCCAATTTACAATTTCTTGGATTTTCTCCGGATCCATTTTCAACCCTTCCTTAGAGACTACGAACCCCAAATAAATTAGTTCTTCCTTCATAAAGCTGCATTTCTTCAAATTTATCAGCAGTTTTTCTTTTTGCAATGTTTTTAGAAATAATTTAAGGTGTTCTAGATGCTCCTCCCTACTTCGATTGAAAATCAGAATATCATCAAGATAAAAAATTATAAATTTACCCGCATATTCTTTCAAAACTTCATCCATTAACCTCATGAAAGTACTAGGTGCATTAGTAAGCCCAAAAGGCATCATTAACCATTTATATAAACCATTGTTTGTCTTAAATGTAGTTTTACACTCATCCCCTTCTGGAATCCTTATCTGATGATATCCACTCTTCAAATCTATCTTAGAAAAATAATTCGACCCACTCAAAAAATCCATTAAATCATCCATTCGTGGTAAAGGAAAACAATACCTGATGGTGATTTTTTTTATGGCTCGAGAATCTGTGCACATGCGCCATTCACCTCCTTTCTTTGGACTGAGTACTATTGGTACAACACATGGACTGAGGCTTTCTCTGATTAATCCTTTATCCATCAATTCTTTCACTTGTCTTCCAACTTCAGCATTTTCCTCCGGTGTTAACCTGTAGGCTACTTTATTCGGAAAACTGGCTCCAGGGATTAGATCAATGTTGTGACTAATACTCCTGATGGGCGGTAACTCATTTTCAAACTCATCCACAACAATATCAGCAAAATAATTCAACAGATTGCGAATTTATTTAGGTAAATCTTCTAAATTTGTAGAAGTTAAAATTACCTTGGGTCTCCCAACAATAGAAAAATGCATCTCCTTTCCCTTCTCGACTTCTTGCAATAGGATTTTTCAACTCATCAACATAATGTTGTTTCCAGGTGCTTCCTTGTTAGTTTCATCTTTCAATGGCAGCAGTGTATGCTTGTTCCTGTCTTTCTCAAGAGTATAAGTGTTTCTTCTGCCATCATGTATGGCTTTCTAGTCAAACTACCAGGGCCTTCCTAGCAATATGTGACATACATCCATCGGCATTACATCACATAAAATATCATCCTTATAAGTACCAATCTGGATTTCAACTTTAAATTATTCAGTTACAATAATTTGATGGCCTTTTTGGAGCCATGATACTTTATAAGGAGTGGGGTGTACTGTTTTCTCCAACTTCAATTTGTCCACCATTTTTGTAGAAACAAGATTATTAGTACTACCGCTATCAATTACCAATTTACAACACTTACCCTTTGACTTACATACAGTTCTGAACAGATTCTTTCTCTGAGCTGGTTCTCTGGCTTCCTTAGCTTCTTTAAGAAATATCCTTTTCAACAACAAGGATTCTCCGGCTTCAGGTGGTTCCTCTTTAGTTTCAGTCTAAGGAATTTCTTCCTTTGTTTTAGCAATGTTCACATTTCTCTAGGTTGCTAATTTATTGTGAGGACCATTCCATTTCACATGTCCCCATTCACCACATGCAAAGCACCAAACATCTCTTCCTCAGCCTATACCTTTGGACACAAACCTTTTGTGACTAGAATCTCCTATTTGTGGTGATCTATTACTCGAACTCCCTGCCTCATTCTAGGAGTGTTGAAATCTGGATTTAAACGTTCCCCTTCCTTTTGCCGAACTCTTACATCTATTTCTTTGATTTTGTTTGCGCAACATATTTTCTTCTGCTCTCAGAGCTGCTTGATAGGCATCTCCAATCGTCTTCAGATTTAATAAGTTGATCTCATCATGTATTTCATATCTCAGACCATTTATATAAATAGCTACCTTTTCTATGTCATCTTCAATATGACCTACCCTAAGACTCAGCTTATAAAATTCTTCAGTATATTATTTGATAGTCATTCCCTTTTGCTTTAAGTTTTGCAATTGTCTAAAAATATTTAATTGATAATCTTTCGGCATGAACTTACCTTTCGTTTTACTCACCATATTATCCCACTGCTTGATTTTGGGTTTCCCTTTTTTCTCCCTGGACAACTGCAATTCATCCCACCACAGGGTTGCATGACCTTTCAATCTCGTGGCTGCAAACTTCACTTTCTTCTTGTCATTGACTTCTTCATAGTCGAAATATTTGTCTAATGAACTGATCTAGTCCATTAGTACTTCCACACTAAGATTTCCGTCATATAAAGGTACTTCTACCTTTGGTCTGCTACTGGATTTTGCTAGCATCCTCATGAATTTAACGGTCTCACTTTCTTCCTCCATTTCTTCTTTGGTGGTCTCTTCTTCATTAACACTAGAAATTCCATCATATATCACCCTCCTTTGAGTAGTTTCCATTGTGGCCATCCGTGTACGCAAGTGCCGGATTTCTTCTAGCAAAATGGCGTTTGCGATAGGTCTCCCTCGACCTATTCCAGCTCTCCTTCTAGGCGGCATTCTCTGCAATCCTTCAAGAACACTCAACTGCTCTGATACCACAAATGATGTAGAAACACAATTTCCAGCAACAAATTAGTGTAGCAAAATTTTCAACGTTGCTAAGACCCAGGTTTACACTTCTCTGTCATGCAATTTGATTTTGTTCTTTCCACCTAGTGCACAGTTACATATTCCATTGTATTAACACATAATATCTATATGTTGTAGCATTATTCCATTCCCACGTTTCAATAATAAATGGATTCTTTTAGGGACAATTCTATTTAATAATGGATAATCCAAAGTTAATGTTTGGAGTCCACTTAAGCAAAACCGCCAGCATACCTCATGAGAAACCAAAGGAATCAAATGCGTTGACCATAACATAACATACCATGGAAAATATGCAACAAGGATGAGTTTAATTTTTATAATTCGGTGTTATGATTGGAACCTTCACCACCGTTTCTCAATGCATACTTGTGCATTGAACCATGGTCCACTCAATTCAATACAGGATTTCAAATAGCTATTGACCCCATTTTTAAACCTCTACATAGTCTAAATATGGTCTACGCAAGATTATACACAGCAATCGACCCATTTTAATATCTATGTCGGATTACACACAACAAAATGAATTGAATGTTTCTGAATTTAACTCAACATGACCAAACCTTGTGTTGCAAATAACAGTGTTTCTTTGCTTCACATTATTACACTGGACGTCGGAAACCATGCATCTGACTAACATGTCTCTGCCAATGTTAAGACTGTGTCAAGTGTCGATCTCCTTCCCTCATAGCCGCATTAATTTCCTGTTGCTTCCTTAATGGATCTACTGCCATCTTCATCCATCCTTTATACTTTTAACTCTAGCCTTTGTTTATGATTCATGAGATTTGAGACTGCTTCAACTGCAAGCGTCATTCCCAATGTAAACTATTCCTGCATTCAACCATTCACGCATATATATATATAGATATATAATGTTCAGCTGCTAACAATAAAATAAATCACTCTAGACTAACCCAAATTTCATTACTGACACTTGGACTGAATAATTCATTGATTGTCCTTTGCGTTTTTTAATTTACATACTGGCAAGCTTCTCTCTTTCTCTCTGTATTTTTTCTCCCTATTTCCCCATTATTTATATTTAAAATATGAAATTTTTCTTCTTAGAATAGGTTTCTTCTCGAATTTTCTCAACAAATCAATACCTCCCTATTATTAAGTGCTTATCTCTATGTTGGCTCTATATCCACGAAGGGAAAGAAAACAACTACTAATTTTATTCCCAATTTATTTAAATATATAAAAAAAACTAACAATACTCATAAATAAATAACAATAATAATTAAATAATTAAATATACTACTACTAATTTTTTCTTTGGATTAGCCACAACATGTGACCAAAACATCACATTGCTGGCTAAGTTCCCAATGCTCGTGCATCAAAATCTATATAACTATAAAATTATTACAAATACTAATAGTTAGATCATATTAACTAATATTGAATAAATACACATGGTTATATTCACAATGAATAACAAAGACGATATATGTGCTAAAGCCACAGTACATTTCTACTGATACCAATAAAGTGTGCACTTAATACAATTGTGATATAAATTAAAAGTAGCATAAAACTACGCCTTTTATGAAGAAAACTACGAATGTTTCAAATAGGTGTTCATAAGTTTCTGTAAAAACCCATTTTGATTTCCCCAGTATGGGCATATAACTATGTCTAAAGAGTTGTTGTGAGTCGCAACATGGACACATTGTCAATTTTAAAATTGAAGTAGATAAATTATGAACTATGTAAATGTTTCTTGTTTATTAATGAAAATTGTTGAACAACTGACTCAAGGGTGGAGCACCTACACTGAACATGATTCCATGAGTGGTAACTATTTAGGGGGTGTGGGGATAAACCTTGTTTGTAGTGAGCCATAAAATATTACCAGATCTTTAGGCCAAAATTTAAATTTGAAATGTCTCCCTATCTTTTTCCTCCACCTCAAAATTAATTAAATAAAGAACTTGGCAGTTGAAGTAACCACCTCCCAAAATTATGGAAGTTGTATGGTGGTTGAAGAGTTCTTTCATACTTCCACTACGAGGAAAAGACCCTCTAGCAGATGTTTTTGAGGAACCACAAAGAAAAATACCCCATGCGTCCATTTCTAGCAGAGGTTACTAGAGGCGGTTGGCAAGCAAAGGCTTTTGTGGATGTTTTCCTATCAGTGCTCTTATCATTAAAACTTGCCCCTGTGCTCTCAAAAAAAGAAAGAACTAGTGCGGAAAAAAATATTGGCACGCCAGACACCGTGCACTCCGTCCACACAAGCTCGGTGCATCATAATATGTAATGTTCCTAAATTAGCCTCAGCTAATAGGAACATTAATTTTGCCTTGTTTATTTTTGCATTTCATAATTGATGAATAAATTGTAAAGGAGGACATGTAAAACTCCTGAAAACCAAGAATAAATCAATGCCTATGTGAAAAAATACATATATGGGCTATACAAATAAACTCCAGTAGGTGTGAATGGGTTAAATCACAAGAATGGGTCATCTTTGACCAAGTCAAACAACACAGTCTAGATGCATTGAACCTCTTTAAGGGACAACGCAGTTCTAGAAGGAGGTTGTAATGTGAAAAGGGTTAAGTGATTGAAGGTGATTTAGGGTTTGGAAAGACTCCTATCTTATAAAAGGAAGAGGAGGGCAACAAGGAAAGGGTTGTTGAAGATTATCATTTCACAAGGAATTGTCTGCATGACATCCCTTGTTGGGCATTCCTGTTCAGGAATCCCACCTCCTTCCTTGAGCAACTCTTGGAGGAGAATTGTGCTAAAATTTTCCACTATCAGGCTTGGGCCAAGTTTCACCTTACATTACAATGTTTCTCATGTTGAGGGTTGAGCTGTCTTGTGAGCTGCAGCAAGTGGAAGACTAGATCTGCTTAGATCTAGATGATAACAGTGGCTCTTCTCAGTGAGTGTGTATTTTAACCTCCTGGGAGAGTTCATTTGCTGATTATGCTTCAGATCTACATCTTGGCATTAGGCCAAATCATTCTTAGAAGCTACAAAACTGTTCCTCTCCCTAGGACAGCGTTATTTGCAGATCTACAGCTGCAAGGTATTTTGCCAATGTTTTAGAGGAGAGATCTCCGGTGTTGCCCTCTCACTGTGGTGATCCATGGATTGGCCATCCAATCCATGTTTGTTTCAGATATGATATTATATTTACTTGTATTATGCAGAAATTCTGAATCATTATGTAGATCTGAAGTTTTACATCTCAGATCTACTTCTGGTGCTCCATGTTTTGAGCAAAACCCCAAGGGGAATGTATAGATCAGATTTTCTTGTACATGGATACGTATTGGATCTATATTTTTATTTACATATCTGATATATATCTGAAGAATCAATAAAATACTACTTCATCCCTGAAAATAATTTTGTCATGGTTATGCAATCTTTTAACATGGTTGTAGCACCTCTTTCCTAAGGATTTCTTATGTATTCTTTCACTCTTCTTCTGTAAAGTGTATGAATTATGCCTATGATGTTATTTTTCAATGTTAAAACCTTATTTCATTTATACCCTTTAGAAAATCACGCTCACATGCTTCATTAAATTTCTGCATACTTCTAGTCATGGGAAATCAGGGTTTTATAGCCTAGTTAGGAAAGGAGGAACTGTTTAGCATAGAAAAACTTATTTTTTTTTTTTTAAAATTCGACATGGGAGTCCCTCATAACTGTATATTTCATATCAAACCACTCTCCCACCTTATTTTTACGCATATCTCTTAATACACTCGTTTTAGTGCCTAAATCCTTACTTTTCCCCACCTTTTGCCTTATAAAACGCTGTATAAAGTTTCTGCTGCATATTTTGTTGAAATTTAAGTGATTTGGTATCTTTATATGACATATTTATATATCTCTGCATTGGTAATAACTCATATTATTCCCAATAGTGTAGTTGTTCCTAATTTGGGAAAATTACAGTGGTATTAGAGCAAGATCTTTGGCTCAGCCTGTGGCTTCAATCCAAAGTTTTGTACAGCAAGGAGAAATTTCAGAATGATGAAGAATATGGTTTTACTCTCATCAGATTTCATATCTAAGAATAACCTCTCCAAGGAGGTTGAACAAGAAGAAGAAAGGAGAAGCAGTGAAACTCCTAGGAAGTTTCAAGAGCAAAAAGATCTTCCAATCAGATCTACAAGATCTATACATGAGGAAATTTCTGAATCCTCATCTCATGGATATGTGCACTCATCCATATCACCAAAGCTTCAGCGTTCTATCTGTGATTTCTTCATGAAGAGGAAGAAAGGAGGTGTGCCCATTAAGGAGACTCTTAGAGAGTATTTGGAGGAATATGAAGCTCAGTCCAAGGAGTTCAAAGATAACTTTAACTTCCAAGGATTATGCAAGATCAAGGAGGTAAAAGTCACAAAGGAGGAGTAGCATGGCAAGGGTAGATTCTATCTATCTATCTTTGATGGGTCACCTAAATGTCCAGTCAGGGTTTGGGTGAAGGAGCTAGATAACTTTGTGCAACAACATCAAGTTTCAGATATTGAAGCCATCAAAGCAACAACACTAAATTTTGAAGGTAAAGCATATGCTTGGTGGTTGTTTGAGTCTTTTTCCTTGAATAATTCCAATACACCTACTTATGCAAGGTTTATTGAAAGATTTATAGAAAGGTTTCATGAAGCTCCATGTGTATCATCTTCTGTTGATATTGTCAAACCACCTCAGATGAATATTTTGCATGAGTTGGAAGGGTATATGAATCCAAATCCCTTTCTGAAGACCATGGAAGAAGGTGTAAGTTTGTTTTATGCCTTTCCAAGGGCAAGATCTCCATTGAGTGAAGGATCCTCCTCTCAAGAGGAAAGCATGAAGGTTTCTCCTTCAATAGATGACCAAGATCTAATGTCTCTCATTGATGATGGGAAAATTTCAGTTATTGAAGAGGAGGAGGAGGCAAGAGATGATAACACAGACAAAACAAAGGCACCTCAAGCACCTCATGAAGATGAAGTTGGAGCACTTGCTCCAAGGGAAGAAACTCTTGCACTCTTGCAAGGAGTTCCACAAGGTCTCACACATAGATTTCTTGGCATAACACAAGAGCAGAATATACCATCATTGTCAAATGATGAGATCTTGGAGAAAGAAGGAAGAAAGGAGGAGGAAGGGCATAACAAGGTGGAGAACATGAACCCTTCTCTACTTCAGAGCATGGAAACACACAGAAGACAAGAGGATCTATGCATGAAAAGTAGGGGCAAATCTGTCCACCTACATCCACATTCTACTCTATGCCTTGACACCTCTCTACAATGAGGTACTTTACCAGGAGCACCTCTTGATAGGAGGAAATATAAAATGTTCTCTCAACTATGGGCAGCATATACATACTTGGATAAGGAGGGAGCCTTGGGAGAAGCTAGCACAACTCAGAGAATCTCTCATGAATTCAAGAGAGAGATGAACAATTTCCTGAAAGGGGCATTGCTAACTCCCACTCAGAAATCTGTGCTGAAAAAGGAGAAATCAGAGATCTATGATGGCATGAGCATGAGGGCACATGGAAACTCCATATATTTGGGGAAGCCCATGATCTATTCATTCACAAAGAATATTTCTGAAGATAGCAAGGGGATCCTAACCCACTTGTATACATGGGCCAAAAGGAGGAGGTTTTAGAAAACAAGAACTTTCCAAGGGGAAGTTGATTTCCATGTAGTCCAATCTTGTCTTGGGAAAGATCAACTGCAAATGGGGCAACAAAAGGAAGATTATGATGCTCCAGCATGTGATTTTGATATCAAGGATGTCAAAGAAGGGGGCCATTATATGACAAGGGTGGCATTTCAGACCTCTATAGTGCTGTCATTCTTGGAGAGCTTGGATCCTTTTTGGGATTCCCAACTCATGATGGAATACTCCAAGGACCTTTTCACATGGGGGGTTCTTGAAGGGGAAGTAAAGGATGAAAGGTTCAAGGTGGTTGATGGATTTATCTATTTCTATAATCTTATTATTTTGGTTAGTGACTCCAAACTCAAGGAGGGACTACTTGATGCCATCTATGAAATCGTGCTTTCCAAACCCACCGATTTTGTCAAAGCATATCATACTCTCTTGGGTGGTTTCATATGAGAAGGTTTCAAGGAAGAGGTGCACTCTCATATGAGGATGTGCATGGACTACTTGGTAGAGGAGGAGGAGCATAGCTCTTAGAAAGAGCCATCATTCACATCTCCTTACCCATTGAGTGTGAGAGAGAACTCATCCATGAGTTATCCCACTTATGTAAAAAAAATTATATAGAGAGGCTCATCCTCTTGAGCATTATCATGTATCTCCTATATGCTTATATTTTTCTAACACTCATTTGCAGGACATAGCTCCAAAAAGGGGCATATGTATGATTGATTTCATGGGCTACTCAATGCCATGAACTATGTTGATGTAGGACATTCCTTGGAGAACGTTGGAAAGCTATTATATTCCTCATGGTGTGATTCTTTTACACCAACCATGATGTACATTCTCCAAGCATTCCCATGGCATGAGGCAGCAAAATTTTTTTGGGGAAGGCACTTGTCATATCTTATTCTATGGAATTTAAGGGTAAAACTGCACTGGTTGCACATGAGGGAACATCTTCCTTCTCATTTATCACACATGGTAGCTAGCATGATTCTAATCATGATCCCACAAGCTGAAGATGTTCTTATATGTGTTGAAGGCATAGTTGGAGCAAAGGCACACTTGTTGAATGTGCCCTTGGGGGAAGGAGTTCCCCATTATGTTTGCATTTCATGCTTCAATGGGAGCATGAGATTTGGTATGGCCACTATGCTAGATCACTTTTCTCTTTGTAAAGTGAGCCATATGTTTATTGATAGCATGCCTCTCACATGTATTGGGGAGGAGTTTTTCTATGGATTTCCAAGCTGGGAGGTGATCCACTTCATTTGGATGATAGCATGGAGATGAGAGTCTTTCATGGATCATGAAAATCCCCATGATTGTCATCACTTCTATCTTGAGGTGGCCATGGATCAGCAAGAAGGTTTCCACAACAACCTTCCATTTCTTCATGATGAGAGCCCTTGGGTTTATTCACTAAAGGCCAACTTGCATATGGAGGGAGTACCATTGGAAGACAGGGCTATTGCAGAAGATTCAGAGCAATGGTGGAGACTAACAGATGAGGAGGCCACAATAGAAGAAGGGGAGGTTTTGCACCACTCTTGCAGTTGCTTAAGGACAAACAACTTTTGGGAGGGGGAGACTGTAATGTTCCTAAATTAGCCTCAACTAATAGGAACATTAATTTTGCCTTCTTTTTTTTTCATTTCATAATTGATGAATAAATTGTAAATAAGGACATGTAAAACTCCTAAAAACCAACAATAAATCAATGCCTATGTGAACAAAGACATATCTGGGCTATACAAATAAACTCTTGTAGGTGTGAATGGGTTAAATCACAAGAATGGATAATCTTTTACCAAGTCAAACAACGTAGTCTAGATGCATTGAACCTCTTTGAGGGACAACACAGTTCTAGAAGGAGGTTGTAATGTGAAAAGGGTTAAGTGATTCAAGGTGGTTTAGGGTTTGGAAAGACTCCTATCTTATAAAAGGAAGAGGAGGGAAGCATGGAAAGGGTTGTTGAAGATTATCATTTCACAAGGAATTGTCTGCAAGACATCCCTTGTTGGGCATTCATATTCAGAAATCCCACCTCCTTCCTTGAGCAGCTCTTCGAGGATAATTGTGCTAAATTTTTCCACTATCAGGCTTGGGCAAAGCTTCACCTTACATTACAGTGCTGCTCATGTTGATGGTTGAGATGTCTTGTGAGTTGCAGCAAGTGGAAGACTAAATCTGCTTAGATCTAGATGATAGCAGTGGCTCTTCTCAGTGAGTGTGTATTTTAACCTCCTGGAAGAGTTCATTTGTTGATTGTGCTTTAGATCTACATATTTCCATCAATCCAAATCATTCTCAAAAGCTACAACACTGTTCCTCTCCCTAGGACAACGTTATTTGTAGATCTACAGCTGCAGGGTGTTTTGCCAGCGTTTTGGAGGAGGGATCTCTCGTGTTGGGGTTCTTCCTCTCACTGTGGTGATCAATGGATTGGCCATCCAATCCATATTTTTTTCAGATCTGATCTTATATGTACTTGTATTATTCAGAAATTCTAAATCATTCTGCAGATCTGAAGTTTTAGATCTCAGATCTACTTCCGATGCTTCATGTTTTGAGAAAAACCCCAAGGGGAATGTATAGATCAGCTTTTCTTGTACATGGATCTGTATTAGATATATATTTTTATGTAAAAATATGATATAGATCTGAAGAATCAATAAACTACCGCTTCAGCCTTGAAAATAACGTTGTCATGGTTATGCAGTCTTTTAACATGGTTGTAGCACCTCTTTCTTGAGGATTTCTTCTGTATTCTTTCACTCTTCTTCTGTAAAGTGTATGAGTTATGCCTCTGATCTTATTTTTCAATGTTCAGACCCTTGTTCAGTCATACCCTTCAGAAAATCACACTCACATGCTTCAATAAATTTTTGCATACTTTTAGTCATGGGAAATCAGGGTTTTCTAGCCTAGTTAGGAAAGGAGGAAATGTTTAACATAGAAAAACTTATTTTTTTTGCTGAAATTCGACATGGGAGTCCCTCATAACCCTATCTATCATATCAAACTACTCTCCCACCTTATTTTTATGCAGATCTCTGAATACACTCGTTTTAGTGCCTAAATATTTACTTTTCACCACCTTTTTCCTTATAAAATGCTATATAAAGTTGATGCTGCATATTTTATTGAAGGTTAAGTGATTTTGTATCTGTATATGACATATTTTTGTAGCTCCACATTGGTAATAACTCATATTATTCTCAATAGTGTAGTTGTTCCTAATTTGGGAACATTACATAATATAATAGAGCACCAGTGCCTCACAACTCGTCCGCGCCGGTGCATTATAAAACACAATGCCAACACAAAAACCTCCCAGTGCGGTATAAAAAAACCACACCGATGCATCATAGAAAACGTGCCAAAACACAAACTAACTGGTGCGTTTGTAGCAAAAACTACCGGTGCGCTTGTAAACAACGTGCACCAGTAAAGGTTTAAATTTAAAAAAAAAAAATTACAACAAAAAACGCAGATTTTTTAGTTTCCCAGTGCTCCTGAGCTATCAATTACCAGTACGCATGATACCATAGAATGCATTGGTGTGCACCGAACATTAGCACACTGAATAGTCTGCCCTAAGTACACACCGCTGGGGTGTCCAATTACTGTAATGCACCGGGGCGTCAATACTCTTCCGCGCCAGTGCATCATAAAACACCCCGCCAACATAGAAACGAGCCAGTGAATTCTTCTCTAAGAGCACCGGTGTACCAGAAACCACACGCACTGGAATAGCGTTCTATAAAAAAGAAAAATTAAGGTCAAAAAACCAGTGCTTTGTGACTATTATGCACCGGTGCTTTACCATTATGCCGCCCCAGTGCATCATCAAATTTTCACACCGAAACTAAAAAATGCTGGTGCGTGGTTAGGGAAAAGCCCTAGCGCGTTATAAACAATGCGTCAAAATTGATACCGCTTGGTGCGGTTTTATTTAACCGCACCGGTGCACTTATAAAACCCCGCGCACCGAAACAGGGTTAATAAAAAAAAAATTTACTGCCAAAAAACTTCATTATTCACTTTCCTCAGTGCTCCAGAGCTCTCAAGCCCTGGTGCTATTTCCTTATTTCTGAGCCACCCTGACATCGGTGCTGTCATTACACCCATTGCATGCACTGCTACTCTGCATTGGCCACCAATATCTAGCTTGCATTTTGAAAAATAGAGGGAAAATTTTACTTTCCAAATTTTACAGGCAATATGCCTCCTCGACGGAAAAATGTACAAGTATTTTTCTATTTTTTCTATAATTAATCCTTTTAGTGGATTAGATATTAAATAAACTTATAAATAACCATTAAAAAAGAAAAAGAAAAAAAATTTGTCGCGCGGTGTGCTCGAGCTGTTTGGCTCGCACCAGATAGAGGTGCTACCGATAAAATTTACAGGCAACACCGCTACCAGTGCTAATAGTAACCACACCGTTTCTAGGGCGGTGCTGAAAGGCACCCCGAATAATTTTAAACTAAAAATAAAAAATAAAAAAGGTGGTGCGCTCATTTATCCAAGCGCATCGTTGACCCCAGCAATCACAGTGCGGTGCGTTGACTTCATTTTCCGCCCCGGTTTATGTCAGTGCACTGCATTTTGCATTCTGAGAGGGTCAACAGTGCGGTTGGGTAAAATACCGCACCGTCAACTATGTCATTGTCATGAAGTAGGTGCGCTGACATGACTATACACGCCGGGGATTATATTTTACTCAGCGCACCGCTATTCTGAATTATATACAGTCCAAGGTGCTTGAAAAATAGACATTTGCACCGAATCCAGTGCGGTCTGTTTCATTAGGGGCCCCGAGGACGGTGTGCTAAAATATTAGGACGCACCAGCACCAGCGCGTGACTGTTTTTATGGAGCACCGACTTGTATGTTTGTTTCTTTTTCAAAAAAAATTATGTGTATATTTATAAATACATTTCTATTTTAATAAAAAAAAAATTATTTAATATGGCAATGATTCAGAGAGAACAGGAGCAACAGCAGCAAAAAAAAGCAAAACAATATGACATGATTCACCAATGGGAGGTGAGAGAGAGGGAGAGAGATGGATTCCCTCGCCCTGTTACTGCAGATACCCAGAAGATTTTTATGCAGGTAGGCCTCCTCAAGTTCTATGAGGAGGCTATTTCTGGCCTAAAGGCCCATAGTGTGCTTTTGAGACATCTTATCGGTAGGTGGAATGCCCACCGACAGGCTTTTCAGGTTGGTCCTGACTAGTGGTACATACCCACTAAGGAGGACATTTATTTTATTACAAGACTATCGAGGAGAGGGGTGGATTTTCCCTCATTCCTAGACGTGACAGTTGGTTGTGTAGCAGGGAGTCAGTTAGTTTACTCCCATAGATACATTGGAGCACATGTATAGTCTCCTTCAGAGTTTTAGGTACATGGAGGTTAGTTACGTATAGGTGCTTTTGGTAGATAAGACGTGCAGTGCCTCTCTATTATCGCTTCGATCATTTCACACAACACCAGTGACGGGCAACGCATTAGTTGCTCTCTTTTATATTACGTTGATTCTTTAGTACAACAGCCACGACTTGTCAGGTGGTCTACCATTTTTTTGTGACAATTTTGTACGACCTTAGATAGATGTCATGCTCATGCACAAGGGAGGGTCAACTTCCCTTTTGCTTCAGATCTATTTTGTTTATTTTTTGAGAGGTTTCCAAAGATGAGACCTAGTTTTGTTCAACAGCCTCGTAGGCCGATGTTCGAGGCCTGGATGCGCATGTGGGGGCAGATGATGCCCAAGAGGGGAGACACTCTGTTTCCAGTGAGGATATCACATGATTCGCTGGACTTACTAACCAGTGTTGGAGGGCTGCATCCCTTAATTATGGTCCCATGTCCTTATGCTGGACTAGATTGGCGAGGGTGTCCTAACATCCTCTTTACTCCTGATGAGCTGCTAGATGATTGAGGTAATATTACTATTTTATTTATATTTATTCTAACATGTTCTTTAACTTGTTTTTATTAAATTGTGTAATGAAATTGTCTAATTATTGTTGTGTACTTGTATATATTTTGCAGACATTGGCTCTTTTGATGGCGATGAGATGCCGGATCCACCACATGATCCAGGTGTCGATCCTCATGATTACAATTAGGAGATGGCTGATGCGTCAGAGGATGAGGCTAGTGGCGCAACAGAGAGACGTGTTGATCCTCCACCTCATGGTGCACCGGTACCACCTTTTTCTAGGCGTGGTCGACTTGAGACCAGATACTAGATGGAGTTGGGCAGCCAACTCTGTGGATTGATTTCAGATGCGGGCATTAAGCCTGCTCATTACAGAGAGATACATGGCGATGATAGAATATTACAGATGTGGAGAGGCATGCCGCGTGACATATACGGCCTAATGCGTCATGTTGTAGGAGCTACGACATCTGTTACATGATTGAGGAGGATTGTCCGTAGCTATAGGTGTAGTCGAATTGTGGCACGTGATGGACAGTCTGCGAGAATCGACTAAAATGCATCTCGTGATTGTTCACCTCGCGGCACACCTGATGATCAGCATGAGGCTCCACTAGCAGTATCTGACACTAGTCATCATGGATATGATGCTGGACCATCGGCCACGTCCAGTCAACAGCCTGCAGCATCCTTCATGAGTACTAGTCACGATCATCATGAGCAGGCTGGACCATCGACCGCTGAGGCTGCTGTACTATTGACTAAGCATGCCTCCACTACTACTGCACCCCATATTGATCATGTTGTACTACCACCAGCGGATGCATCCATCAGTACTAGTGATCATCATGATCATGAGCAGGCTAGTCGACCATCGACTGTCGAGGCTGCACCCATCCTTACTGATCAAGCTGCATCCACTTGTACTAGTGTTATTGATGTTGTTATACTATCACCAATGCCTGATCCATGACATTTATATTAAAGTTTTATATTTTTAACATTATTCAGTTACATATATATATATATGGTCCATGTATTTTATGTTCATGTTGCAGTTGTACTTAATTTTCATGTTGATGATCATCATGATGTGGCGCATATTGTTAGTCATGTTAGATATGTTCATTTAATGTTTAGCTTGCAGATAGATGTGTATACGTGATAGGCGCATGAGTTATTTGACATTATATTGAGATGTATATTTGAATTTTGTGTTGTGATGATGTTAATATATAATGTTAATTTGATGTTAATTGAATGTGTTTATCAGTCGAATATGATGTTTGTACGATGGTTATCATGATCGTGATGATGTTTATTAATTAATTTAATATTATTAAATGACCATGATATTTATTAAATATTATGTTGTGAATGTAATTGTAATTTAAATTTTAATTCTATGTAAAATTGTAAAATTGTATTTGTATTTGTACTAATTGTAATTTTAAGTGTAATTGTATGTAAGATAATTATTAATGTAAAATTTTAATTGTAATTGTAATATTTAATTTATTCTGAAATGATTGTAATTGTATATATGAAAAATTGTAAAATTGTAATCGTAATTCTAATTGTATGTAGATTTCACAAATTGTAATTGTATTTGTAATTGTAATTTTAATTGAATTATATGTAAAATATTTGTAAAATTGTAATTGTAATTGTAAATGTAATTCTATGTAAAATTGTAAATGTAATTGTATTTGTAACTGTAATTTTAATTGAATTGTCTGTAAAATATTTGTAAAATTGTAATTGTAATTGTAAATGTAATTACGTGTAAAATTGTAAATGTAATTGTACGTTAAAATTGTAATTGTAATTCTAATCGTAATTCATGTATGTGAAATTAATGTAAAATTGTAATTGCAATTTTAATTAATGTAATTGTATGTAAAATTTTAATTCTATTAATGTGAAAATTTTAATTGTGTTAATGTGAAATGATTTTATTAAAATATTTAAATTTGTAAATTTGCAAATAATTGTAAAATAACAAATCTAGAATAATGCGAATTTTTGTAACATAAAGTTTAGAAAATAATGAAAATAAATTCCTGTACTTTATTATTATCATTATTTTATTATGATCTTACATACAAAAATAAAATAAAAAAAAATTTAAAAAGTCTGGTGCACTTATCATCCTAACAGGCCCTGGTGCGTCGTATTAATACAATGCACCAGTGTGTCACATTTCCGTGCATCAGAAACGAATAAACACAAATATAAAAAAATGCAACTCTATTTTGCTTAAGTTTAAAAAAGCGACAATTTGAAAAATGGGCGGAAAAATATTTTCGAAAATATAATTTGATAAAATAATTCTTTAAATACTAAACACTTTTCATTATTTCACTATTTTTGGTAAAAAATTTGAGTCAGATTTTTGCAGGAGATAGACCTGGAGCAAGGGAGCCCGAGGGCACTCTGGATGGTGAAATACATTTGAACAGGAGTATTTAGACAATCAGAAACCAAAACTCTTGTGATTCAAGCCCTTTATCATAGAATTTCAAACCATTTCGTGATTAGATTTAATTCTTTTTTTTACTTTTTTCTGCATTTTTTATTTTTTCCTACAGTTTTATCCATTTTTACCCTGAACTCTTCATTTTTTTGTTTTTTCCCTTTCTTCTCCCTGTTTCTGTGATTTCAGAATTAGGGTTTTTCATTTTAGATTGACGTCCAACCCACGGGACGACTTGCATAATCGGATCCCAATCCATTCAGCCATTGCGTGAATTTTTGAAAAAATGGATTTTTATTTATCAGTGCGCCCTGTGTATGCCACCGCACCGATGCTCTATATTATTACAGCACACCGCGCAAGTTTCGTGTCATAAAAAATTGAAAACATTTTTTTAAATCCATGTGCCAAATCTGAAATAGGGCATCGGTGCTCTCTTTAATAGGAAAGCACCGTACGGTGTATTATACTATTTTGTGGTGTGTTGTTAATATATCCACACACCGGCAGTGGTGTGGATTTCATGAAAGGCACACCGGTGTCTCGAGATTTATTTTCTACTTGAAAAGTTGAGAATTTATTTATAAATATATTAATGAATGATATGCTATAGGTTTTAGATTGATAAAGAAATTACTGACAAGATATCAAGTAACAAAAATACTGTTAACACATCAAGAAAAGAAAAAAAGACAAGTTCTTTGTAAATTCTTTATAAAAAATATTATTTTGGAACTCTATGTAACTTTAAATAATATGTATTGTTTACTGTGTATCATGCAGAGCCACAAAATGACGAAGCTCGATATGATTACTTCTGATCTACGACCAGAAGAGCGTAAAAGTTTAATGGAAAAATTGCAAAAAGATGAATCAGGTGAATGAAACAATATTATTGATCCAATATGAGTTTCTTTTTTAATTATCATTAATAATATACTTAAAATTATTAGATAACATGGGTCAAACAGTCTACTAATTCACATATGTTTAATGTTCTACAGGGACCAACAACTCAGAAAAGGAATGTTGTTCTAAGAAAAGAAAAAAAATAGAACATGCAAATGAAAATGAATTGCTCCTTGGCTCATCTAGAGTGGTGCTAGAAGTTAAAGAAAGAGGGAAAAACTTTTACAAAAGTTTGAGGGATCTAGTGGAATGAATATAACAACGTGCTTCAAATGTAATATGTAATCATTGAATTTTTCGATCATTCGGTACAATAAATAAACAATTTAGCATTAAATATTAATTTTCAAGAATTTTTTGCAAAAAAGAAAAGAAAATGGAACCCATTCAGCACATAAAACAGGACGACAAGGAATAAAATGGTTGATCTCTAAGTTTGTGAGTAATTGTTACTTTCCTATAACAACTTAACTAGATTTCATTTTTGTATTTTTGAAGTTGTTTTACAAAAACCATCATTGAATGTCTTCAAACAGGTGCTAACATACAAAGAAGAACCATCAGACAAATTGATTGAAATTGGGTTAAATATGGGTTGTGAGTATATGTTGGCATATCAGAATTTAATTGTGGAATTTGTAAGCATCTATCGATCTTGTTTTACTTAGCTCCGTCTATAATTAATAGAACAAAAACATCTTTTATATTAAATATATGTTTTTTTATGGGGTATAAAACTTGCAGAAAACAAAGTATGGAACTGCGCCAATAAATGAAATTTTGAAAGATGGCATGGTACATGGTTTTGAAAGAATGTGTATAGTTTATGAGTCAATTTTTGCTATGGTACGTCATTTTTCTTTTCAATTTACATTGATGTATATTATTTAATATTGGAATTTTCATTATTCTCACCAATGTATATACACTCATTTCAGTTTATTTTTATGTTTGTAGATGGAAAGTGAAGAAGAAGAAAACAATCAACGTTGTGAACACAACATTCCTGAAAATAACCCAAGTCATGGAAGTAGCTCTAGCAGTGACAGCAGTTCAAGCAAAGAATGATGATCACTATGTAATTTGGATATCAAAGCAAGGTGTTTTATTTTTTGAAATATGTCTGTGAAATCAGACATTTTGTTTAATGTAATGGACATAGTGTCCCAATTGAAAGACAAAGGGATACGAATAATTGTCCCATTTTGTATGATAAATAATCGAATATATATATATATATATATATATATATATATATATATATATATATATATATATATATATATATATATATATATATATATATATATATAAAGTATGTTTTAATTTATTCTATTTCATTCTCCATTGTCGTTCTCAAATGCACGAATAAAAATTTAATTAATATGAATATTGTTATAAGATTATATATATTTGTCAACTTTTGATGAATAATGAATTTTAAAAAACCACAATAATTCTGATATGATATAACAAATTAATCCAAATAGAACATTCAAATGCATTAATAAAAATATAATTAATATGAATATTGTTATAAGATGTGTCGACTTTTAATAAATAATGAATTTAAAACAATCACAATAATTGGACTATCAGAGGCAGATGTTTCTAAAAAAAATAAAATGAAAATCAGTGCATTTATATGTCTATACGCACTGGTGCATTTATGATTCTATGGGCACCGCACTAATACCGATTCCAGTTATAAATATCGGTGCGTTTGTGTGATACTGCACACCGAGGCATTTATGTATCTATAATCACCAGTGAATTTGTAGATTCCATGTGCACCGCACGAATATCGATACCAATTATAAATCTCGGTTCCTTTCTAGAAAAATGTCAAGTCTTAGAACTCGCAGTAAATAAGTTTTTTAGCAAACCTGATATATTGAGACAGAAGGGTCTACCTAGTCATTTAGTAATAGATGATAAACTCATGATGAATGAGGATTATGTCAAGAAGTTGAGGGAGGTAAGAAAAGAAACTTCTCACATTTCGTTAATGAAAGGCACTCCCATAGGCATGGTCCTCCTTCAAACTCTCGAAAACTTATTTTACCTCCAGCATAAGATAAATCACATTTTTGTAAACAAGCTTACTTTTGCCAAATGTTCTGAAGCAGATCAGATTTACCAAAGGATGATGAAAATTAAAATCCCAGATGAAGAAACGTGGGAGAAGTGGTATGATTTACTGTAAAGAGTGAAAAAACAAACATATGAAAGACATATGAAAGGACAAATAGATAAACAACAAGCAAATAATTAGGGCCAGATATGATAAAGTTGAAAGGTGTCACTATCTTTTTGTATAAAGATATTCTTCTTTCCTAGAATATTTCTAGTCATTTGACAGGATATTTTTGGTAATTCGATATTTTTTTAAATCCTTTTGTATAAATACATCATCAATTGAAGTATGAAGGTTCGGTCATGTGTGGATTTCTGAATACTTTAGTAGCTTACTGATCTTTTGCCAAAGGGTTATTGTGCCAATTTCCAGTCGACAGACTGAACAAGCTATAAGAAATTTTGTTACAGGATTCAAGTGTTGAGATATCTTAGTGAAGTATAAATTTCAATTGTTCATTTTTTCTTTCTAAGTATTTGATAAACTTTTATGTGTTCTAAATCTGAATGTTATAATAGGAATATTACTGTAGAATTTGCTTAAAAATTACACTATGCTTTTAACTGTTGTACATTTTTGTGTTTTCTTCTTATATACGTTTTAGAGAATTCTTAATTGTCCTCTGATCCTGATTGACCTCTTCCCCTTCTTCATTATCTGGTTTAAGGAATCCTTAATTTCTCCTTGATCCTGACTGAAAGATCACTTCACCATCCTGTCTTAAAGATCTGATATTGCTCACCTATCTTTCCCAGTAACACTTTCTTTATAATTTTGTTTTGTTTTGTTTCAAAGTATATTTGACTCCATAGCCCAATGGAAAATGGAGAAGAACCTATTCATCTAAATCATTAATTCCACCAACCAACCAAAACAAGTAAAAATCCCAACCCAACCAAGCATACATAACTAGCCTAATATACATTTATTAAAACAAAGTTAAATCATATAGAGAGAGTCCTCTCTCAGTTTAGGAAGGCTAGATCCTAATCTCCAAAGTAAGTTTGTAGTTACCTCTGATATTTCTTTTTAAGCGCTCAGAACAACCTTTGGAAATTTTGGAGTGATAACATATTGGTGACCATACTGGGGAAATCAATTCCTAGTTTAAAAATTTCTTAAAAGAAATAGTTTTCCTCATTTTTTTGCATTAAGGTTTTAAAAGGTTGTTTGAATGTATCATATTAAGTTAAAATTCTAGCTTCTAAAAGAACATATTATACAAGGGCTCATCCTGATCCACGACCTGCTACAGTTTTTGATGATCCTGACAGAATTTTAAGAAAACCTAAAAAAGTAGAGAGGCCAAGAAGCAGTAGCGAGTTAATCAAAGAAAATTCACTTCCTAAGGAGTTATCAAGTATACAGGACATTCAGTTTGATTTATCATTTGAACATCCCTTATTTCATACCAAATCTGAAAAATTAGTCCATGATACTATAATAGACCCCAATTTTATTCAATTTATTGAATCAAAGAAGGATACTATACAAATTGATTTAGATCAATAAGTTCTAGATACTTTTGACAAACTTGATTCTTTCACTTCAACTTTGGTAAGAGACATAGACCAAGCCTATTTTCAACAATCAGTTGAACTACCTACCCTAACTGATGCTACCCTAAACTCAGTATTGTATCTTCTAGAACTGTAAATACAACTCCATTCAATACCACCTCACCTATAATATCCACTACAGTTTATTCCACAAATCCATTCATACCTCAAATTCCTATCCAACTGAAAGTTCTGAGTCCATCTCCAAGCACCACTGTTGTACCCCCCATTCTCGCTAAACTCCTAGCCATGGCAGCCAAATTTTCCCCTTTGGTCTTACAAGCCCTTTCACATGCCATGCCACAAGATTTCCAGAGTAAAAAAATTAATTTGATGGTACTGGTTAGTATACTGCTCAACAACATGTAGATAGAATGACAATTTTTTTTGAGTTACATGAAATTTATGAGGCTGATGTAAAAATGAGATTATTTGCATGAACACTAGCAGGAGATGTTAAAAAATGGTTTAAATCTTTACCCACTAGTGATATTGTTAATTTAGCTGCTTTCCAATGATTTTTTATCAATAGATAAGAAAGAAATAAAACCCTCTCCAAATATTATCTGAATATGATAACATTAAAAGAGCTCCTAATGAATTTGTTCATGATTACTATATTAGGTTTAACAACATTTACAATGAAATTCTAGTGAATATCAAACCTCCACCAAACTTAGTCCTAATTAAATTTCCAGATGGTTTTGACACTGATATGTCCTATCAGTTAAGAGAAAGAAACCCTGAAACTTAAGAATAGATGCAGAGTAATGCAGTTAGTGTAGAAGCTAACCTACTAGCTAAAAGAGCTAGGATGAGGAATGAAAGGAGAGTGATCATTATGGAAGAACCTTCCAATTCATATGTTAAAATATATAGTTTAGCTAAAAGTGTAGAAAGACTAGTGGATAGATTAGAGAACATGGAAAGAAAACCTCTGTGGGAAATCAACAAGGTCCCAAAATTAGAAACCCCAACTTTAGAAAAAATCCTAATACTATTAAATCCATAGAAGTGGTACTCGATCAACAAATTAGACCACCTTTCCAAGAAAATTATGCTGAAAGTTCACAAAAACATGAAGAAGACTAGGACAACTAGATAAACTTGATGGAAATAAATAATGAAGATGCGATTTTTCTTACCCAGGAAGAAAAAGAGTTGTACATGTTACAACAATTACAATTAGAGTCTGGAGAATCCTTTGACTACAAAAAAGACTATGAATTTGCTATCAATGAATTTCATAAACAATATAGCCTTAGAAGCAAAAATAATATAGAGGATCCTATTAAGAAACCAATCCACACCTAAACTAAGAAAACAATAGAACCTCTTGTGACAAAAATTCTACAAATTCTCCTTAGAGAAACTTACAAAGCTTCCACCCCAAATATTGTAGACATCACATCAATTGCTACTCAAACCATTCCAGACAAGGAAGTTGAAAAAAAATTTGTTGACACACAAACTGAATTACCAAGTGTTATTAAAAAAGACAAAACCACACAACCACAATTGGTAAAAATAAAATTATTAAATTAGAGAAAGCTCAAATGCCATTCAATATCAAAATTGAGATAGAAAAATTGAAAATACTAGTTCCTTTAACAAAGATGGTGAAAAATGATTCATACAAGGCACAAATTACTGAAATATTAAACATAGTTGAAGGTGAAGATACATTGTTAACCTCAATGATGATCAACCTGAGTTATTATCTGGTCCTGACGTAGATGGAAAACATCAACAAGGGGGTGTTCCTCCATTCTATATTAGCTTAAACATTCATGATAAAATCTTACATAATGCTATATTGGATTCTTGAGAATCTCATAACTTAATGCCTAAAGCAGTGATGGAAAAATTAAACTTAGACATCACCAGACCCTACAAGGACCTTTTCTCCTTTGATTCTAGTCAATTCAAATGCCTTGGCCTGATCAAAGATCTATGTGTAACTCTAGTCCAATGCCAAGGAAAGAGTATTATTATGGACATAGTAGTTGGTGATATCCCTACCCAATATGGTATGTTATTATCCCACTCATGGGGAGAAAAATTACAGGGATCACTACAATTAGACATGTCATATGCTACCATTTCTGTGTTTGGTTAGCAAAGAAGTTATATAGAGAAACCTTGATGAAATACATGGTATGTAGATGAAAAGTACCACAAAAATTCCCTATCTATTCTGTGCATTCTGATATGGACTCATTTATCCTATGTAATTCAGACAATGATAAAGATAAAATCACAAATATAGAAGAAGAACACAAAGAAGTCGATTCTAAAAATATAACAAATGAATCTTTGTGGCATCTAGATTTTTATGGTTCTATGAATAGATTAGGAGCAGGAGCTGGAGTATGGATCTACAATTTAGAAAATGATCATTCAAAAGGACATGCTTTCTGATTAAATTTCAAATGCACTAATAACATGGCAGAATATGAAGCATTAGTGCTAGGTCTACAAATCGTAAGAAAACTTGGAGCTAAAAGAGTTTCATCATAAAAAAAGTTAAGGGAGAGTACATTGTTAATAACCCTAGACTTAGCCGTCACAGAGAAACCATCCTGGACTTAGTAAGATTTTTCCTTGAGACTGACTTTGTTGTTATTCCAAGAAAGCAGAATATGCAAGTCCATAGCATGGCCACTTTTACCAGCACATGAAGGTCACCCTTTCATCCAAATCATCAGTACACAGCTGAGGTAAGACATAGGCCAACCATACCTAATAATTTGAAGTATTGGCAAATATTTTCGTAAGACTCAAAAATTTATGATTTTATGAATTCTAAAGTAGAATTTGAGAACTGTAATATAGACACCTAATGTACATTAGATTATACCATAAATAATGAAATATATGTAAATGATGTAAATAAGATAAAACCAACAAAATTTACTAAATTAGAAATAGAACAATTAGAAACAATAGAAATTAAGGAGTTAGTCAATGATGAATCAGAAGTTTTAAACCTCATAGATAACATTTTTCCTAAGGCATTAGCCCCATGAGATATTAGGTCCCAATATTACTAGTGTAGTCCCTTATTTATATTAGTGTAGCCCCCTTATTGTTATTTTTGTGCCCATGTAATGCCCATATTGTTATCATTGTTCCCTTAACATTATTATTGTTAGGTCGGCTAAGATAATATTGTGATCCCATGGACCCCTATATATAGAAGGAGGTTTTGTCATTTGTATCATCCAATAATTTTTCATTTATGTAATGTATTGGAGGTTTCCCCCTCAAAGTGGCTGATTTCTAAGGTGTTGATCTCTCTTCTCTTCTATTTTTGGAGCTGGTTTCATAACATTTGGTATCAGAGCTTTGGATTCTAGGGTTTCGCTACTCCAAATAGGTCGTCGTGGAATTTTGGCTATAATTTTTTTTCTACGAAGGTTCAGAAGCTGAAATTGTTAGAACGTGAAGAAGAGATTCTAAGGAATGTCATGGAAATATTTCAGATCTTGGTTCGCAATATTTTCAGAGATATTATCTGTGGAAGTTAGGGCTTTTTGCAGGCTCCTGAATTTAACCTAAACAGGTCATCGTGGAATTTTTGTAATAAAACTTTTTCTACGAGGGTTTAAAAGCTGAAATGTTTAAAGAACGAAACTGAAATCCTAAGGAACATCGTGAAAATATTTAAGAGCTTTATTCACAATATTTTTGGAGATATGATCTGTGGAAGTTAGTGTTGTTTCACGCTTCTGAATTTCATCTCAAAGAGGTGACCCTGGGAAACTCGTCATAACTCTCACTCTCAGAATCGGATTGGAATTTGTAAAGAGTGGCCACAAATGCATGGACTGTAGTTTCTTTTATATCAATTTCAGAGCCGAAGGAGAAAACAGTGACACATGGCACATCGTACAAGTTCTCTCTACTGAACCAGTCCATAATTAGGTCATTGTGGGAGATTGGGCATCACTTTGTCTTGAAGAATCCAAATTAGGTGATACCTATGGAAATTGAAAGAATATTTAGAGCGCTACTACAGGGCCTAATTTGAGATATTGAAGATCTGAAATCACAGAGATAATTTAGTTTCAATGTTGAGTTCCTCAAAATCAATAAAAGGGTGTGTATTTTTTTTTCAAGTTGCATAAGTCTTATGTGAAAAATCAGTTTGAATTGATTCCATTATCATTCTAGTAATTATAAAGTTGTGAGATTTTGGTTTTTAGTCAAATAATACTAGAGGTAACCACAAACAAACTTCAAACTCTAGAATCTAGCCTTCCTAGGGTTCAAAGAGGGTTCTCTCTTTAAAAGTTAACTTTGTTTTGGTTTGTAAATATTAGGCTAGTTATGAATGTGCAGCTTTGGTTTTGTTTTGATAGATTTGGTGGGAAAAATCACTTGAAAGGAAAGATAGTGGGAAATCTATTTGTCCATTGGGCTAAGGAGTCAAAATCAAGAAAAAAGGACTGGGATCAAGGCCAAAAGGTCAAATTTTTTCAGGGAAAGATAGATAACCCTTGAAGATCTTGGAAAAAAATTTTTATGAGGTGATATGATCGGGATAAAGGGAAATTAAGAATCCTTTTACCCGGAAAAGGAAGTAGTAGGAAGTGGTCAAACGAGAGAGGGAGAAATTAAGGGTTCCCTACACTAGAAATCATAGGAAAACATATAAATGATAACTAGTTAAAAACAGGGTGCTTTTAACAAATCATGTAGTAATGCTCCTAGTTATACATTCAAATTTAGAATAAACATAAATGGATGCATGTAACAAAGAAATATAACAATGACAAGTGAGGAAATACTTCACTCCAAATAGCTCATCACAGGAATCCTGAAGTATGATTCCAATTGGTTTGATCTAGCATGCTAACTCGAAATTTAACACACAAAAAGCTTTCAAGTCCAAGAAGAAGTGACTATAACAATCCCAAAAAAAAATTTCCACCATAATACTTCAAAGGATGAAGTATTTATACAAATTCTATACTAAAATATCTTGAAAAAATATCAAGATTGGTTTACAAATATCTCAAACTATTTTACATAAATAGAACTTAATAAAAGGACACTCAAAACTAATGAATATATTTGGCACTATACTTATGGATTGATGATGGCAAAGAAGAGAATTTGAATTTTATCTCAACTCTTAGTTGATGATGAGGCATCGAAGTCACTAACTGTCTCCTTTCATTATGCATTTTGCTCCATAAATTCTACAAAATTGGGGTCCAATGATACCTTTGTATATTTCAATCCGAAATAGATATGTAAAAATTGAAAGAGATGTTTGTAGATAACTATGTTACTAAGATAAGCCTATATTGGTTTCCCTAAATTCAGTTCTATCTATTCACAATTGTTTGTACAAAAAGATGTGTAAAACAAAAATTTTCACAAACTGAAAATCATCCTGTGAATATGTGCATGTATCTCTCATTTTGTAATATCTATTCATAAAGTGAGATAGGTTTTTGTAGGTTGACATCCTAGGAACATAAACCTCCTTCAGGTTTTCAAAATTCATCTTGGAGTGGTCACAATAGTTTCTGCAAAACACTAGGTTTAACAAGAAATTTCTACAAAAACGTTCCTTCTTGCTATGTTTTCATCTTTTAACCTTTTTGTTATTTTAACTGTTTTTCTTTTACTTTGTATAAATTTCATTGTTCGTGAAAGTATTTTCATCTCTCTTTAACCATTACTACCTCTGTATTTACTTTTACTGTTTTACCTTGACTACTCTATAACTTTGTTTTAACCTTTACTGTGTCTTTCATCTCATACACTTTAACTATGATGCTCTTTGATTGTTTATGTTTTCATTGTCATTGTGAATTTTTATTTAAATTTTACCATTCACTATGAAAATTTATCTCTCTCTGCATAAATGACTTCTTTATATTCTGCTGCATGGAATCTTTTGTTAAGTAATATCATTTAAAATTCTTTTCTTTGTGAACTTTTGGAGTAAAACAGATCTTTAACTAGTATTTAGATTGTTTTATCCAAATATCATTTTGCTAATGACCTGCAAAACAAAAAAATTGTTAATGAAACCCTGCCTGCAAGGAGGTGATAATGTCTTTAAGCGGTCATAGTATTGGATTTGATTTTGACATTTTTAGGCTTTCTGGGTAGTTGAAACTCTGTATTTGGGATTTTTAGACTCTTCTGTAAGATTAAATGGTTTACATAAGTGTTTCTTGATTTTGACAGAGGTTCTTGGATGAAAATGGGTATAACTTGGTTCTTTTCTTGGATCTTTCTTTCAATTTCAATCTTCAACTAAGTTACAGGCTTTCACTGGTTATGAAACTGAAACATGGGTTTCTTCAGCTTTTCCAATGGATAATTGGGCTAAAATCATTTGAAATCAAGCATAGAGGGCCAGGTTACCTTCAGAGGATTTCTGGGCTTAAATTAGAGTTTTATATAGTCTGCAAAAACTAAATAAACTCGATGTTTTCCTTTAAAAACTGAATACAGTATTAAAACAGGGTTTTATCAAAATTTCGACAGGGTTTTAATATTTTTCATGGAACTAGAAGCTTTCTTTGAGTAAATAATCTTTTACTGTATTCAATTTCTTTAGCAAGGTATTTTTTAGAATGATACAGGCTTGCTTTTCTCAGAAAATACATGTTTTATGTAGGTATGGGTATTTGAAAATGTCTCTCAGGCGTTTGATAGTTTCCTGGTTTCTTTTCTGGTTTCTAAATCAATTTGGGACTTCTCGGCAATATCCAACAGTTATATGTGGGATTTTAACAGGTTCTGGGAATAAAAATCATGCAATGGCTTCTTTCTCTGAGTCAGAATAGAAAATATAGCTGATAGTGTAGAAAAAGGGATAAAATGGTATGATTTTAGGGTTTATTGGGAAAATTAGGGTTGAATTATGCCTGCAATAAATATCGATCAATCTCAGGAAAATAGGCAGTATTCGAGCTTCAAAGGGAAGAAACCACGGGTGGTTATCATGTTCATTTTAGGTGGTAAGTTTTTTTAGAGGAAACGAATGCAATCCTGTAAGGAGGAAACACGTGGAGGAGGGATACAGTCAAATATAGACTATTTCACGTGGAAATGGAAATGTTAACAAGGCACAACTTAACATGCGATATGGATTCCCCGCCATTGGATCTTGAAGGATTCATGCGAACGGTTAAGATTATCTTTGAGAGCTGCATCGTGATTTGGGAGTGGGGATAGGGTGTATTAACGTGATGGGGACAGGTTTTAAACTTTATGAATATGCATTTAATAAATTTAAAACCTTAGGTTTATAATATGTGGCGGGTATAAGGTTTATGAATTTCAATTAAAAAATTACACAATGTTTCAACCATATGCGGGCTTTATTATATAGTCTTTAAACATTTGACAGTTGTTTAATAACTATAGGGGTAGGGTATTTTGTTTTAGATATGTTAAATCAATGGGATAGGGTGGGATTTAATATTTAACACATGAGGTATTTGAACATTGGTTTAAACGTAAAATAGAGTGTTTGTGGGTTATTTAAAATATAAGGGTTTAATACTATACAAGAGGGAATAGTTTTAGGGTTTTAATAACTAAATTAGAAATTAGTATGAAGGTAAAGGGATAATGTATGAATAAAAACACATGTTTAACTCTAAGTAAAGTGTAAATAACATAGTTTTCCTTTTTTGTATTACTTCACACTTTAACTCAGGATAAATGCATTTTGAGGGTTTATGAATGATTTTTGAAAGTGAATGAAATTAGTTATTTAGGGTTTCACTTTTACTAAGTAAACATAAGTTTTTTACTTAGGAAAAATGGATTATGATTATGAATGAAGGATAAATGCTTATGAATGTCGGTTTTGTGTAGGAATCCAATATTTTTAACCAATCCGTCACTGAGCCTTGTGTCCGGTCCCAACATAAGTTAGAAAAATTCTCTGAGCCTTTCTAACTGATAGTTTAAGATATTGAATAATTGTGGGGGGAGGGGAAATTAGTGATTTTTTCCCGATGATTCTTTACTACATGATTAGACAATTGCTTTCTACCTACCCATCTTGATTTCTAACATTTTTTACTTCATTTTCATGGGTGAATTTAAGCTTGCAACCCTAAATCCATTTTCCTTCAAAGCATAAAAACTATCTAAGTCTAATCTTATTTCATCCGAGGGCTCAGATTAAACTGTTGAGCTCCTCATTTATTCTCTATCTTAACTACTGATTTGTCAAGTTTATACTGTTTGACACATCTTTATTCTCTATCTAAAAAATGAAATTTAAATAATGAGAGGTCAAGTTTAAGCTATTTGTCCCTCATGGATTGTGGCATTTAGGACAAGCTGCACACAATCTTATTTGCAAAAGTAAACTAAAGTAGTGGCATTTAAACTTGCAACACTTTCATGATCTATTTCTATCTATTTTTGTTTTTGGGGTCTTTTCTTTTCTAAGTCCCTTGATATTTCTTTTTAGGACTTTTTACCCTCTTTTCATTTTTTATTATTTTTCATTTTTTCAAAATATGGGAAAACAACTTGCAGAAAGCAAGGTATGTACATATTTACAAGACTATCATAGTCAATTCAAAAATTATGAATCCTATTATTAAGGACCCTAACAGTGGCTCCACATGGGGATGACATCTCCTTGTGAGATGTCAAGAACACCGTTGACTAGTAGCTTAATCCATTAGGCCAATCCCAAACATGCATATGTTGTGACTAAAAACTCTTGAACTGAATTTACACCTTTTTTTGCAAACTGAAATCTGATCTGAGACCCAAAAGTTGTGCAAATTTCAAACCAAAATACTACATCATCAATATTTTAGGGCCTTTTCCTTGGCTTTCAAATCTTAATGAATTATTTCAAACTAGTTGAAAAATGTCAACTGAAATAAGCTGAAGTCCTACCTACTTACTCTAATCAGCTGTCCAACTATTGGTTAGGTAAAATGAAATATCCAATGCAACCATTCAACCATTATGTACTTTGATAGATTTTGTTTCATTTTCTTGTCGATTATCAAAACTGTAATTCTGCAACCTATTAGAAACTTGTCAACAAATGAGAGGATAAGGAAATACTTGATTTCCTTTGTCGACTCTAGAAACTTTTCAAAAGGATCTTCCAAGATATATACACCAATTTTTAACTGATCAAAACAACTTTACATCTATTCTGGATGACCTCCATGCCATGAGATTAAATTGTCATTTTTAACTTTATTTCCTTGCAAAATAAACCTATGATTGTTCTGAGATAATTTCAGATTTTCAGATAAGCTTTATGATGATATTTCTACTGATGGACATGCATGTCTGCTGAAACTTTTATCATCTTGATTCTAAAACTCATAGTTATTTAATGGAGAAAGGCTTAGAATGCATTCATTATCCAACATATCAATTATTGGATCATGGAAAACTTTGAAAGATTTCTGCAATTTATATATGGGTTTTAATGGAACTTCATAGCTTTCTAGGTTTTGTTCGTCCTTTAAAAACTAAAATGCTTTAGAGCATAATGGTATAGAACTTTCTTTCAAAATTTTTGAACTTTCTTCTTCACTCCCATATTTGATGTGTATTGTCTGATCACTTTATTTGAACTATTGAAACTGAACTTCCTCATCCCACAAACTAGCTAGTGAGTGCTCTGTGAAGTTAGCTTGAATTTTTAAATCATAATTATCATCATACTGATCATACTTAGGAAAATATTCAAAAGAAGGAATGTCATCAATCATACACATTAGATCAGAAAATTTCTTTTCCAGCAATCTTGATATATCTTGATTAGATTGGTTGCATTCTATTTGAAGGTCATCATTTTTCTCAATAGGAGTACCATCAGGAAATGGGCCTTTTTGGGAAGGTAGAACAACAAGAGCATCAATATGTTCTTTTGTCTCTTCATGGATAAAAACTTTAGTACATACATCAACATTAGAATAAGTAGAAATTTTTTTTTCATTAAGTAAATATTTTGAGGATGGTTGCATGTTTAGAAGAAAATTGATTTCTTCTTCGGTGAGGGGGGGTGGGAATCTTTGACTTCTTAGATTTGAATAATAATTGTTTTTTCTCTTATGTAAAAACTGATCATGAGCTTGAATATTTTCTTTAAATTCTATCAAAACATTATATGAAACATCATTTGTTACTATAGAGGGGCTTTGTGGATCTTGATTCATCTCCTGATCTATTTCATCTTTGATTAACTCCTCTTGATTATCATGACACTTAACTTTAGAATTAAATTTATGGACTGCTACTAATAAATCTTCAGGATGCCAATTTCCTAAAACTTCATCAATATTTTTAAGGTAAAATATGAGATCTTCAGCTTGATCAGAACAATTTTCAACTAATGATAAAGATGGAAAATCTTCTTTGTAATGCTCATAAAATACCTTGTGAAAATCCTTTATAGAAAATAAACTAGTAGGTTTGAGAACTTCATACCATTCCCTTGCTTGTCCTTCTAAGGTTGCTATGAATAGCTTCATGAGGCAATCATCATGCCAATTAGCCTTCAATATCCATGAGTGTATATGAAATTTAATGAGATGTAATAAAGGATCATCAATATTCTCATCTTGAAACATAGGAAGATTTTTATCCCAATTTACCTTTGGTAGTTTGTGTGGAAATCCAAGTATGTGATCTTTGCTCATGTGAGCATACCTATGTTGTATCCTTGGGTCATCTTTTAAATTAGTCATAAATAAGGGCCATGGTATCTATACAATCAAGTTAGATCCTTCTATAAAATACAATATTTATTGAAAAACTTTCTTAATGAGAAAGAACATAATGTCTTAGATTAAGATCCAAGTTGAAAGCCTGATCTTTCCATATTGTTCTTTCAGGTTCATTCCTATAGTGGAGTCTTGATTTTGAAATTGATTTGGAGTCGCCAGGTGGATGATTTTAACCTTTGTGTGTCTGATCATTGTCCACCATCATAGATCAGATATGAACCTGTAAAATATTTCTGAAGAAAATGTTAGTCTTCCCCAGTATGGTCGCCAGTAATGTTATGACTCTAGTAATTCTAAAGTTGTGAGATTTTAGTTTTTAGTCAAAGAATACTAGAGGTAACCACAAACCAACTTCAAACTCTAGGATCTAGCATTCCTAGGGTTCAGAGAGGACTCTCTCTTTAAAATTCAACTTTGTTCTGATTTGTAAATATTAGGCTAGTTATGAATGTGTAGCTTTGGTTTTGTTTTGATAGATTTGGTGGGAAAAATCACTTGAAAGGAAAGATAGTGGGAAATCTATTTTTCCATTGGGCTAAGGAGTCAAAATCAAGAAAACAGGACTAGGATCAAGGCCAAAAGGTCAAATGTTTTCAGGGCAAGATAGATAACCCTTGAAGATCTTGGAAATTTTTTTTTATGAGGTGATATGATCAGGATAAAGGGCACTTAAGAATCCTTTGATCCGGAAAAGGAATTTGTAGGAAGAGGTCAAACGAGAGAGGGAGCAATTAAGGGTTCCCTACACTGGAAATCATAGGAAAACATATAAATGATAACTAGTTAAAAACAAGGTGATTTTAACAAATCCTATAGTAATGCTCCTATTTTTACATTCATATTTAGAATAAACATAAATGGATGCATGTAACAAAGAAAGATAACAATGACAAGTGAGGAAATACTTCACTCCAAATAGCTCATCACAGGAATCCTGAAGTATGATGCCAATTGGTTTGATCCAGCCTACTAACTCGAAATTTGACACAGAAAAAGCTTTCAAGTCCAAGAAGAAATGACTATAACAATCCCAGCAATTTTATTCCACAATAATATTTCAAAGGATAAAGTATTTATACAAATTCTAAACTAAAATATTTTGAAAAAATATCAAGATTGGTTTACAAATATCTCAAACTATTTTACATAAATAGAACTTAATAAAAGGACACTCAAAACTCATGAATCTATTTGGAACTATACTTATGGATTGATGGTGGTAAATAATAGAATTCGAATTTGATCTCAACTCTTAGTTTATGATGAGGCATCCAAGTCACTAACTATCTCCTTTCTTTATGCATTCTGCTTCAGAAATTATGCAAAATTGGGGTCCAATGATACCTTTTTATTTTTCAATCCGAAATATACATGTAAAACATGAAAGAGGTTATTGTACATAAATATGTTACTAAGATAAACCTCTCTTAGTTTCCATAAATTCATTTCCATCTGTTCACAACAGGCTCTGCAACAATATGTGTAAAACATAATTTTGCACAATTTGAAAATTGGCCTGTGAATATTTGCATTTTTCTCTCATTATGTAATACCTGTGCATAAAATGAGATATTTTGTTGTAGTTTGACATCTTATTAAAATAAAACTCTTTCAGTTTTGCAAAATTCATCTTGGAGTGGTCACAATAGTTTCTGCAAAACAATGACTTAAACAGGAAATTTCTGCAAAAATGTTCCTTCTTGATCCATTTTCATCTTTTAACCTTTTTGTTATTTTAACTGTTTTTCTTTTAATTTTGATAAATTTTATTGTTGGTTAAAGTATTTTCCTCTCTGTTTAACAATTGCTGCCTCTGTATTTAATTTTACTATTTTACCTTGACTGCTCTATAACTTTGTTTTAACCTTTACTGTGACTTTCATCTGATACACTTTAACTCTGATGCTCTTTGACTGTTTATGTTTTCACTGTCATTGTGAATTCTCATTTCACTTTTACCATTCAATATGAAAATTTATCTCTCTTTTCATAAATGAATTCTTTCTGTTCTGCTGCCTGGAATCTTTTTTTAAGTAATATCATTTAAAATTCTTTTCTTTGTGAAATTTTGGAGTAAGACAAATCTTTAACTAGTATTTAGATTGTTTTATCCAAACTATCCTTTTGTTAATGACCTGCAAAACAAAATAATTTTTAATGAAACCCTGGCTGCAGGGAGGTGATAATGGCTTTAAGCGGTCATAGTACTAGATTTGATTTTGACATTTTTAGGCTTTCTAGGTAGTTGAAACTCTGTATTTGGGCTTTTTGGACTCTTCTGTAAGATTAAATGGATTACAGAAGTGTTTCTTGATTTTGACAGAGGTTCTTGGATGAAAATGGGTATAACTTGGTTCTTTTCTTGGATCTTTCTTTCAATTTCAATCTTCAACTAAGTTATAGGCTTTCACTGGTTATGAAATTGAAACAGGGGTTTCTTCAGCTTTTTCAATGGATAATTGGGCTAAAATCATTTGAAATCAAGCACATAGGATCAAGTTACCTTCAGCGGGTTTCTGGGCTTAAATTAGAGTTTTATATCGTCTGCAAAAACTAAATAAACTCGATGTTTTCCTTTAAAAACTAAATGTAGTATTAAAACAGGGTTTTATCAAAATTTTGATAGGGTTTTAATATTTTTCATGGAACTAGAAGCTTGCTTTGAGTAAATAATATTTTACTGTATTCAATTTCTTTAGCAAGGTATTTTTTAGAATTTTTGAAAATGCAACAAGATGATGGAGCTTAGTGAAATGAAGTCGCCTTCACTAAGTGGGCCCGCAGGCTATTTTTGGCGCAAAGTCTATTTCTAGACTATGTCTATTTTTAAACATATGGATCATGGTCTATGAGTTGCAGGATGCTATTTATGGATGATTGGTCGATTTGGTAAAAATAGATGGACCTCTATTTTTAGACATTGGGCAGTTTCTATTTTTAGACTGTCGGGCTAAAAATAGAACAGTTAAATATTATTAACCCTTAATAATATTTAGACTATAAACATTATCTTATCCTCTTGGAGCACTTCAGTTTGAGCTACGGATGTGGTACATGCAGCTGGCAGAAGGAAATACGCTTTTCCTATGGGTTAGTTGAGCTATTGCATGGTTGACTTCAATTAGAACTCAAGTGGCGGAGTTTGGTGGAGTTGATGAGACAGTTGGTGGAGTTGTGTTCTGGTTAACTTAGTTGAACTAATTGTATTTAGTCTAACTGAAAAATACACTAGTGATGAGTGGTGTGAATTAATTATTAATTAATTCACTAATTATTAACTCATAATTCAACTAAAGAACACATCAGTTAACTGCAATGCATGGACAGTTCAGTGGAGACCAGTGTTAGAGGTGGGTGAAAGGGTTAGTGTGACTATCAGTGTGACCATAGTTGTGCATGATATTTGCACATACATGGATTGAGATTTCCAATGAGGATTGCGCAGTTTAAGCCAGGTGGATTCGAACTTGGATCTCACCATTATTCATCTTTGATTATGCAGTAGAGGAAGGCATACTCGTGGAGGAGATTTGAACCTGTGACTTGTTCAGCTTCCGTGCTAGTTTGTGTGTAGCATGTGAGATAGTGTTGAGAGCTGTGAGAGATTTGTGCTATGTATTGTTACATGTTCTCTATCATTATATTATACAGATAGTTGGGGGTTTTTAGCTATTTCTTTCCCCAGTACATACTGTGTTCAATGTGTGCTTGATTTATGTTTTTATGAGCGCATGCGACTGTTTCTATTTCCACATATTGATGATCAATTGTGGAAAAGGTTACGTATTATGTATGAATCTTAAATAGTGTGTAATCAGGATAATCTCGGAGAATAATTCAGCAAATTTTTCAAATTTCTACATGGTATCAGAGCAAAATTGATCATTGGGATCTATTACAGTGATTACAATTTATTTCGGTAGACAGAGTCTGTAACGGGCCAGGTAGCCTCTGGATCCATCCTTTCTTTGAAAGGTGATATATCTAGTAAACGCCCCTACAATCGATCTCTGTGCTAGAAATACTTTGTTCTCACAGATCCAGAAGTAGTTGAGTTTTGAGCTTGGAATTCGAATTTTGCAGCAGTTTTGTTTTCTTGGTGCCGGAGTTGAAATGTCTTTCAACGGATTGCGACTGGAATATGTCTTTCAACGGAGGCGGTATTAGAAGATAACGGGCTGAAGGAGTTCATAGATGTGGATGTCCAAAAGCCTACTGATGCTGCTGAAGTTGAGGCTTGGAAAAAGAAGATGGCGAAATGTCGAAGGATTCTGTTGGAGGGCGTGAAGGATCACATTGTATCCAGCCTGCATGGAAAAGCTTCTCCATATTTGATGTGGAAAGCATTGAAAGATCTATTCCAAAGCAAGAGCCACCAAAGGAAGTTGGCACTCAAGGATAAACTCAGAAACATTAATATGGAGAAAGGTGACAGTATCGCCAAGTACCTCACGAAGTTCACTCAATGCAGAGATGAACTGGGAAGTGTGGGGGTGACTGCCGATGATGAGGACTTGGTGGACCTGGCTCTCCTTGGTCTTTCGAAGAGTTGGCATTCCTATCAAGACTCTCTCAATGGTCGGGAGAAGTTGTCGAGATGGGAGCGACTTTGGTCAGATCTCATGCAAGATGAGATAAGGCGGACTACCAGGGACGGATCTTCATCAAAGGTATCTAATGAAGAAAATTGCGCTTTGGCTGCCAAAATAAAGAAGGGGAAGAGCAAGAAAGCTTCTCAGTCTGGTGCGAAAGGCAAGAAGCAAGACATGTCCAAGGTGAAGTGCTTTCACTGTCACCAACATGGACATTATGCCACAAATTGTCCGCAGAAGAAGAAAAATAAGAAGGCTGCTGGATCCGGAGCAGGAGAGGCATTGGCCTTCAAGATTGAGCTGGATTTTTCACTGATCACATGCTTGGTCTCAAGTGTGATGGGATTAGTATGGTTCTTGGATAGTGGTGCGTCATTTCACATGACAGGAGATCGGGATCTGTTTTCAGATCTGGAGGAAAAAGATCTTGGAGTGCACATCGAGATGGGTGATGATGGTAGATACAGTGCGACCGATATCGGTACCATTTCCTTTGAGAGGGAGTCTGGTAAACCCTTCATATTGAAGGAAGTTTTGCATGTTCCAGGATTGATGAAGAATCTGATCTCTGTGGCGATGTTGGAAGACAAGGGGTATGATGTGGTCTTCAGCGAAGGAAAAGCTTTCCTGTGCAGTAAGACAACTAGAGAGACCCGGAAGATAGGGGTTCGAGTCAAGAACCTTTATCAGTTGCAAGTAGATGGCAGCGCAGCAATGGCATGCAAGGCGGAAGGAGTGGTGAGCCGGGATGATGGCGAGCTATGGCACCGGAGATTAGGCCACCTTCACCATGGAGCTTTGAAGATACTGCAGCAGATTTCTACTAGGCTTCCTAAGGGCACTCTTGCGCAGTCAGATCAGTGCAAGGGGTGTACCTTGGGAAAATTTGTGAAAGCCACCTTTCACGAGAAGGATAGTCGCACCACGATGATCCTTGAGAGAATTCACACAGACGTGTGTGGACCTTTCTCAGTAGCTTCGACAGCAAAGCACATGTACTATGTGATCTTTGTTGATGATTTTTCTCGGAAGTGCTGGATCTTCTTCATGCAGAAGAAGAGCGAGACATACTCAAAGTTTTGTGAGTTCAAGGCGCTGGTTGAGAAGGAATCGGGGAAGCATGTGAAGGCTCTTAGGAGCGACAATGGTGGTGAATTCATCTCTGCTGAATTCAAGGACTTTTGCAGCGCAGAAGGAATTCAGAGAGAGCTCATAGCACCCCATCACCCACAGCAGAACGGGGTTGCTGAGGGGAAGAACAGAACGATCGTGGGTACTGCACGGGCGATGTTGCATGATCAAGGCCTACCCATTCACTTGTGGGTGGAGGCATGCAATACTGCAGTATATGTGCAGAACCGTTGTCCTCACAAGATACTTGGCATGAGTACACCCGAGGAGGCGTTTTCTGGTAAGAGGCCTGATATTTCCCATTTGAGGATTTTTGGTTCACCTATCTACATGCATGTGACGAAGGATGCCAGGAAGAAGCTGGAGCCGACCGCAGAGGTTGGGATATTTGTGGGGTACACTGATACGCCCCACAACTATCGTGTGTATTTTCCAGACAGTCGCAAGACTATTGTGCGATGGGATATCAAATTTCAGGAGGAGAAAGCCATGCAGTGTTCGCTTGAGAGGGAGCCACACTTGCATGCAGATGAGGAGCTATTAGTTCCTAAGGATGAGCTTCCAGATGTGGATCAGCCACAAGAGGAAGTTCATGGAGTGGAAGAGACCACTCATGCAACGCCAACCATCAGAGGGCGCAAGCGCACTACAGAAGCTGAGCGACTGGCTCAAGATGCAGAGAAAGTTGTAGGACCACCTACAGCACAGCGCAGACAGAGACAGTCACCGGACCGGTACACTGGATACATGGCTCTTGTGAGCAAATGTGTCGTGACAGAGCCATCCTCTTTCAAGGAAGCTGTGGAGGACCCCACATGGGTAGATGCCATGGTGGAAGAGTATGATTCGATTGTCAGAAACAGTGCATGGGAGATTGTCCCAAGACCGGAGGGGAAATCAGTGGTGGGTTCGCGATGGATCTACAAAGTGAAGTAGGCAGCTGACGGGAGTGTGGAGAAGTACAAGGCGAGATTTGTCGCCCGTGGCTTCTCACAGATCGAGGGGATCGATTATGAGGAGACTTTTGCACCTGTCGCAAGGTACTCTTCCATATGGACGATCCTTTCTCTCTCAGCGCAGATGGGGTGGCACATCCATCAGATGGATGTGAAGACTGCGTTCCTCAACGGAGTCATTGAGGAGGAGGTGTACATAGAGCAGCCTGAAGGTTTCGAGATCTTCAGCAGTGAGTCGCATGTGTTCCGACTCAAGAGAGCACTGTACGGGCTGAAGCAAGCACCTCGTGCTTGGTACACTCGGATAGACAGCTACTTCACCGGGCTTGGATTCTCCAAGAGTGAGGCGGATCCTAAACTGTACCAGATTGTGGTGGAGGGGAAGCTGTTGATCATCGTACTGTATGTAGATGATCTGATTTTGACTGGCGATGAGCAGTTGATACTTTCATGTAAGGAGGATCTTGCACGAGAGTTTGAGATGAAGGACTTGGGCATCCTTCATTATTTCCTGGGATTGGAGATTTGGCAGCGCAGCGGAGGACTGTTTGTTTCTCAAAAGGTGTGATGTTTCCTGAGATACCGGAGAAGTTCAACATGCATGACTGCAAGCCTGTTGATACTCCTCTTCCTGGAGGTTGGAGGAAGGAGGATGCTACTACAGCGGAGGTAGTGGATGCCACTGTTTATCGACAGTTGGTGGGGTCGCTTATGTATCTGGTCAATACACGACCCGATATATGCTATGCTGTTAACCAGCTTTCGCAAGCTATGGTTAAGCCTACCAAGCTCTTCTGGAAGGCATGCAAGCATGTATTGCGTTATCTTAGTGGCACATCGGGATATGGTCTATGGTACAGACAGGAGGATGGAGTGAAGCTTTCCGGCTTCACTGATGCAGGTTGGGCAGGGAGCCCAATGGACCGAAAGAGCACATCTGGAGGGATCTTCAGTATCGGGTCAACAATAGTTTCCTAATATAGCAGGAAACAGAGATCCGTGGCACTCAGTTCCACGGAGGCCGAGTATATGGCATCCAACTTGGCTGCATGCGAGGCTATTTGGATGAGGAAGATCCTCGTCGGATTGTTCGGGTCGCACTTGGAGCCTACTGTGATTTATTGTGATAACCAGAGTTGCATTAAAATCTCGGCTAATCCAGTATTTCATGATAGATCCAAACACATCGACATCAGGTACCATCATATCAGATATTGTGTTCAGCGGAGAATCATGTTACTTTCATATGTTCCCACGGAGGATCGGGATGCTGACATCTTGACGAAGGCACTCACCATGAGCAAGTTCGAATTCCACAGAGGCAGGATAGGGGTTACAGATAATCCATATCTTGTTGAGAGGGAGTGTTGAAAATGCAACAAGATGATGGAGCTTAGTGAAATGAAGTCGCCTTCACTAAGTGGGCCCGCAGGCTATTTTTGGCGCAAAGTCTATTTTTAGACTATGTCTATTTTTAGACATATAGATCATGGTCTATGAGTTGCAGGATGCTATTTATGGATGATTGGTCGAGTTGGTAAAAATAGATGGACCTCTATTTTTAGACATTGGGCGGTTTCTATTTTTATACTGCCGGGCTAAAAGTAGAACAGTCAAATATCATTAACCCTTAATAATATTTAGACTATAAACATTATCTTATCCTCTTGGAGCACTTTAGTTTGAGCTATGGATGTGGCACATGCAGCTGGCAGAAGGAAATACGCTTTTCCTATGGGTTAGTTGAGCTATTGCATGGTTGACTTCAGTTAGAACTCAAGTGGCGGAGTTTGGTGGAGTTGATGAGACAGTTGGTCGAGTTGTGTTCTGGTTAACTTAGTTGAACTAATTGTATTTATTCTAATTGAAAAATACACTAGTGATGAGTGGTGTGAATTAATTATTAATGAATTCACTAATTATTAACTCATAATTCAACTAAAGAACACATCAGTTAACTGCAATGCATGGACAGTTCAATGGAGACCAGTGTTAGAGGTGGGTGAAAGGGTTAGTGTGACTATCAGTGTGACCATAGTTGTGCATGAGATTTTCACACACATGGATTGAGATTTCCAATGAGGATTGCACAGTTGAATCCAGGTGGATTTAAACTTGGATCTCACCATTATTCATCTTTGACTGCGCAGTAGAGGCAGGTAGACTAGTGGAGGAGATTTGAAGCTGTGACTTGTTCAGCTTCCGTGCTAGTTTGTGTGTAGCATGTGAGATAGTGCTGAGAGCTGTGAGAGCTTTGTGCTATGTATTGTTACATGTTATCTATCATTATATTATACAGATAGTTGGGGGTTTTCAGCTATTGCTTTCCCCAGTACATACTGTGTTCAATGTGTGCTTGATTTATGTTTTTATGAGTGCATGCGACTGTTTCTATTTCCGCATATTGATGATCAATTGTAGAAGAGGTTATGTATTATGCATGAAGCTTAAATAGTGTATAATCAGGATAATCTCGGAGAATAATTCAGCAAATTGTTCAAATTTCTACAAGAATGATACAGGCTTTTTTTTCTCAGAAAATACCTATTTTATGCAGGTATGGGTATTTGAAAATATCTCTGAGGCATTTGATAGTTTCTTGGTATTTTTTCTGGTTTCTGAAGCAATTTGGGACTTCTCAGCAATCTCCAACAGTTATATGTAGGATTTTAATTGAGTTTGGGCATTAAAATTGTGCAATGGCTTTTTTCTCTAAGTCGGAATAGAAAATATAGTTGATAGTGCAGAAAAAGGGATAAAATGGTGTGATTTCAGGGTTTATTGGGAAAATTAGGGTTAAATTAGGCCTAATATAAATGGCGGTCAATGTCAGACAAACAAGCGGTTTTCAGGCTTCAAAGGGAAGAAACCACGGGTGGCTACTATGTTAATTTTAGGTGGTAAGTTGTTTTGGAGGAAATGAATGTGATCCTGTAAGGAGGAAACACATGGAGGAGGGAGAAATTCAAATACCACCTATTTCGCGTGGAAATGGAAATGTTAATAGGGCGCAACTTAAAATGCGATATGGATTCTCTACCATTAGATCTTGAAGGATTCATGCGAATGGTTAAGATTAAATTTGAGATCTGCATCAGGATTTGGGAGTGGGGCCAGGGTGTATTAACACGACGGGGATAGGTTTTAAACTTTATGAATATGCATTTAATAAATTTAAAACCTTAGGTTTAAAATATGCGGTGGGTATAAGGTTTATATATTTCAATTAAAACATTACACAATGTTTCAACCATATGTGGGCTTTATTATATAGTCTTTAAACATTTGACAGTTGTTTAATAACTATAGAAGCGGGGTATTTAGTTTTAGATATGTTAAACGAATGGGATAGGGCGGAATTTAATATTTCGCACATGGGGTATTTGAACATTGGTTTAAATGTAAAATAGAGGGTTTGTGGGTTATTTAAAATATAAGGGTTTAATACTATATGGGAGGGAATAGTTTTAGGGTTTTAATAACTAAATTAGAAATTAATATGAAGGTAAAGGGATAATGTATGAATAAAAACACATGTTTAACTCTAAGAAAAGTGTAAATAACATAGTTTTTGTTTGTTGTATTACTTCACACTTTAACTTAGGATAAATGCATTTTGAGGGTTTATGAATGATTTTTGAATGTGAATGAAATTAGTTATTTAGGGTTTCACTTTTACTAAGTAAACATAATTTTTTTACTTAGGAAAAATTGATTATGATTATGAATGAAGGATAAATGCTGATGAATGTGGGTTTTGTGTAGGAATCCAATATTTTTAACCAATTAGCCATCGAGCCTTGGGTCCGGTCCCAACATAAGTCAGAGAAATGCTCTGAGCCTTTCTAACTGATAGTTTAAGATATTGAATAATTGTGGGGGGAGAGGAAATTAGTGATTTTTTCCCGATGATTCTTTATTACATGATTACACAATTTTTTTCTACCTACCCATCTTTATTTCTAACATTTTTTACTTCATTTTCATGGGTACATTTAAGCTTGCAACCCTAAATCCATTTTGTTTCAAAGCATAAAAACTATCTAAGTCTAATCTTATTTCATCCGAGGGCTCAGATTAAACTGTTGAGCTCCTCATTTATTCTCTATCTTAACTACTGATTTTTCAAGTTTATATTGTTTGACACATCTTTATTCTCTATCTAAAACATGAAATTTAAAGCATGAGAGGTCAAGTTTAAGCTATATTACCCTTATGGATCGCATTTAGGACAAGCAGCACACAATATTATTTGCAAAAGTAAACTGAAATAGTGGCATTTAAACTTGCAACACTTTCATGATCTATTTTTATCTCTTTTTGTTTTTGGGTTCTATTCTTTTCTAAGTCCTTTGATATTTATTTTTAGGACTTTTTACCCTCTTTTCATTTTTTATTATTTTTCATTTTTTCAAAATATGGGAAAACAACTTGTAGAAATCAAGGTATGTACATATTTACAAGACTATTATAGTCGATTCAAAAATTATGAATCCTATTATTATAGGACCCTAACAGATTGCAAGGGCATATTGTAGAATAGATAGCGATATTCAGTTATAAAATTCCTTCTAAAAATAATTCAACACCTATTAAGCCTTTAGAAGGCTCTACTATGACTCATGAAGAGGAATTATTGCAACATGACATATCAAAATTACAATAGCAAGTGCACCACATTTCACTCTCGCAAAGAGCAACAAGACATGAAATGGAAGCTTTGAAGAAAGGCGTGGAAGCTAAGATGGATGGCATGGAATATAAGATGGATGGCATGAAAGACAACATGGAAAACATGAAGAATGATCTAAATGAACACATGGAAGGTTTGGAAAAGTTGATACAAGAAATGTTTCCTAATGTCGAAAAGATAGTAGAGGAAAGTCATGATGAGAACAAAATAAATGTTAATTATGATTTCATAAACTCTAATGTTGGATGGAGGAACCACCATATTCCAAATATGGATATAAAGAATTTTGATGGCAAGGATCCCGTAATATGGATAATACAGATGGAGCAATATTTTGATCTCAATAATGTGAAAAACACACAAAAGGTACGCATTGCAACTTTACATTTAGAACAAACTACATTTTTATGGTATCGATGGCTTTTCTCCCATAGAAAAATTGTCACTTGGTCAATTTTTATGGAGGAAATGATAGCACATTATGAGGATACAAAGAGTAATACCTTCTTTAGCCAATTGATAAATCTCAAACAAAAGGGTTCAGTGGTGGAGCACATTGAGGACTTCCAAAAATTGAATATAAGGATAACTGATATTCTAGAGGAACATACAATTGACGTCTTCATAGGGACTTTAAAGGATAACATCCAACATGAAGTTCAATTTTGCGAACCTGATTCATTGGAGAAGGCATTCAGGTTGGCAAGAAAAATTGAATGTAAAATTATGGTGACAAGGAAGCCTACCACTCACATCTATAAAGATGGAAGTATTGCTACTCCTAGACTTCCACAACCTACAAGGTTGACACCACAAAAATTGGAAGAAAAATGAGAAAAAGGGCTTTGCTACAGTTGTGATAGAAAATACACTAAACGTCATAAGTGTGCTGAGAACAAATTATTTTACATAGATTGTGAAGAGGAGGAAGAAAATCAACAAGAAACTTCAAAAGAAGAGGATATACACCAGGAACCAACCCTAGAAGAAGAAGAAATGAGTCTGACCATATCATGTAATGCATTGGCAGTAATTACCACTCCTCGAACTCTCAAGATAGAAGGACATGTCAGGAAGAAAAACGTAATAGTGTTGATTGATTCAGGTAGCACCCATAATTTTATTCATTGTAAGGTAGCCAAGGAATTGAATTGTTTCCTATACCTAGCACCAGAATGTCAAGTCATGGTTGCAAATGGAGAAACTATAAATTGCTCTGGAAAATGCCATAATATCATGCTAACCATGGGGGTGTAGGTTTTAACCCTGAACAGAAATTATCTACACACGAATCTTATAAAAGAAAATAAACAATAATGAGAGCATAAAACATAAAACAGATAAACACAGAGATTTTCCCCTGGATCCCAAATCGGGACGACCAGCTTGATTTTTCATTATATTCCTTTTAGTGTTAAAACACATATATATATACATGCCGAAGCATGCATAAACCCCAATCCATAAACCCTAGATTAGAACATAACCGTAGTTCCCTTGACCGGATCTACAAAAATACCAGGGGCCGAAAACCATCGTACCCCAATACCATGTGCAAAACCATGCACAAAACCATGGACGCGGACTACCCGCCGGAAATTAAGGACCAAAAATTTTCGCCGGGGCGCTGCCCCGCACCCCGACAGGGGGGGCTATCGCCCCCCCTCTTACCCCCCCGCGCGTGCTTAGTCTTGGAAAGAATATAACACATACCCAAAATTCTCCCACTTGTTGTTTTCTTTCAGAGAACTTATGAGTGCTCATAGACTTTGTCAATGCATTTGCAACATTCTTCAAAGTGTCCACCTTTACCAGCAACACCCTTTTAGCCTCAACCATATCTCTAACAAAGTGATATTGAACATCAATGTGCTTTGCCTTTGAATGATAAGCAGGGTTCTTAGCCAAGAAAATTGCACTTTGGCTATCACAGTCTATCCTTATAGCTTGTTGTACCAACCCCATACTTGAACACAATCTATGCAACCAAACTGCTTCCTTGCTTGCATGAGTGGCTGCTATGTATTCTGCCTCTGTAGTTGAAAGAGCCACTACAGACTGTCTTTTACTCATCCAACTGACTGCGCCTCCAAATAGGATAAACACATACCCACTTGTAGATCTTCTTTGGTCCAGATCTCCAGCCCAGTCTGCATCAACAAAACCACGAATGTCCAACATTCTTTCCAATCCTGGTCTTCCCTGGTAGCACAAGCCATAATCACTAGTACCACGTAAATATCTGAAAACCCGCTTCACTGCTGTCCAATGCTCCTTCCCTGGGTTTGACATAAACCTGCTCAATACTCCCACTGCATGTGCAATGTCTGGTCTAGTAAAGACCATTGCATACATCAGACTACCCACTGCACTTGCATATGGAACACGGGACATATCCTCCTCTTCTTCTTGTGTCTTGGGACACTGTTCAGCAGACAGCTTTACACCTACAGGAATAGGAACATTCACCGGTTTACTATCTTGCATATTGAACCTCTGCAATATAGTCTCGACATACTTCCTCTGGTTTAACCAGAGCTTCCTCTTTGCACGATCTCTCTTAATTTCCATGCCCAAAATATAGTTTGCAGCACCCAGATCCTTCATGTCGAATTTGGAGAACAGTTGGGTCTTCAAATCTTGGATAATTTCTTTGTCATTTCCAATCAACAACATATCATCCACATACAAGACCAGATATATAACACGATCACCAATTAATTTAAAATAAACACGATGATCTTCCTTGCTTCTGGTGAAGCCAAGTCCCCGTATATAGGTATCAAATTTCTGATACCACATCCTTGGTGACTTTTTTAACCCATACAGAGACTTCTTCAACCTGCATACTAGTTCTTTCTTACCCTTCACCATAAAGCCTTCAGGTTGCTTCATGTAGATCTCCTCTTCTAGATCCCCGTGAAGAAAAGTTGTCTTCACATCCATCTGTTCTATCTCAAAATCAAATGCAGCAGCAACAGATAAAAGTAATCTAATAGAAGTAACCTTGGCAACGGGAGAAAAAATATCACCAAAATCAATTCCCGGCACCTGGGAATAACCTTTCGCTACCAACCGAGCTTTGTATTTCTCCACCTTGCCTTATACATTCATCTTCTTCTTAAACACCCATTTTCTCCCAATGGGCTTCCTTCCAGCCGGCAACTCCACCAAATCCCATGCTTCATTTTTGTGCAAGGATGCCATTTCATCAACCATGGCCTCCTTCCATAGTTTTCCATCCTCTAAATCTACTGCCTCCCTGACAGTTCTGGGTTCATCATCAGTTATAGTTAAGGCAAAACCTGAACAGAAAGCAGATGGAGTGTACCTTTCTGGTTGCCTTCTTTCCCGAACTAATCTTCTCAAAGTTGGAGTTTGTGGCTCTTCATCTTCTGAGTCTTCTTCTGTTGTAGAGTCTGATTCATCCTCCTTTAGCTCAAAATCTATCTTCTCAGGTTCCTTTGGTAGGACTTCATGTTTAACAACATCTTTCACTTCTCTAAACACCACATCTCGGTTGTACACAACCTTCCTTGTTTCTGGGTTCCAAAGCTTGTAACCCTTTAAACCATCCTTACACCCAATAAAGATGCACCTTTCAGATTTATTATCCAACTTGGTCCTTTTCTCCTTTGGAACATGTACATATGCATCACATCCAAATACCCTTAGATGTGAAAGAGAGGGTTTCTGACCAGTCCATATCTCATGTGGGGTCTTATCCTCCAATACTGATGAAGGTGATCTGTTAACCAGATAGCATGCGGTCTCCACTGCCTCTGCCCAGAATTCTTGTCCTAACCTGGTACCACTGAGCATGCTTCTTACCTTTTCAATCAGTGTTCTATTCATTCTTTCTGCAACTCCATTTTGCTGAGGTGTGTATGGAGTAGTCTTTTGTCATGCTATACCACACTTCTTACAGAACTCTTCAAATTCCTTCTTGCAGAACTCCCCACCATTATCTGTCCTCAATGCCTTTATCTTCTTCTCTGTCTGGTTTTCCACCAGAGCCTTAAATTCTTTAAATTTGTCAAATACTTCAGATTTCTTCCTCAAGAAATATATCCATGTATTCCTTGAGAAGTCATCTATGAATGAAACATAGTACACAGACTTTCCCAGTGATGGAACTGACACAGGTCCAAACACATCACTGTGCACAAGTTCTAATATCTTGTTCGCCCTCTTAGTACCAGAAGGAAAACTCACCCGATTCTGCTTCCCATATACACAATGTTCACAGAAATCGAAATCCAGAGAGCAATTAGACATACCTTCTACCATACCATTTCTATGTAGTATCCGAAGGCCCTTCTCTCCAATATGTCCAAGCCTTTGATGCCATAGCATGGTCTTTTCTCCAGACACAGCTAGGCTTTCCGTCCCACTTTCAGGAACCACAGAACTGTTACACCCATCAATAACTATGCTACCTTGTAGCTTGTACAGAGTTCCAGTCCGAACTCCCCGCATTAATACCAGTGCTCCCCGAACCATCTTGCAGGCATCTTTCTCGAACACTATTTTTACACCTGCATCATCCATCTTGCTTACAGAAATCAGATTTCTGGCCAATGCAGGAATATGCAGAACACCGGGAAGTGTTCTAATCCTTCCACCTTGCAGCTTCAGCTTGACCTTTCCACGTCCAATGATTCTGGCCTTCCTATCATCCCCTAGGAAGACATCACCACCATCATATTTCTCATACTCGTAGAACCAATCCCTATGGGGAGTGAAGTGAAAGGATGCACCTGAGTCAATCAACCATGACTCATGATCTACATGTGTATTTGAAGAAGAAGCCAAATACACATCCCCACCTTCATCCGAGGTGGTTTTTGCCTCTGCAGAAGGAGCTTCATCAGATCCCTTCCCTTTCTCAGAAGCTTTAGATCTGCATTCATTTTTGTAGTGTCCTTCCTTTCCGCATTTCCAGCACACCTTTACAAACTTTCTAGGAGATTTAGATCTCCCTCTAGATTTGGATCTCCCACTCAAAACCTTATTCTTGTTTCTGTTCTGGGACCTTCCTCATACAGATAAGGCATCTCCATTATGACCCTCCATATTTCTCTGTCTCATTTCCTCCGACAGCAAGGCTGAGACAATGTCATCAAAATTCAAGGTAGTTGTATTGCTACCTATTGCAATAACCAGACTGTCCCACGAGTCTAGTAGAGAGCACAACAAACTGATGCACTTATCTTCATCTGAGATTTTAATATCAACAGATGACAACTGACTTACCACAATATTGAAGGCGTTCAGATGCTCTGTCACCGAATCTCCATCCTTCATCCTCAGGTTATACAGTTTTTTCTACAGGAACAACTTATTCACCAGAGACTTATATTGGTACAAAGACCCTAGCTTTTCCCACAAGGTGTTCACCATAGCTTCCCCAGATACATTCAACAATACTGAATCTGAGACACACAACCATATTGTGCTTTTAGCCTTTCGATCCAGTTTCTTCTAGTCTTCATCTGACATTCTTGTTGGCTTAGTACCTGGATCTACCGCGATCCACTAATCTTTATCCACCAGCAGATCCTCCATCTTGAGCTTCCACAACTCAAAAATATGACCATTAAATTTCTCGATCTCTATATTTCCGCCGCTCGCCATCTTCTCTCACCACAAGAATTGATCCCGCAGATCTCCCACTGAACAGGGTCTACCTCAGGCCCAAACTAAAAAACCCTCAGCAGCAAAGGCGTCCCCTTGAAGCCGAAACAACTTTGATACCAAATGTAGGTTTTAACCCTGAACAGAAATTATCTACACACGAATCTTATAACAGAAAATAAACAATAGCGAGAGCATAAAACATAAAACAGATAAACACAGAGATTTTCCCCTGGATCCCAAATCAGGACGACCAGCTTGATTTTTCATTATATTCCTTTTAGTGTTACAACACACACATATATATACATGCCGAAGCATACATAAACCCCAATCCATAAACCCTGGATTAGAACATAACCGTAGTTCCCTTGACCGGATCTACAAAAATACTAGGGGCCGAAAACCATCGTACCCCAATACCATGTGCAAAACCATGCACAAAACCATGGACCGCAAGAATCGATCCCGCAGATCTCCCACTGAACAGGGTCTACCTCAGGCCCGAACTAAAAACCCTCAGCAGCAAAGGCGTCCCCTTGAAGCCGAAACAACTTTGATACCAAATGTAGGTTTTAACCCTGAACAAAAATTATCTACACACGAATCTTATAACATAAAATAAACAATAGCGAGAGCATAAAACATAAAACAGATAAACACAGATATTTTCCCCTGGATCCCAAATCGGGACGACCAGCTTGATTTTTCATTATATTCCTTTTAGTGTTACAACACGTATATATACATGCCGAAGCATACATAAACCCCAATCCATTAACCCTGGATTAGAACATAACCGTAGTTCCCTTGACCGGATCTACAAAAATACTAGGGGCCGAAAACCATCGTACCCCAATACCATGTGCAAAACCATGCACAAAACCATGGACACGGACTACCCACCGGAAATTAAGGACCAAAAATTTTCGCTGCGGCACTACCCCAGACCCCGACAGGGGGGGCTACTGCCCCCCCTGTGACCCCCCCATTGCGCCCAGCGCAAAGGGGGGGCTATCGCCCCCCCGCGTGTCCTTAGTCATGGAAAGAATATAACACATACCCAATAGGGGGAATATGTATTGATAGTCCAATTCTTTCCATTCCAATGGGAGGTGCTGCTAATGTTGTACTAAGAGTACAATTGTTACAATATTTGGAGATGGTAGCTTTTAATTTTCAAGAAGTTTTCTTGAAATTTTTTTCGGAAGGAAAGGAAATCGAATTATAGGGTATCACAAGGAAGCCAAGAAAGATAATAAGCTCTAATTTCATGACAAATCTTCTGAATAAAGAACAATGAGGATTAATTTCACAATTATGCTCACTAAAAGTTCCAGCATCAAAATCATCTATTCCTCCAAATCTCGAAAAAGTCTTGGACAATCATTCCAAGGTGTTTGATACTCCAAAAGGACTCCCACATATTTGTGATCATGATCATGCTATTCCTTTGATTCCAGGAAGTTTTCCTCCAAACATCAGGCCTTACATATACCCTTATGTCCAAAAGGGAAAAATTGAACGCATGATTGCATAAATGTTAGAAGCTGGTATAATTCAATATAGTCAAAGTTCTATCTCTGCTCTAGTAGTATTGGTGCACAAGAAGGATGGATCATGGAGCATGTGTCTAGATTATAGGGAGCTCAATAAGCTAACTATTAAAGATAAATTTCCCATTCATGTGATTGATGAATTATTGGATGAATTACATGGCACTATTTATTTTACCAAGTTGGATCTTCGTTTAGGATATGATCAAATTAGAATGAAGACTGAAGATATTCCGAAAATACCATTTCGAACTCATGAGGGTCATTATGAATTTTTGGTCATGCCTTTTGGCCTTACCAATGCACCTTCTACATTTCAAGGGTTGATGAATTCCATTTTCAAACCCTTCCTTAGAAAATTTGTGCTAGTATTTTTTGATGACATACTAATCTAGAGTAGGTCTTATAAGGATAATGTTCAACATGTTGACAGGGTACTGAAACTATTGGAGGAGAAAAAATTATATGCAAAAACATCCAAATGTTTCTTTGTAGTACAAGAGGTGGAATATCTGGGTCATATTGTATCTCACAAGGTTGTTAAGGTAGACCCTAATAAAATTAAATCCATTAAGGAATGGAAATTCCCCACAACCATAAAGCAGTTGCGAGGATTTCTCGACTTAACAAGGTATTATCACAAGTTTGTTAAGAATTATGGGAGAATAGCAGCACCTCTAACAACATTATTGAAGAAAGATGAATTTTCCTGGACTCCTAAAGAAACTAAGGCCTTTGAACATCTTAAAGAGGCAATGTGCCTAGCACCGGTCTTAGCTATGCCAAACTTCACAAAAACCTTTATTGTGGAATGTGATGCCTCAGGAAATGGAATTGGTGCTTTGTTAATGCAAGAAGGAAGACCCATTGCATTTTAAAGTTCTCCAATAAAAGGAAAGTATTTACAAAAAGATATTTATGAGAAGGAAATGTTGGAAATACTACATGCACTAAAGAAATGGCGACCTTACCTAATGGGAAGGCACTTGAAGGTAAAAAATGATCATGATATTCCTAAAAAAAAATTGGAACAAATAATATCTTCAGAAGAGTAGCAAAAATGGGTCACAAGATGTTGGGTTATGACTTTGAAATCATCTACAAAAAATGGAAGCTAAATGTTGTTGCAGATGCCCTCTCAAGAAAGGATGGAGAGGTGGAAGTATTGCTTTGTGAAATTTCTATTATCCAACCAGATTGGATAACCGAAGCAAGAGATGAATGGAAGGAGGATGAAGAAGTGTGGACACTCATTCAAAAGTTGAAGCAAGATCCCAGTACATCTGATACATTTAGTTGGAAAAATGATTCCTTATGGTACAAATATCGCTTATATCTTTGTAAGAATTCCCAAATAAAACATAATATTCTTTTGGAATTGCACACTTCTCTTTTAGGAGGACACTTAGGATTTTTAAAAACTTACCACAGGGTGAAGAAAGAATATTTTTGGGATGGCCTTAAATCTGATATTCAAAAGTTTGTGGCAGAATGTTTGCTTTCCCAGAAAAATAAAGTTGAGACAATTATGACCTCAGGTCTTCTACAGACTTTATCCATTCCAAGTCAATGTTGGGAGGATATTTCAATGGACTTTATCATAGGTTTACCTAGGTCCGAAGGAAAGAGTGTCATAATGGTGGTAGTTGATAGACTTACCAAGTATGCCCACTTTTGTGCATTATCTCATTTATTTAAAGCATGTATAATTGCTACTGCATTTATGGAAACATTTCAAAATCTACATGGAAACCCAAAGATTATGGTAAGCGACAAAGATCCCATTTTTATTGGAAATTTTTGGACTGAATTATTTTCTTGTTTGGGTACTCAACTAGCTCATAGTTCATCTTGTCATCCTCAATCTAATGTTAAAACTGAGATAGTGAAAAAATGTTTGGAAGGATATATTTGTTGTTTTGTATATGATAAAAAAACATAATGGGTCAAGTGATTACCTCTGGCGGAATGGTGGTATAACACTTCCTTCCATACTGCAAAAAAAATGACCCCATTTATGGCACTTTATGGATATCATCCACCATCGATCACATCATCTTGAAGAGAAAATTCTAAGGTGAAAGCAGTGGAATATCACATCAGGCATCAATAGCAAGTTCTGCAACTCTTAAAGGATAACCTCAATTTGGCACAAAATCGAATGAAACAATAGGCAGATCAACATTGCAGTGAGAAAATTTTTGATGTAGGAGACTAGGTATTTTTATGACTACAACCATACAAAAAAATGTCCCTCAAGCAAGCTAAGAAGGATAATAAATTATCACCAAAATACTATGGTCCTTACAAGGTGTTGCAAAATATTGGTACTATGGCATACAAATTGGAGCTTCCTTCTTCTTCGCGAGTGCATCAAGTTTTCCATGTTTCATGCCTAAAGAAACTTATAGGTGACAAAATTCCAGTTCAAACAATATATCCATAACTTGATGAGGAAGGAAAAATCATACTGGAACCTGAAACAATCATGGAAACAAGAACTCGACAGCAACGAAATCAATCATTTCAGAGTATCTCATCAAGTGGAAGAACTTATGCACTGAAGATTCTACATGGGAGGATCAGAATTTTATACAGAAGCATCCAAAGCTACTCAAGCATTGAGGAAAACACTTTTTTGAAGGAGAGAGGCATGTTAGGTCCCCATATTACTAGTGTAGTCCCTTATTTTTATTAGTGTAGCCCCCTTATTGTTATTATTGTGCCCCTGTAGCCCAGATATCGCTATTATTGTTCCCTTACATTATTATTGTTAGGCTGGCTAGGATTATATTGTGATCCCATGGACCCATATATATAGAAGTAGGTTTTGTCATTTGTATCATCCAAGAATTGTTAATTTATGTAATGTATTGGAGGTTTCCCCCTTGAAGTAGTTGATTTCTAAGGCATTGATCTCTCTTCTCTTATATTTTTGGAGCTGGTTTCATAACATTAGAAGACGTCTTTGACTCCAATGATGTAGCTAGAAAACCTAAAATCTAGCCTCTAATGTAATTATATAGAGGAATGCAACATAGGAACAAAGGAAAATCGCAAGCTTATCAAGATATCTAAGGTATTACCTCCAGCTCAAAATTTGAACTACATTAGCTTCTTTAAAGAGTTCCAAGACATGTTTTCCAGGAATTATGAAGAACTCAAGTCTTATGATACCAGAATTATCCAGCATAAAATGCCAATTAAAGAAAATCAGAAGAAATTTAAACAAAAGCTAAGAAGGATTAACCCTGTTCTTATTCCATTAATAGAGAAATAATTTAAAAGTATGTATGACGCTAAAATCATAACACCCATTAGATATTCTGATTAGGTCTCTAAATTAGTCGCCACTAGAAATAAAACAGAAGAAATCAGACTCTGTGTTGATTTCAGAAACTTGAACAAAGTATCACTGAAGGATAACTATCCCTTCCCTAAAATGGACCACGTTCTAGAGAGGGTAGTAGGGTCATCTAGAATTTCATTACTTGATTTATTTGATGGATACAACCAAATCCTAGTCCAACTTGAAGATCAAGCTAAGACTGCATTCACTACTCCGTGGGGAACTTTCATGTACTTGAAAATGCCCTTTGTACTAATGAATGTTGGAGAAAAATTCCAAAGAGCCATGGACATAGCCTTTGCAAAGGATATCCATGAATTTTTAGTAATTTACCTGGATGATATCAAGTGTTTTCCAAGTCAGATAATGAACATCTAGATCATCTAAGAAGAGTATTCATAAAATGCAGAAAGTTTGATATATCCTTAAATCCTAAAAAGGCACTTTTTGGATTAGAAGAAGGAAAATTTTTGGGACACATCATTTCAAAAGAGGACATTAGAATTGATCCAGCTAGAATAGAAGAAATCTCAAATATCAATCATCCTAGGAACATGAGGGAATTACAGGAATTTATAGGAAAAATACATTTTCTTAGAAGATTCATCGCTAACTGAACAAAATTAATTATAGATTTAAATAACATGTTAAAAAAGGATTCAACACTTTTTTGGGTGTGGAGCCTGATTTTATTCCTGATTCAGAGATCCTTGTTTTAGATGGATGTATACCCCAGGAAAATTGTACACCCTTGCATGAGGGGGGGTGCGAGGGGGACTTGTCCCCCTCGCGGGGTTCGGGGGCCAGTGGTCCCCTGGCGGGGGTTTCGAGGGTAGCGCCCCCGAAGCCAACAATAGATGTAAAATTGCCTTGTAAAAGTATAGTAATTTCTAGTCAATTTGGACCGTTCATTAGGCGGATTATCTGACGGTAGAAGTTATGTTTAGTTCAGGGTTTTCTACCCTAGAAGGAAACCCCTTGCTTTTATGAGGGTATTGTATTGCGGATATGTAATGTATGTGTATTCTCTGAGCGGGAAATAGATAGGGAGACAGTGAGAGAGAATAGAGGATATTACAGCGGATCTGCTGTAGGTTTTGTCTCTTCATTTTGCTGGATAATAGAAAGGAAGGACTGGATGTTCGGGGTGGACATAGCCCAAACTGAGTGAACCACGTATATTTGTATTTTCTGCATATTTTATGTGTTGCATTGCTCTGTAATATTTAATTTTCTAACAAATGGTATCAGAGCCATTGAATTTCGTTGCGCTAGGAGAGCAAGGTCTGTCAAAATGAGAGAGGATATGTGCACGTGGATTAATTAATTGATGAACCATGTATCTGAAGAGAACTCCTAGAGGACTGGCGGTTATAGAGGCTGGTGACCCATGTAATCCGATAAATGAGTTCTTTTTATAAGGACATTGATTTCAAATGTACAAAGATAGTAACAATGAAACAAAAAAAAAATATTATTATTATAATGGAGTTAATTTATTACATGTAAATGGGCATACTACTGTAAGACCTGGTATGGCATGCGTACCCCTGGGTAATCACTGGTAAAGTCTGGGTTAGATCTAGGTGATAGGGGGATTTCAAGTTAACAATTATCTTGGTAAAAAAAAAAAAAAATTGAGGGGGGGAAGAGCTAGAGTGAGAAGGGTTGTCTCACTTAGCAATTTTGGCTAGATTTAGTCAAGAATCCCCAAGTCAAGTTTAAGGGGGGAATTGTTAGGTAAAATTGACTCGGGATACAGTCAATGTTGACTAGGGTAAATAGTAGTGGTTTTGGGGCACATGGTATTGTGCACCCATGGTTTTTAGCCCATGGTATTGCATGTAATGGAGCCTATAAAAGGTTTGGAATACTTCATTGTAATGTAGGCTTGGAGGTGAGTGGTGAAGGATCACTTGGCTGGATTGGCCAAGGTTTTGGCCAATGCTTAATGAAATTTCATTGGTTGGGTTTTGCCCCAGATTTGGGGGTTTTCCCGTATAAACATCTTGGTTTATGTTTATGATTTGTTTCTAGCTATATTATGGTTTTTTGTTCCTCTCGGTAAATTTATTATTTCTCCGGTAAATTCTAACACATTTAAATGGACAGTAAAGGCTAAGAAGTCTTTTGAAGCAGTCAAAGGAGCCCTTACTAAAACAACTGTCCTCATAAGCCCTAATTTTAACAAATATTTTATAATGTTTTCATTTTCTTTAGAGCACACCATTACAACAGTCTTGTTACAAAATAATGATGAGGGCCATGAACAACCTATTGCTTTCTTCAGTAAAACTTTGAGAGATGCAACACTAAATTATAATATCATGGAAAAAAAAGCTCTTACTTTAGTGAAATCCATAAAAGATTTCAGAGTATACATTCTATACTCTGACATAATAGCATATGTTCCAAACTCAGTTGTAAAGGAAATTTTAACTCGTAGTGGGCCTGATGGAAAAATAGGTAAATGGATTGCCACAATACTAGATATCACATTGAGATTAAGCCTAAAAAATTGATTAAAGGCCAAGGGTTGGCCAAAATCATGGCTAAATCGAACTTTCAAGCCTTAGAAATAAATTTCATTGCTTCCATAGATGATCAGGAAGAGATGGAAACTCCACAAATCAGTGAAGCTTTCACAGATTCACCCTGGTATGCAGACCTTATACTTTTTTTACTCAACTTACAATCTCCTCCTAGTTTATCTAGAACCAAAAGTAGATTCTTGAAAATGAAAGCAATGAAATATTGTATCTTAGATAATGTTTTATTTTGTAAATATCATGGTGGCATTCAGTTAAATTTTTTATTAAAAGATGAAGCTGACAAAGTCATGCAGGAGATTGTGGAGGACACCTATATTGGAAAACAACTACTGACAAAATTTTGAGGGAAGGTTTTTACTGGCCCACTCTTTTTGCAAATGTCAGAAAGCATGTGACCTCCTGTCACAAATGCCAAATGTTTGAAGGGAAGAAAAAACTCTTCCATTACCCCTCAAACTTATCTCAGTAGAAATTCCATTTGAACAATGGGGTTTAGACTTCATTGGTGAAATTCACCCACCATCCTCTGCCCAACATAAATGGATATTGACAGCCACTGACTACTTTACCAAGTGGATAGAAGCAGTCTCTTCTGGACAAGCCATAGACTCTATCATCATTTCATTTCTTGAGAGAAACATCCTTTTTAGATTTGGATGCCCACAAAAGCTCATTACTCATAATGCTACTGCCTTCAAATCCAAGAAAATGATAAATTTTTGTAACTGATACCATATCACCCTAGGCCAATCTATTTCCTATCATCCTCAAGGTAATGGACTAGCAGAATCTTCAAACAAAACCCTTGTAAACATTATCAAGAAGTTATTAGAGGATAACAGGAAAACCTGGAATAAAAGGTTGGTCAATGTCCTATGGGAAGAGAGACTAACTACTAATAATTCTATCGTTACATCTACCTATAAATTATTATATGGAATGGATGTTAATTTTCCATCTTCATTAGGAGTTCCAGTGATGAAATAATTCAAGAGCTGCAAGTAGAACCCAATGACATTCAAAGGAGGATAAATCAAACAATTCATTTGTAGCAAACCAAGGAAGAAGTTTATGTCAAAGCCCAAGTAATTCAAGACAAAATCAAGAAGATATTTGATAAGAAAACTAAAGCACATGATTTCTTCATAGGTGATCAAGTACTAAAATGGGATTCTAAAAGGGAAGACAAAGGAAAACATGGGAAATTTGACTTTCTCTCGAAGGGCCCATTCATTGTTTACGGTTACAGAGGCAACACTGCATTTATCTTGAAAGAGTTAAATGGAACAGATCTACCAGGTGGACCAGTCAATCGTCGAATGTCGAAGAACTATTTATCACCAAAATAACCAGTATTTCATTCGATTATATCTTACTCATTGTAAATACCATAGAAAAGTTTAGATTGGAGTGGATGATTATCTTGAAAATTTGAAGCCAGAGAAGGCCCTAAGCTTTAATAGATATAACATCATATGGTTGAATAAAGGAAAGCATATAATGTAGTTCCAAGCAAAGCAAAGCCAAAGTTCCAAGGCCACTTATGAGAAAGTTCTTGACATCTTACAAGGAGATTCCATTCCCGAGTGGAGTCATTGTTAGGGTCCTATAATAATAGGGATCATAATTTTGAATTGGCTATGTTAAGTCTTGTAATAGTGTACATACCTTTGCATTTCTGCAAATGTTTTCCATATTAAAAAATTAAAAGAGGGTATGTCCTAAAAGAATAATAAAAGGACCAAAAGAAAGAAAAGATAAAAAAGATATAAGATATGAACCCCATAAAAAGAAGAAAAAATAAATTCTGAAAGTGTTGCACATTCAAATGCCACTACTTTTAGTTTACTTTATGCAAATAAAATTGTGTGCAGCTTGTCCAAAATGCCACAATTCATGATGAGCATGCAATCTAATCTTGATCATTCATGCATTTAAATTTTATATTATGGTAGTTAGTGAATAAATATCTGACCAAACCATTTAATCTTGGTAGATCAGTGGTTAGCTAGAGAATAAAAATGAGCTCATAAGTTATACTAAGTGGACCACCCTTCCACCCAATATAGTTCATAACCTCCTGCATAATATAGTTTATAAACCCTTATTTCATTTGTCAGCTCCGCATATATATTCCCCGACCAATTTTTTATTTTAAACCGTTTCACACTCCCCATTGTTTGAAGTTTAAAATAGAAGGACGGGGGTGATAAATGGGTGGTTTCATTCCCCCACTCCCTTGCCATGAGGTGCTTCCTCATTCTAGTGCACCCCCCCATTCCCAAACCACTAAACTACCTTTCGTTGTGCGATAAACCACCAAACCACTTCCAAGGCATGCGACAAACCACCAGTATTTGAAATAATAAAACCCTCGCACCATGCAATAAACCCCATTTTTCAAAAAAATATAATAACCCCACAATACCATTATTTCATTATCCATGTTGATTTGCGAAAGATACCAAAAGTCATTTTCAACTAGAATTGAAGGTCGACTACTACTTGGACCCCTTCCACGATGAAATCGCCATTACTCCAGGTAACTCTCAGTACCCACCACCATTATTCAAGTAATTTAATTAATGAAATAATAAAATTGATGGCTTCCCAAAGTGTCCAAACTGTAAACCCTCTGCAACCACCCCTATTAGATGTCGACCACACTCCTTTTGCTGATAAAGACTTTAAAATAAATGACACTGTGACTGAAAGCAACCTTTTGGAGCTTCATTGTTGGAGCCATGAAAAATTTGCTGATCAGGAAGATGATATTCATCTATGGGACACTAACTTTCCCAAATACGCATTTCCACAAACATACCAATTCCCCAAAGTCATCAGACTATGCCAACTCAGCTATTTGCCAAATGAAATAGCCATAGTCACCCCTAACCAAGAAATCCTGATTACAATTGTGTTATTGTGTTTGGTGCACGCATGTACGAAATCACACCAATTTAAGGGGTGTGGTTTACCCTCTTAAATTATTGGTCACAGGTAGAAAAAGAAGGGGATTCAAGCAAGTTAGTGGAACATGCTAGCATATAAACATACTAGATGAGAAATAACATGCATATTCAAACTAAAACTAAACTAAAAACTAAAAGAAATAAACAAAAGCTCTAAATAGAGTCAAACAATTGTAATAATCTGAATGGTGGCTCTTTCGACCCCTCTAATTGAGTGTTGGTAGAAAATGAGGATGAAACATTAAGCCTCTTGGAAAAGGGCACTTAGAACTTGGGTTCTATTCCTGATGCAAGGATCTCTTTACTTCCAAGCTTGCCTCGGTGAAAAGTCTCCCTCTCTCTACTCTGGTGGACTGAACTTGTTGGATGGCCAATAATTGAGTCCCCTCTATCTCAGCTCCGGATCACACACTGCTAGTATTTCTCGGGGCAATTCTGGAGAGCATAACAATGTGCTCTCACATTATTCATCTCTTGGTGGCCTTATATAGGAGAATTCAAATCCTCCTTCCCTCCCTTGGCACATTGTGGATGGTGACCCAAGAGAGGGGGATGATCTCATTATGTGCCACAAATATTCCATTGAGTGCTCCCTTGATGTCTAAGGAGGCTTTGGTGGTTGTCCTTAGCCAGCTTCAAGTGAGAAATCATTGTCCTGGAGTGTGTTTTTTTGTGGTCCTGGAAAGTGAGTTTTGCCACTCCCAGGATTGTGTGAATTTTAGGTTAAAAGGCATGCAAAGGCGCTCTTATCGAAGGATTAAGTGCAAAAAAGCATTTACAACTTGCTCAAATTTTATTTTTCCTCAGACCTTAGAAACTTTTAAATACTTTCCAGATTCTCTAATGTCTTTTAGCCCTGTAAATCCTTCTACCTGACATTTACTAATGTCGTCTTTTTCTTGTACGATTTTCCAATGTTAACAGTTTCCCCCTAATGTGTGAGGTCTAGGAAGAACTGTATAGCCGAAATACATTATATTTTATTTTTTGTATACTGTGCGTAGAGAGAGAGAGAGAGACCTACGTGAAGCTCAAAATTGGAGACACCCTACACTAGTTCGAAGAATGACCATGTCCTATGGGACTCCTATAAGAAAATATAATACAATGTACATATACAAATTTTCTATGATACGGGCATGTCCCATGCTCATAATGTTGTGGCGACAAATCTAGTTGGCATATTCATGCTCTGTCTGTGTCACTAATATGGTAATTATATATTGGTTGATGACGATGACTTTTGACGCCCTCGGGGGATTTTTTCCTTTGAAGATAGCTGGAATATGGTACCCATATGTGTAAACGTGGAATGGCATATAACTGTGTATTATACGCATAGGTGTTGGCTGGGACCTTCCCATGTAAGCAGTGTTGAAAGAGATGCTTATCAAAGCATGAGTCTTCGATGAATTTGATCAAAGTGCAATGGTTGTAAGGTACAATACCATCTTGACATGAAAGCTTGTGTCATAGTAGAATGTCAAGAGGATCGATGAAATCTATGGGAAATGATGTTCCCCATAGTCCCACTTGAGGATGTCCCTTGTATGGGGAGGGGTAATCCAAGGTACTGTTTCCTTTTTGGAAAATGGTGTTGAAGTCGACAAAAAGGAAGCCTCAACCGAACGAGAGGTCATCGATATGAAGGGTCAGGGACATGGATGTGATGGGTTTAGCATAGGCATGGTGGCGAGGGGTGACTGAAAACTGATGATGGGTATTCAGTGGCCCAAGGTCGAAGTATGATAAGCAGCTTGGCGGTAGTCATAACTATTTCTGGTGGGGAAATCCCTGGAGTCGGTAGGACTTCTAGGGTGGGTATAAACTAGTTATGAATGTCATGGAGGCCTTTACATGAGGGTGTGATACTTCGACCAAGGATTTTTAGGGACTTTTTCCATGGTAGAAAAGATGAAATGAGTGGGTGGGGGACGTAGTGCACCGTTTTCAGTCTTTGTACACTTACCAAAAGAATAAAATAATGGGGATTTGTTTGTACAAAACATAGAGACGGGTACCCCAAAACATGAAAGTGTTCGCTCACTGATGATGTGAGGAAGGTGTTTTTCTAAGGTTGGGGGCCCCATTGGTTAGTCTCATGTGTGAGGTTGATGAAGCGAGTGAAAAAATACTACAGATGGGATTATGCTGATGGAGGTATGGTGAGACAAATGAGAGGCACGACAGTCTGCTTTTGATCTGCTTGTACAACTTGATCATTCGGGAAATGGGTTTTATTCTTTATGGTAAAACTTTATTTTATGCATGGTGGATGGATGGGCATGAGGTGTTTCCTAGACTAAAGTGGTATGGACATGGTGTCACTTTTTCTATGATATATGGTCTACTGTGGGTGACGAGCGCCATGGAGGGGATGCTCTACCGACCAACGAGGATGTTTATCATGTGCAGGGTGAGGTGATGATAAACTCGGTCGGATATGTGGAACCTAAGGTTGAATTCTGATGGATAAATGATCTCAAGATATGAATAGTTTTCTGGGACTCTATCATGCTGGGGGTAGAATGATACCTGCTCTAGAACTTTCAGTTGACGGATTTGTGCATGGTTTGCGAGCTTTCCTGCGAAAAAAAATACCTCAAGTGAAATCATATTCTTTATCAAATATTATCGAAATTCATGTGCTTTTTAAAAAAAAGAATATAAGGGAGGGCATACCTGTCGACACTGAAAGAACATGTTTTTGGGAGTGCGTTTGTGTGGCATCGTTGCCTCTGTACGTTATGGAGTGATAATCACAGTGCTGCTTACGATTCGGAGAATGGACCCTCTGATCTCTTGTTATGGTCATCCAATTTTTTTGAAAAGGGTGATCTATTGGTGAATATGGCCCTAATTAAATTCATTTGTACTTGTTGAGTTTTTGAGAGGTTGGAGGCTTTTGTGGAGCAGTTCTTGTCGTCGCGATCAACTTGAGTACCAACGATTAACGATATCATGCCCAGGTAACCTCCATGACATCTTGCACTTTAATTTTTTCAATCTAAGTGTGTCGGGATCCGTACAAACTTAGTTTGTACAGATTCTGAGTGATTTTTTCCCTAGATTGCGCGGGCGATCAGGGCAAGGGAGCGCCCTGTGTGCACATTTCTGGGGGATTCATGCACTGTAAGTTCTCTGTTCCCCTATTTTGGCGCGCTTGTGGCAAATACAGGCGCACCTTGAGCATGCATGTTTGAGGGATAGGCGTGCAAAAGGCCGAGGTATAATTCTTTGGATTTTTTCCTATTTTTGATGTTTTTCCTGTTTCTGATGAGTTCCTATTTACATGACAGGTTGTTGTGGAGGGAGAAAGATTAGCCTGAGCTGCAAACAACATTGGCTACTAATGCTGGGTCGTGCCGTCATCTGGTGCAATGGGGGCTCCTGAAGTTCGAGGAGAACAATCTTCTTCGGTCAAAGGATCGATTGCTTCCGACTACTTGATCTAGCATTGGCATAGGACATGCAACATGTTTTTATTGCGTGGGACTAACCTGGCCATCTGTCTTGGGACAGATGTGTACCTTGTGACTGGGTTACTGCCTCATAGTGAGGCATTGAGGTATCCACTCCCTTCTGGGAGGGTGTATTTGGAGAGGTTCTTGAGACGTCATTGTGGTGGGGTGCCTCTTACGGAGGGTTGCATCAGGATTTCATCAATGACAGATCTAGCTGAGCGGTGTACTCTGGCAGTGATTGTACCACTTGTAGGGTCATCAGCTTGAAATTAGGCATTTGGCCCGTAGGTTGGAGCCTTGCATCGATTGAGGTTCGGCCATTTCTTCGCTTTTGCCAATTTTTGCTACAACGAGATGGTGATGCAACTCAATAAGGTCTGTAATGGATCAAAGTTGTTTGTGTATGCCAATATTCTATGTAGCATTATGTACGAGAGGGTCGTGTTGTTGAGGCCAATGGTGGTGGTGCCTCTTGGGGGACCACGGGAGCCTCGCATGAGGAGATGGGTTCCGGTGATGCCGTGAGGTGGTGGGGGCATGGTGGGGCGTTACTGGAATGCCACGATGGAGGCCTGGTTTGAGGTCAACCCTTAAATGTTTCTGCCATTCCCATATGTAGGGATGGACTTCCGGGGGGATCCAGAGATGGGTCTCCCTCCTGGTTATGCTTGGGGGCCAACAGGTATATTTTTTATGTTTTCTGCATTTCTTTGAGTATATATGTACTTATGTGTTTTGATGGTGACACTGACATAGTTTTGGTTACTCTTGCAGATGTTGGCGACGTAGGTTTCCCTGTGGCTCAATTGGTCGGCCACAGTCCTCTTCGGAGACCACGGGGTGGGCAGGGATGAGATGCTGCTAGAGGACCTGGTGGTGCTGTTGTGCCTTCAGGGGAGGGTAGCAGCTCGGTAGCTGCCGAGGTTGTGACCAAGCGAGTTCATGCTAATGCAGAGGTGGCACATGCTGATGCAACAGAGGCTCACAATGCTCATCTGACTAATCGGTTGTCAACTCTAGAGGATGCATGGGGTCGAGTGGACCTCTTGACCCAACGGATGCCTTCTCAAGGTTTTATGGATTATCTCATGCAGGTCTAGCTAGAGACGGTGATGGCTTGAGAGAGGGACTATTGGCCTATTTTACATCGGGTGGTAGTCTCAGTTGTGACGGCAGCTCCAGTGGTGGTACCGAGAGCAGTTGTGGGTCCAGGTGCCCCTCTTGAGGGGGCACCTCCCTAGAGTATACTTGTACACGGGGAAATCACCTATTATGAGGATGCTTCCACTATTTTTTTTACGACCTTTTGTGTATCTTTGGGCTTCCTGATGGGTCAGCGACACTATTTTTTTACTCAGACATATACACCATGATATATATATATATATATATATATATATATATATATATATATATATATATATATATATATATATATGAGAGAGAGATATTTTTTGCAGCTCGACATGTTCTGCCCCCTGTTTTGTGTTTATTGATGATGTTATATTGATGGATATCTATGTTTTTTGATTTTTTATGTATGATGGTTTATTCGAGATGCATTCTAGTTTAGAATATTGTTCGCTATGCGATCAGCTGTTTGGTTTTGACTCCTTGGTACATCTGTAAATATAATATAGTCAAATGTTTTTCTTAATCTTTTTGCATGCAAATATTTTCTAAATATATGTGAATATCTCGTCTCAAATGTTTGGTTTTAACTATGGCACTACTAACTAGGAATCGAGGTAGACATGCATATGGCATATGCCCTGATGGAGGGCTTCACACATAAGTCCGATGACGACGTCATATTCTGCCTGATTATTTGTTGTTGAACCGATACACACATCGTTTGTGTTTAGTGGTGATTGGTCAAGGTAATAGATGACCCAAGCAGCTACTGCTAGATTTTGAGACCATCTTGATGCTCCACTAGCAAATCCGAAGTAAGGTTCTGGTTGCTAATCCATGGCGAAACTTTAAGAGTGCTTCGTAGTAAGTATTTTGGTCAAAACTTTAAGGTGGTTGAGTTTGTGTCCATTCACTCTAGGGCAGGGCCATCTTGGCCCTTATGGGTAGAACTTCTTTAGGTAAAGGTCGTTGACGGCGTTGCTGAGGCATGTCCCTTCTGGTTCCGTCAAGATGTATGCCCCTTGACAAAGGCGTTGTTTTATGATGTGGGGTCCTTTCCACAAATTTTTGAACTTTCCTGGCCCTAGGGCTTCTTTTGTGACATCATAGCAGAGGACTAGTTCTCCCTCGATGAATGAGCAAGGGTTGATGTGGCGGTTGAATGATGCTTTTATCTATTTCTTCTGGGCCTCTTTGTGTTATACTTACTATCATCGACTTTCGTTGAAGAGCTCTAGTTGTACTAGGCACTATTCTAGAGGTTGGGTATCATCAAGGAGTTTGATGGCGGCATGCAAATTGGCGATCTTGTGGAAATCAATGCAAAAGTGCAAGGTAGCTTAAAATTTTGTGACAGGAACAAAGTGGAAATCCTGGGACATGGGGGCTGCTGAAATCCTATTTCTGATATGTGATGATATAAACCATATGTGGTGTATTTTTTTGTCGACATTCGGTGGGGGAAGAATCTCCGTGATGGGAGTTTGTGTAAGCGCATGATTGGGTTCCCCTGTAGGATGGTCAATCTCCTGTGGGGGGAAATTGTGCCTATTGCAGAGGTGCCTAAATGTTTCCATTAGCAGGCATGCCTCTGGTTCACAGTTTTGGCCACTGCAGATGGTGCATGGTATCACTGTGCTGACGGAGTAGATTATGTGGGAACCAACACTACTTGTCATCCATGATGTGGATGCTTGGGAAGGATCTGTTGTAAAAGATGGGATCTTCTGTTTCCATTTTCGTGTTGTTGGCTTAGGTGCATCTAGCTCAGTGGAGGAGTGTGGAATTAATGCTGCTCTTTCCGCTCTTATCTTGGGGAGATGCTCACATTTAATAATATGGTGAAGGTGTGACCAAATCCGGAAATAGGTACGCGTGATCTTCTATTGGTTAGATATAAGTCTCTAAGGGAGTGAAGAGACTGTACAAAAATTGCTTGGGAGGGGTTTCAGTTCTCTACACTGATTGGCTCGGTGCTCACTTAGGCCGCATAGTCCACATGTTATCCTAGATTTGGCCTGGGTCACACTTGGTTGGTGTGTTGTCCTAGCTTGCCCATCACGCCCATGTGGGTGTGGGGTCGTTGGTCTAGGGGTGATGTAATTTCTAAATCACCTAAGGGTATCGTCCCGTTTCCTCTCTATTGTATGAATCATATTGATGGTAGGACGAACTTGAGGGATATAAGTGTAGTGATGTTCATAGTGATTTCCTTGACATACTAGGAAAAATCGCCTAGATATGGGGGTGTCATCGTGCTCAGTTTATGGTCTGGAAGGGAACCAGCATCGCAACGCTGCTAAATCAGGGAAAGTGGAAACCACATGATTGGGAATTTTTCATAATGCGCATGTTGGTATTCTTTGTAGAGAGCGGTTGGGGGTGACTGGGGGTTCTCTGATTGGTCGTTTTTCAGCTTACAAGAACATGATGGATCTGCTCGTCACATACTTTTGGGTTGTCGAAATTTTTATGGATTCTGAGTCCATGTCATCTTCTTGGGAGAGGAGAACTATGGCTGAGTGCAAGCTAGCGAGAGCAAACCGGAATCGAGGGATATAGTGACATTCTTCCAGAAGGTGATTGTCTGCGCACAAAGGACATGTGAATTGTGTTGCATGCAATCCAACGTGGTAAACCTGTTCTATAGGATACCATCTATGTATGAGTTCCAAGGCTACGCATTCTTCGAGGAAGTGACCAAGTTCATCGCATAGCGTGCAGTGTATAACGGGAGGGGGCATTACTGTGGATATTTTTGGTGCCCTTCGTTCCTCCTATAGGTACATGATGACACGAGGTTCATCTCCCGTAGACTAGTTGGAGGGAACCTCTTGATAGGATCGCTCGATGGCATGAATGGTGGCCCTATATCACGGGATCTATGGGAAATGATGAGTGTAGAGCCCATAACTGCTGCAGATGGCACAAGCGATATTGGTACATAATGCTTTGCCTTCACCTCTGGTGGTAGATTCCTTTTTGTGGGAATGCAGCGTCACGATGTCTGACTTAGAGCCGAGGAGTGGTTTTAATTCGTCTAGCTCTGGGTAGATATGGGTAGAGTGGCCTATTATGTCACATATGGTGCAAAGTAGTGACTCCTTTTGTATGGTGGGGGTCTCCATCTTCTTTCCTCTCTTCTCAGTTTTCCTAGCCGTAACCATTAGTTTTTCAATGGGAATTTTCTTTGCAGGGATGGTTTCGACCCTTTCTTGAATGGGTGGGGCCTCCTCGGGACTGAAGGGATTTAACCTTGTGGCGGTTAAGAAAAAGGGATAGTTATGCACATACAGTGCATTACACTTCATCAGTTTACTGGCCCTTATCGATAATTTATGTTAGCAATTTAGGATACTAAATTGACTAAACATTTTAGAGCCATTGTTGGGGAAGTGTAACTAGGTAGCCTTATTTCTTACATCTAAAAAAAAAATTAATAATTTCTCGAGTATGCTCTCCTCCTACACTTTGTGTGATCTGGAGGATCAGAAAAAAGAATTTTTTGTTAAAAAAAATAAAAAATAAAAAATGTTTTCATCATTTCATTTGATTTAAAAAAACTTTAAAATAAAAAAAAATGAAAAAATTTCAATAAATTATTTTGTTTGGTAAAATATATATGCATATTTCTAATGTTTGAAAATATAACATATGTAATTTTATTAAAAAAATAAAAATAAACAAAACATAATAAAAACAAACCAAACATTAAAAAAAATTGAAAAACAAAACCATGATGCCGAATGTTAAAAAAGTAAAAAAAATCAAAGCATAAAATAAAATGAGATTAATACTCCAAACAAATAAGCTGAAAACAACATTTAATTGGCTTTGCAATCTCTAAATCAATGTTTTGTGTGCTAGTTTGGCTTTAGCCTTCCAATCAACCTGCAAATAAACTTAACTGCGCAACAGTTTTGGACTTTGGCCTTCAAATTCGCATTAACCTGTAAATCCGTTCCATCAAGCTCTTATCTCCAAATTATGAAAAGAAGTAAATTTTAAATTGTGATATGGATATTTTTTTCACGGAACTTTGATTATGAGAGATTTACTACTGTGAGATGCCATATACACATTTGAGTTTTGCAGATCTAACCTCAATAATTGGTAAACAAAATCTGCGATCGGAGATTCCACAATGCTGCCCAACACTCTTGCAAATCTGATGAAAATATGTTGGGAACAAATCCTAATAATAAACCATAAAAATTCAGCAACAAGTTCCTTCTGGCTCATAATTCATTAGGCTGCCGCAAGAGAAACTGGAGAATACCTTAACAAAATTGAAATTGTGTTAATATAATTTGCAGAATCATTTGACAAATTCATAGGAGAAATCAGTTTTTCAAGAAGCTGAGTTGGTCTTGAATTGAAATCAAATGCTCGATGCATGTGGCAATTGCTAAACATGTTCTATGAGCAATTCATTTCATTAACCATAAATTGTTCTTCATTGCCAGAAAAATGCAACTGTATTTGACACATGATTTTAAAACGCGAATTCGGAGAAAATGAAGGTGAATTTGAAAAATCCATGACATAGGTTTTTCTGGGAACGGGGGTAGTTTTATAACCCAGAAATATTTTTCTAGATTTCACAACCGTTAGAGAGAATTGTTCGGTTCTTCAGAGCTTTGTTTTGCAAACTGCGTGAAGAAAAAAGGGATTTTAAATTTAATTCCTGTTGATAGATCTGCTAACACTAATTAATATGGATTTATCCCATCAAATTATTGATCTACCAATAGCTTTGAATACAACACACTGCAAAAATGAGGAATTTGAATTTAAATCAAATTCTGTTGTAGTATTCACGTGATTTTGATAAATCAAAAAGTTCAATTTGATTTCTTCTTCCTCCCACCGTCTCTTGATTAAATCCATGAGTTTTCATTATAGCATGACAACACAAAAGAAAAACAAATTAAAGAACTCTACAATTCTCTTATTGTTGGGTTGGGGATATTTGATTAAATACGATAATTTTCTCAATTCATTTTCGAAGTGACTGCACTTAAAGAGTTATGGCTACATTTTCAGAACGTTTCCTCAATAGTAACGTGAATGAGGAACTTGTCCATGTATCTATGCCATTGTATCTTCTAACAGCCCAACTGTTTAATGAAATATTTGTGCAAAGTTTTAAAATCCTCTGTATTTTCAAGGAACTGCACTATGGCGCTGGCGAGGAAAATAAGATTCGATTGCACAAAAATATTCATTCATCATTGCCATGATTCATAGCCTTGTTTGCAAATTCATTTTCTTTATTATTTGTTTTGTTTTAAAAAAATAAAATATATATATATTTAAATTTAAAAAAAATGTAACACATAAAAAAAAATGCATCAATAAAATAAGTACTGTATTGTTCATTTTCCTTGAGGAAGTATTGATTGATTTAAATGTCAAGACTGATTATTTGCATAGGCATGTATATTAACTTTCTTTTCAGGATTTTTAATTACAGAAACTGTGCACATTATGCAGCTAGGAAGCAATTTTGTAGCTAAGAAACTTCATTGTTTCACCTAAATTTTAAACTTGCCTAACTTTCTCATCCAACATTGGATTTTGACAATTCAAGTGTCGTTGGAAAGATCTCGACAAGATATACATAATGAGAAAACTATCATAAAATTTTGAAATAGTAAAGACTAAAGAAATTTCTGAAAAGACACAGCAGGTAACTTGAGGCACTAATTTCGAAACAGGTATAAATTATTTTGGTTTTCCTTCGTAAACTCGTTTTATTAGTAACGATTCTTAGTTTTTTGTGTAAATGTCATAACCAAAGAGATTGATCACCTCTCTCTTTTTATAATCTTACATTCCATTGCAGAAGAAATACTAGTTTTATTTTGCAGGTTCAAAGAGGAAATACATATGACTATAAGCGAATAGTGTCTCTCTCAGAGACTAAATTTCTTTTACAAGAAGATGATCAACAATAAACAAAGAAACATCAATGCATGAGCACATGCTAATGCAAATCAAATCCAACACTTGCAAGCCTTTTAGATGCCAGTATCTCCATTGCATCCATGCTTCCTTAGTCAATAAAACATTCACCTCATTTCTTTCTATATTCACTATTGCATTTCTACTTAGTCATTCAATAAAATCCTCATCTCATTTTCCCTCACTGCTCATTTTTTTCCCCAGTGATTATATTTTCCTTCCATGCTTTCACAAACCTAGCAATAAAACCATTTAGCTCCTCTACAAAGTTGATTCATTTCATTTCCATTTTCATTATGTTAAATAAACCTTGATCCACTGCAAAATTTTTCATCCATAGTCCTTCAAAAATTATTATTTCATGTTCGCGTTAGTTGATGGAGGATTCCTTAAGGTCTTCCTTCTAACAATTCTTGGCCTATCAACATCAGCACATTATCTAGTTCCAAGACTAGAGTCCTTAATAGTACCTTGAGGCTTGTATGAATTAATGACACGTTCTCTCGCTGACAATCATGGGAATACATCAATGTCCCTTGATCGTCAAATCTTGCAAGTGGCTCAACATCAGCCCATCTATTCGCACTTTGCAAGATGTACTTAGGTACCTTGGCACTCATTGACATTAATGGTGAGTTTGTCTTGTATTGGTTAACAAAATTCATCAATGGTCAGTAATCCAATGACTTCTCTTCATTCTTGACATCAACACATTTATTCGCATGACTATAATTGTACCATCAGATTTTGTAATGATTGAATACTACATCATTTCAGCAGTTTGCAGTAGGAATCAATTTGTATCAGCAGCAATAAAGATCGCAATCTTGTCATCAGCACAAAGAGAACAAAGAATCATATCAAATTCATTTGTTTACAAATTCGAACAACATCAACAGCCACACTCTTTAGTACACACATGCAACTCATCCATTTCCGAAGGGTAATTTAAGGTATGTCATTTTCTAGCTTTTTACCATAGAATTCCTTGAAAAGCTAGAATGATATTTTTTGGAAAAAAAAACATCTCTTCCTCATTTCATAAAATTACCAATACCATCAGTTGGGGGGGGGGGATACATTCATATTCAAGATCCATTCATATTCATACTTTGTCATGTTCATATCACATTCAGAAACCCACATACTTCCAAAAGATGTTAACTATTACATTATTATTATGAGCATACAATGGCTTTTCAAAAGTACTCAAAAGATGATTCGATACAAACACAATCATGGTTGTCAAATAAGAACTAACCATGATGCAATCTAATAAAGATATACTTTGCAATAAAAATCAAATTATCATTATGCAAAGATCAAAGGACAAAATTGAATGCAACAACAAAATATGGTTGTAACACAAGAACCAACCATGTTGCAATTCAAGTAAAACACTTTGTAGAATTATGAAGTTATCAAATAATATCACGCAAATTTAAGTGGAAGCTTAAGGATAAAAAAGATTTAATGTAATAGATTGCATGAGGACATGCAATAGCTTCAATATGCTGGGCCTTGAAATTGTCATTCACTTCCATTACATTTTCACTTATATTTCCATATTACCACCTTCACTCCACCTCCATTTTATTACATTTACCTTACCATTACCACTATTGGGTTACATTTATGTTTTTCCAAACTTTATTAATTCTTAGCATTTTTAAGTGAATTTTTGGTTAAAAATTAGAAAATAATGTGCATATGCTTATACCTAACAAGTGGGATGAGATTTTTGCCATGTGTAGGTCAAAAGGAAGCTTCTAAAAGACCTTTATGTGGCCTACCAAAACCAAATTCGAATTTGAGTGGAGAAGATCATGGTATCATGAGGATATGTGTCTCATTTCCTTTTTGTATTGAAACTATAAGAAGATATGTGTCTCATTTCCTATTTTGTATTGAAACTCTAAAAAGACATGTGTCTTATCATTTCCTATTTTGATTGTAACTCTATAGATAGAGGGAGAGATTCATGGACTCTCATTAATGAGATAACTTCTCATATTTTTGTATAAATAGGGGAAGCTTTCTCCTATCATGGAAGTAGAAAAATAGGAGAACAAGAGAAATGATTATAAAGTGTCTTGTAATAAAACTTAATATGGAATGGGATGTAGATTTGTGAGTTTATCAATAAAGAATTTTAGTTCTTTGATGTTGTTTTGATTAAATCTTCAAGGAGCTAAGGATTACACCGAATTGGTAGGAGAGGGCCCAGAATTTATTCGAGAGGTTTTACATGTTTTCTAGATAAGTCATTTTTTCAATTTTGTTTTGTCATATTTCCTTACTTAGATTTTTTTGAAATCATAGCTTTTAGCATTATGTTTCATGTCATTTGCTTAGATAAAGGATCCTCATGATATTGCGGTTAGTCTTTTTTCTCAAGCTCTTCCAATACATCTCTATTAAACGAATGGGATTCAATTGTGATAATGCAAGGTTATTAGCATTTCATTTTTACATTTATTTAGTTAAAGAATATCCTCATTATCTTATAGATTGGTCTCTTTCGAAATATTTTCAATAAACCTATCGTTCATGAATGAGACTAACTTGTAATATTGTGAGTTATTGATTGTTTTGCTTCATAGAAGATCCTTGTCATTATGATTAATCTCTTTCAAAATCTCTTCCAATAAACCTCTAACTCATGAATGAGATTTAGTTGTAATTTTATAAGTTGTTTATTTCATAGGAGATCCTTACCACATTATAGTAATATTTTCTCAAGCTCTTCGAATAAACCTCTATCAAATGAATGAGATTTCTTGTAATGTTCTAAGTTACTATTTGTTTCAGCATTTCCTTTTATGTTTTAGGAGATCCTCATTGCATTAGAATTAGTCTTTTTTGTAGCTCTTGTAAATCTCTAACTAAATGAATCGATTAAGTTGTAGTGTTTTGAGTTACTTTTCATTTCATTAATGTTCATTTGAAAGTTGTAATATCCATGATTAGGACTCTCTTGTTTTTCATCATTTTCTAGTTAAGAACAAAACTTACAAATAAACTATGTTTTAATTCATTTATTAACATTTTCCTTTTCTTCCTCTTAATAACGATTTAAATTCATCTTTTTGGCATAAGTATACTAAGAATCAAACATAAAAACCCCAAAACATCAATAAAACACTAAAAACAACAAAGTAAGAAAAAGGGATGTAGGCACATACGATTGCATTACACTTCATCGGTTTACTAGCCTTGGTTGATAATCTATGTTGGCAATTGGGACACTAAATTGACTAAACGAAATGATTCTCATGGTTATATTGGTGTGGTTGGTTTTACGGAAGAAATTTACTACAAGTTCACCTATGCATTGGTCTACATGGAGAATTGGGTCTTGTGCTAAGTGCAACATAATACGATTGCATAGTTTTGTACACAGTTGTTGGGGGAAGCTCTTCCATCGAGTATTTCTCTGCATATTGGGACCACAGGCAAAGGATAGGGTCTTCCTTGGTGATATGCTAGTGCCCTATTTGTCAAATTTTGTTGAAGCATATAAGTGACTTTGAAAACTAGGTTTCGGTATGTTCCTAGGTAGAATCATATGTGTAAGCGGGAGTTTGACTATTGCTACTACGTAAATTTGGGTCAATGACTTAGTGATACAACTCTGTAAATTTGACGCAACTAGAAATTCTTGATAAGTTTGTGAGCACGAAGGCATTCGATATAAATTAGCTCAAGATGTTGGGCTTTGTTGATGGCATCTATTCACTTGCTGGGCCTTTGTTCGCCACATCCTTTGAATTATCTTGTGTTGAGTCTTTGAAAGAGTCTGAAGTACCCGATCCTCAATTTTAGCTTTGCACAAACTATGACACACTTCCTCCATTCATGGATATGGTAAGATATGGATGGTAGGTTTGTACAAAGTGTCTAGGTAATTCATTTTCGGAATCATGGTGAATGGGTAATGAAAATATATTAGGAATCTGCCAGTGACAAGGGGCGCTAAATGTTCCATGTGTAGAAGAGGAGCTGCTCCACATACCACTTTGTGGCTACTCCGTCCAGTGCATTCAAATAGTCTCTCAGTAAATAGTGTCATCAATGATATTGTTCGATGAGCACCACGGGTGAAAAGTCATGACATGATTACTGGGTCGTCGGCTTGCTTTCCTTCAAATTTTGGAATATCTGAAGGAAGCTTTACAGCAGGCAACGGGGGCCATGTAGGGTTGTGTGCAATGGGGTCATTTGTTAGCTTCGTTAAATCTGGTAGATTCAATGAAGCCAAGAAAGGTGACGAGTTGACGCCATTGCAGCTTGCGAGAAAACACAAAGTTCTAGTTAGGAATAGGGTTAGTATACAGCGTACCCCTCTGTGTATTCGACTTACTTCTGAATGGGTCACACTCCTGCGCCCTCTAGGGGTTGTGGGAGGAGTGGTGTGTGGTGTGGTTTTAGGGAAGTGACCGAGTTCCCAACTAAGGATTCCCCAATAAAGGATGAACTATTAGCTGGTGACATTTTGTCTTTGATGCCTAAATGGTGAGAACTAGACCCTCCGGTAATGGTGGGAGGTCCAAAATACACCTGAATCGATGAGGTCATGTTGGGTCCGTGCAATTGTCGACTAGGTACGGATTTTGAAAAATTTGAGGGATAGAGAATATGATCAAGAAAAATTCCAAGTCGCATACATAAAACAAAGTGAAAATAAAAATAATTTTTCCCTTTCATTTAATACTATGTGATCGATCAATAAAAAAGTGGGTTTGTTCATTTTCATATGATACTCAAATCCTAGAGAAGGCCTATTTGTCCTCACACACTCAAGTATGGCCCCGGGCCTTGAGAAGATATATTAGTCTTTGGCACAATGTCCGGGGATTGGAGATGCCCCGAGTCGGCCGAATAAATTCCACCAGTGAGGTAAGGATCTGGTGCTGCACCGCACCATCACCTATAGGGAAATAATTCCTAGTTTTGGCCACTAAGTACCATTTGTACCATGTGAGCGTTTGAGTCTTGGGCTTCTTGGTAATTCATTTAATGGTGCAGTATCATTAAGTCAAGTGACTTGACTACTACACATACTACACTAAGCCTAACCCCCTAAAATGGGTCTGTCGTGCTTGGGTTTTCTTTTCCCATGGGGTGATAGAATTGGTTAAAAGCTCCCTAAATAGTCTACGTCTGTTCAAGATGAATAACTGCTGAGGCAGCTTATTGGATGCCTACCCCTTGATCTAACTTAAACTATAAATTCTTTTGTGGACCCTATGGGAAGAGATTTAGTGAGTTTTTGTTAAGTTAGTTTAGGTTTATTTTCTTTACTTAGTGTGTGGATGCGTGTGAAAAAATTGGACAAGCACGTGGTTTGAACGTGTGGATATGCGATGATCCTTTCAATCCTATTAAACTGTATTTAACTTGTTACTTGCTTAAAAGAAAAACATGTGTGGATATGGGATGCTTTCTATTTTCCTAGTTAATCTATGTGATCAACTAAAGGGAAATGGTTAATTGTGAATAGAGAGTGTTCATATGCTTGCCTAGGATCACCAAAGGGTGCAAAGGCAATAAATATTACTTGCTCTTCTATTGACAATTCGATCCTGGTCCCCGAAATCTAGTGAAAAAATTGAACTAAAATAATAACTTTTACACTAGAAAAAAGAAACTAGCTAAGCATGTGTGGACTTGGGCCACTTACTTTGGCTAATTATCTAGGTGTGTTAGTACCTAAATTTTCAAAACATAAAATATTTTTCGGAATGAAATTTAATTTCCCCCTACTTGACTATGTGTGAACTTTGCAAAGTCATTGGAGTAAAGCTGACACTAAGCCTACAAAAAGCAACTAAGAGTGAGCTTTAGCAAGCCTAGAATTACCTCAAATAGTGCTGGAAAATGTATTATGGGTTGCCAAGAACTTTACAAGCGGAAAAGATAGAAATGTGGGGAAATTTCTCATTACATCTTATGCTAAGGTTGCCAACGGAGTGTGATGTACTTGTGTGCGGGTTAGCTCTCAATCGTTCACACAGGTGTGTTTGTGGGAGTAAAAAGAACACAAATTCTTACAAAAGTAATGTTTGGAGTTGTTACCTTAGATACATCACTTGGGATGACAGGAATGCAAGAGAAAAGGGAAATTCATCTCACTCCATAACACGAGATGGAGGTCTATAAAAAAGAAGCACAACCACATAAACTTGGAAATAAACATTAGTGGAGCCGCCAATCCTGTGTTAGTGTTTTTGTTGCACGCATGTACGAAATAACACCAATTTAAGGGGTGTGGTTTACCCTCTGGAGTATTGATCCTGAGATATAAAGGCCCAGGTCGATCAAGTTAGTGGAATATGCTAGAACATAAACATACTAGATAGAGAAATAGCATGCACATTCAAACTAAAAATAAACTAAAAACTAAACAAACAACAAAAGCTCTAAATAGAGTCAAAAAACTGGGAAATAATCCAAATAGTGGCTCTTTGACCCTCTTGTTAGTCTTTGGTAGGAGATAGGATGAAACTTTAACCCTCTTGCGAGGTCCTCCTTAGACTTGGGTTCTAGGTGTCGATGCAACGATTTATTTACTTCCAAGCTTGCCTCTTGTGAAAAGTCTCCTCTCTCTACCATGAGAGTGGACTAAACTTGTTGGATGGAAAACAATTAGGTCTCATCTAGCTTGGATCAAAACCACCCTCTTTTGGCCTGGCAGAGGCATTTGGCTTGCTAACAATGTGCTCTCACATTCTTCATCTCTTGGTGGGCTTATATAGGAGAATTGAAATCCTCCTTGCCCTCCCGCAGTACATTGTGGACAGTGACCCAAGAGAGGGGATGTTTCCATTGTGTGATCCTTGATGTCTGAGAGCTTTGGTGGTTGTCCTTAGGTGGCTTCCAAGTGAGAAATCGGTGTCACAAGTGTGATTTTTTTGTGGTCTCAAAAAGTGACTTTCACCACTTGTACAGGATTACGCATTTCGGGTTAAAGGCACGCAAAGGCACTCTTCTTGAAGGATTAAGCACCGCAAAATAAATTATGACTGCTCAAATTTGATTTTCCCTCGAGCTTAAGAAAATTTTAAATACTTTCCAGTTCTCCTAATGTCTTTGACCCTATAAATCATTTTCTACGACATTAACTAATGTCTTCATATAACTTGTATGATTTTCCGGTGTTAAGCAAAAATCACTACTCAATCCATTAATCAAATGCTTTAAATTCAATCACAACCGGAGGAGTGCCTTTCTCCATTAAGACCCTTACTAAAGCTTTACCTAAAAAATTTAGATTTCCCTAAAGGTCTCAAATATTTCACTTTCCTCACACAGATAGAAGCTCAATTTCATAAGAATAACCCACCATGTCTGCTGTATTTCCCAAAAAATAAAAAAAATAGATTGTGACCATTTTTTCCTATATTTTAGGATATTTCATTGATAGTTGTATAGATATGAATCCATCCTTCGTTTCCTCTCGTTTTTCCCGGAGTCGGAAAGCACTCCGACTATACTTTCAGCATTTCCTAATTCCTAGCGGATACCATGTATGATCAACTAATCAGAAACTTTGGAAGAAGGATTTTCAAATACATCCTCGGTGTTGTTGTTTGTTAATATATTTTCAATCGAAAGGTTTTGGATCAATCTGCAAAAACTAGACACGGAAGGTAATCCCCCAGGACTGTAATCTTTGGGACATACTTTAACTGGAAAGGAACAAATGAAATTTAGTTTCAGAACTTTATTGATTCTTTAGTATGTCCGATGGTTAATATTCTGGTAATAAGTTCGACCCGAATTGAACAATGAAATCAAAAAAATTCTATAGTTGTCAAGTCGAGCAAAGACATGAGACTAGTATTTACATACCCGAATCACATAGAGATCGGAGTGTATGGAAGCCAAATAGTCCATTACAAGCTTGCCAAATACATACGATGAGGATATTTTATTGAGTACATCATACATAACTTTTGATTCAAAATGAGATAAGGTTCATTGCTTCAAGAATAAAACTCGAGTTCAAGGTAAGGTACCAGCAGAACATGCACATGTAATAGTAGGAATGCATGGAAGGAAATGATGGATACTACAAGAACTGAGACATAGCAGTGATTCAGTGATTGTAGGTCCTTGGGTGTCATGAGAACAGATGGTTAAAACACACAACAAAATATGAATTAGCTGAGATTGAGAAAGTAGCAGACAGAGAGTGGACAGAAGCACTCTAAGGGTGGGGAGCAACTTGATACTAGTTCATCTTCTAAATGCGAGCCGAGAGGATGAAAATTAAAAAGTTTCTCAGAAAAAATTCCTTTTCAGTGGGATAAATTTGATGATTCAAGATTACATATGCTGAGAAAGAAAAAAGTTGAACCTAGTAATAGAAGGAAAGAAACAATTGAAACAAAAATGAAGTTATTTATCAAGGATGATGCACCTACCACATGGAAGAAACACTATTCCATCATCTTAAAAAGGAAGAAATCATTGAGAATCAAAATAGTGTAGATATTTCAACATCGATGGGTTAGGAAGGAAAAGACATCATGGAAGAAATACAAAGTTAAAATTAAGAAAATGAAGCCACGAAGGATTTGTCCATGTGCACAATGCGGAAAACTCTAATGATGTGGTAAAGTTGCTTTCAAGTTTTGACCTGGGAACAAAATTAATGGACAGCATTCCTAAGGTTGAAAGTGGACACCCAAACTTGATGAACATATAAAAAATATTTTAAGTTATTCAAGGATGTGTGATAAGTGACCAAATTACAGTTAGGGTGGGTGGGGAGAAATGAGATATAAACCATGACATAATCCCATGGAGGTTGAGGCTCACAAATGTGAAGGCTGTTGATTAATGAAAATTATAGTAAAGAAAAAAGCAATTAAATCAACGGAAGAGTTGGTAGTGAAACAGATACTAATCTAATATGACAACATGGGGAAAGAACATAAAGAAGAAAAATGGGACAGCTACACGGAAAAAATAGGCCAGCTATAATATTTGAGCATCCACACCTTAAGGAAGTTTTGGAAAAAACAATAAAAAATATGAGATGATCGTCTAATCATCGATTGACGGCTCAACTAAGGAAATGGAAATAGGGATGAGATTGACTTGTAGCCAGAAAAACAAGCTAGCATGGAAGTTTTATCACAAAATTGTACTTGATTGGTTCTTGATCGGACAACTGTAAATATTTAGAGCAGTTTTTACCCAGATCTGGCCTCTTGTAAAATAAGAGGCTCTCTCAAAGGGTTTATGATATTAGATAATGATAGTACTACATAGCTAACTCTATTTGAAAATTAACATGAGTTTTGTATAGGTTGAAAAGAATGAACACCACCATTGAGCTTACAGCAAATTAAAAAATGGAGTATAGATTGAACAGCAAGTTTATAGCCTGACCCAAAGTGGACAAAGATTTTAACAAAAATGCGCACAGAACATGAGTCCTTACGGTCGTTTCATCGTTAAAAGGAAGTCGACATAAACATATGGAACAGTAATAAATATGAAATCTACTGAAGTGGTAAACATAAATATGTAGATGCGAAATACATTAAAAAACTCACGGTCTCAACTTTGTCTGAGAATAAGTCCTCTGTGTGCGATATAAGTCCGATTGCAGCAGGTAATAAGTGCAAAAATCACTCAACCATCGAGCTAATTCGATGATTTTTCCCTTTAAATAGACATTCTTCTTCAAGGATGATGTTGCTGATGGCTGATTCATCGAATTCTTCCTTTGACCACATGCGCTGAAAAACATGTCTTCTTTGAAAATGGTAGCTACACCTAAAGAGCCTTTCCTAGCCTGGACTCAGCTCCTATTTATTACATGGTCTACATATATGGAAATAGTTACTTTTAGGTTACAAAAAAGCATGTACACGTGATCTGAATAGCTATGACCTTCATTACCAATTTCACATATTAAAAACCCCCTAAACTATTGAACGAAACCCTATTTTGAGTTATTATTTTGTATATTAAACTTTTAGGCTGATGATATGTCCCCCATAAAACTTTCAAGTCATAAATTTTTGATGTCAATGTCTGTTGACTATGGAAGACTCACTGGGTCCATAATTGTCATTAAATTTATAGAATCTTATGACTCGCTATGAAAACAATATAGTTTCGTAGAGATCTTGGTAGCGTTGAAAATAAACTTTTAAACCCAAAAATCTATCTTTTAACAGCCATGAGGTCCATCCTAGTCATGACACATCATCTTCATCATTTCCTTCTGACTACAAAGTAGTTTGCAGAATAAATAACTACTACATAGCTTTGGCAGCATTTTCCTAGCTTCATTCCTAAGATATATGAGAAGGCTCTGAAAAAAAAGCAAGAATTTTTGAGTTTTATTGGGTCTCAAAAAGTATCCTCCAGGTTTTAAAAATTTGGGTCTTAAACATACCATAGAACACTCCTAAAACATAATGAAACTCAACTTAATGCCCTTAGTTTGTTTCTTATTCATTAATGATTAGTTGATCTAACCACTCCTCAACACGATTATCATGAAAAGCCTTCTTCTAACTCTTCATGGTCAATTCTAATGATATTGAAGGTATTTGACACAGTCTTTAGTGTCTATTCTCCTGTTTTAAATTAGGTTTCATTTTTTAAATGGGTTTAGTCTCATCTCAATAGTTGGATTCATTTGATCAGTGTGTGTTATCTGTTAGGGTCCAGTGATTTGTGTTTGATTGGCAAACCAAATTACAATGTATCAAACAGGTCTTTGGGCTTAGGGACCTAGCCTTACGGACCTCGGAGGGGCTCTCTCTATTTGTGTAAGGGATATCTGTGTGTTTGGTTATTGTGTTCTGATTTAGTGAATTGTAGAAGTAGGTTTTTGGTTTTGATTTTTAAGTTGTGAGGATGAAACTAATCAAAGATATAAGATAGGTAGAAATATAACAGTTAAGCCCGGGCTGTAAATTTAGAAAGGGTTTAAGAAAGCTATTAGATGGTGATACGAGGTTGCTGTGAAAGGCAGTTGATTCCAAGGTAGAAAGGATCTTTGGGCAAAATAGAGTAAATGGACATCAAGTTTGCTTGAACAACAAAAGGATTTCAAGCATAACTAGTTGTACTTGGACATAAACATGGTAGGGAAAATATTAATCATGCAAAATGTAACTATATTCAATCTTTCATAGAAATAAACATTCAAACCATACCCTTGAAATCTATAGCTCTCTAACCCGAGTGGCTATGGAACTTTAAACATACAATGGACAAAAAACTCAAAAAGACATTTTCTGGGACGCTATTTGATGCCCAGAGTTATTGGGCACACTTTGAAAATAAGATTTGTAGACTTAGACAAAAAGGCTAGATCGGAACTAGGCCTCCTTGGTTCAACAAAATGATAATCTAATCAGTCAAAGAGAAATTTCATGGATGGAACTATAGCTAGCCATAGGTAAGCAGGGCATACCGTAAGTCATACTTAGCATGTATAAAACCATGAATGAAACAAGCAACAATATCCTAAATATTAAAGAGCAGTCAAGAATTCTTTAATGTTACTTAGGAAGAAGAAAACAAAGAAGCTATGAAGAAACAAGAAATTTGAGGTGCCTCCATGGGCATGTCTCAAATTTGTTCTCTACTGATCTATAGCAAGCAAGAAACATGTATTCATGAATGAAAACTAGAAGACAACAACAAAGCAAGAGACACTATACCATTCTACCAAGTCATGGAATCTAACAACAATCCTTCTTCATTCATCCAAGAGCATCCAAGAGGCAATCCAAAAGCATAAGACAAGTATTTCTTCCAAAGCTTATATGACCATATATTGCTTCTCTTCTCAAGTTCAGCCTTGTTTTACAATGAAAACCTTTGGAATATATAGGCTCAAGTGAGGAAAACCTCATGGTTCAACTTGCATCCTCATTGGCCTAAACAAAATATCTAAACTTGTCCTTGAGGCTTTGCAAAGCCCAAGGCACAAAATATCCCATAAAATATCTAAAAAATGCTAAAAAAGGGAATTAAATTGACTTTGCATCATTTTTCATGTGCAAAAATAGCTAAACGCATATTTTGAAAAAGCAGGTTTTAGAGGTTCAAAAATTACAAAAATATTCAAAATTTACATCAGCAAAAGGTCCCCTGACTTTCCGGAAACATTTGGCAGCCTTCCCGATGTCGCAACAAGGCTCATGATAGCTCGTTGGAAAGCTATGAGTGTCTACTTTCCGGAAAAACTGAAATTTACTCAATCTAATGCCTGAAAGTCCTCCAAAACTGAACCTGTGTGTAAAAAACCAGAAAATTACAGTCTGCTGATAGACCAGGCAGAGTGTGCGAAAAGCGAGCCTTTTTCGCCATTTTGGGAGAGAAAATGATCTCCAAATGTCCTGAAAATTGCTGAGGGTGTGCTCATAAAATTATGGCATCCAATGATACCATTCTCCTCTCTTGACAGATTCCCAAAATGAAATGGCGAATTTCATGAGTTTTGACCAAAAACTCAAAAATGCCCAAAAACCAAAAATTGTCAAAATGTGCCCAAAATTGGTGTGCATGACCCTCAAGGGTCCTCAGCAACATGCTCTAAAACTGAAACCAAAATGTGAAGTATTGATGTGTCTTTCTTCACTTTCCGCGTCGAGCGCTTCTCTTTAGCCTCCTTTAGTTTTTCTTGGGTTTTCTTCTTTGATGTTTAGCATTCTGGCTTTGGTGAAGAAGTCATGGCCCCTTGCCTAGGAGAGGCAGATAGCACATGCTTTGGAGAATGCCCTTCATGATCCATGTTTTTTATTTGCGTGCCCTCAACAGGATGTTGCTGTGTATCATCTCTTGGTTGCCCTTGCTCATCACTGTCATGGCCTTGTTCATCATCTTCATGTTGCTAAGCAAAACTCTACCTTCTTTGTCAGTCGTTGTTTTGATCAAGGTAATCACGGTTTCAAATGTTGGGTGTGATGCCTTCCTTGGGTATAAAATCCCTGCTCCTTCCAAACCCTGTCCTTTCTCTGTATGCCATTCCACCAATAATTTTAAAGATAAGCCCACAGTTAGTTTAAAATACATAGACAGTTAATTGATTTTCTGAGCTTGGAAAAATGTCACAGAGGCTTTGGTGTTTTTGATGTGAACACAAAAGACCTGTAGCAATAAAATAATAATACACTCCTTTCAATCAAAACACACTGCCCTTCTTATAATTCACTGTTCATCATGCCCAGTTTTGACAATACCTTCGAATTATAGTGGCATATTCCTCACTGACTCTGCTTTATGAAAGGTTAAACATTGTTTGATTAAGCAACAATGTTCCCAAATGTATTGCGAAATGCCCTCTTTTAATATAAGACCCCTGTTCCTTTAGAATGTTTCCTTTCCCCTGGACATACAACTCAACAAATAAACTTGAAGAACAAAAACACAGTCAATCAGGATACACAGCCAATAGTGATATTTTTCTGTGTTTTGTGGTAAGGGTACCCTGCCCTTTCATGCTTTGAGGACATAAGACACCCTTGTCCTTTTAGAAGAAGGCAAAACACAGTCTTCTTAGTTCAAGACCCTTTTTCTCTTCTTGGTATGCCTTTCAATCATTATATTCAATACTACAACACAGTCAAACAAAGAATATCCACATAGTCAAAGTCACTGTTTATAGATATGGTGACAGAGTTTGAAATGTTTTTATGATGTCACAAAAAATATTGTATCATTCAAACCATAAGAAACTCCTCTCAAACAAAAACTGCGTTCTTTAGACTCCACTGCTCTTCATACTAGTTTTGCCTACACACCCTCGAACTGTCTTAACTGTTTTACTCACTGGAGGTCTTTAAATCGATGACAGCCTTTGTAGAGAGTTGGAGCAGCTTTTACAAGTGATTTGGAGGCGTGTTGGAGGCCAAACATACGCGCGACACGTTTAGAAGAAAGAGTGCTGCGCGAAATAGGTTGTCGGGTCACCTATCAGGCCGACAGGACCTAAGGCTACAGGCGCGCCGCGCGCACCTACAGGCGCGCCGCGCAGCCTTGTATCACAGCGCAAAAAACACGCCTGAGCACACTGCGCACACTTACAGGTGCATCGCACAAACTCCGACCTTTGAAAACTCTGCTTTTTCGTTCAAACCTCCTTCTCTGGTCTCGAGGGCAGCAAGAGGGATCTTCTACTCGGGCTTCGGAGTTTTCACAATGAAGTTTGCAATGGTCCTTTGTCTCCTAGAAATGCAATAAGTCGAAAAACCCCTTATCTTTGACTTATGATGACTTTGAAAGTGTTGCTCATTAAAATAATGTCTTGTTTTGCTTTAACAACCCGAATGATTTTAACTGTTAGTAAAGAACGTGCCTGCATTTAAAGAGCTCTTAATAGGTATTGACCTATTCACTTTATAAAAACATTCAAAAGGTTGAACCTTATTTCACTGTGCTTATATGTCGGGGAGGTGATTTCTGTCACTGTTAGACCTTTTGGAACCTGCTGCTTCACCTCTAACAAATTTGCAATAGCAGGGTGCTTTGACTTGTTTTCAAAGGGAAAGTGTCCACCTTTGTGATAGTGGCATACATACCTTGCTCTTAATGCTTTGGAGTTAATGATGCCCACTGTGAAACTAATCTTGATTATTGGTGCAAAACTACAGTTGCATTCACCTATGTTTTATCATTCTCTGTCAAAAAAGGGTGATTTTTCTAACACCTCTCCCTTACTCAAAATGCGCTGATATGGTGCCATTGACCTTTTTATAATGAGCATGCCTATATCTGTTTTGAAATCCTCTCCAGAATCTGAAATTATGTCAAATTCCCTTTTGCATATTATGAACAACTGTGTTTAGTTGTATTGCCTCTTGGGGGAAATAAGCTCAGATTTCCTTTGTCAACCATGATAAGCATATTTGAAAGACATCCTTTTATGAGTAGAGAGACCAGTATTCCTTAAAACATAATCATCATTAGTTCTTTGCCTGTGTAATGACACAACTTGTCAACCATTCTTCAATTTGGTTTTGTTTTGACTGCAAACTGTATTTTGAGAAAACATCTATTTAAGACATAAGCTTGACCTCCTTGGATTGCAGTGGTACCCCTGCTTTCCTTCTTGGTCTCTTACCACTTCATCTTTGATCAATCAAACTTTGAAAATAGTCTAGCCCTGGCCCTCTGCTTGTGAATGAAGGAGGCCCTTTACTTGGTGAAATGTCTGAATATTTTTTGATAAGCATGCTTGAGAGGGGTTCCTCTTATATATGATGGTAAGAAAACAAACTTGAAAACATTAATGCTTTTACCTCTGCCTGCAATCATTAATTTGCTTCAGAAAAACTGTGTCACTGTCTCACTGTTCATTAAAAAAAATCTGTCTTACAGTTAGTTGCAACTTTTCAAGTCAAGCTTTGGCTTTAACCGTCTGCTTATAAATGAAGGAGGTTTTTTAGCCATGACTTATCAACAGCCTCTTGATAGTGTTGCTTTTTCTTCTGTTGTCCTTTCAGGCTGTGAATGAGATCGCAAGAGTTTGATGAATAACTCTTTGCCCTATAGATGCATCTCAGGCTCATGATCACATTTAGAAGCAGCTATCTTCTCATGTGGAGCCAAGAATTGTCTTCCGAGATGCTGACATGTTTCTTGTCCTTGTAAAATCCATCAAACAGTGTAAAACACCTAAAATTATCTTGAGATTATGGTCTATGTATTGTTGAGTCTTAAGGGTGTATAAGTGGTGCGACTTAGGGCTGTGACTAACTTCATTAGCAGAGTGGGAGGTCTGTTATGACTGGTCTATAGCAGATGGAGCTTTTTTGGCTCTTTGATGGTTGCCAAGGGTGAAATGCCTTAAAGCGCAACATCCTAACTTAGGGGAGGTTTTTTTAACAGATTCGGATTGTCTTTTTAGAGCTGGTGGGCAGACTAGTATGGCTGAGGCTAGGTAGGATTTGATAATGAGGTTTCATCTCGTCATGGGCGGACTAGAAGGTAGGAGGGCAAAAAAAATTTATGGGTGTTTTCCCAGCTGGCAAATTTGACAAATTTTAGATCTGCTATTGGAAAACTAGGCTATTACAACTAGTCATCACTAACAAGTAAAAAATACTAATGACTAACAGTGGCTCCATTTGGGGAGGGCAGCTCCTTTTCAAGAGGTGTCCAGAATTTCAGATCTTTAGCTTATGAAGACCAATGCCTTACCCATTGGCGCAAAATTTCACTCTTCTTTGATGCTACTTCTGAAAAGAGAAATCATGATTAGCATCGATGATATTTCTACCTACCCCACTATCTTTCCTAACATTTTTTCTCCTTTTTGGCGCATTTGAACTAGCAGCCTTTTGCCAACATATTTTTTCTTTTTGTAAAATGAACCTATCTATTTCTACACTTATATGTGTCGGGAGTTCAGATTAAACTGATGAACTCCTTCATTACTCTACCTAAACTAGATCAACTGTCAAGATTAAATTGTTTGATGGGATTTTGTTCTCTAATCTAAAACATGAAATTCAAAATGATCAAATTAGGGTTAAACAGTCTGATTTGTCATGAATTTGTGGCATGAAAGGACAAACTGCACACAAATATTATTTTGCAAAAAGGAAATCTAGAAAAATGGGGCTAAGATGTACAATGTATTTTTCATCCCTCGCTTCTCTCTTTGGTTCTGTTTTAGGCATGTGGAACCAGTATCTTTTCCTAATCTACTCTCTGTG